>JAJKFI010000003.1:0-152231 GCA_029204185.1 Lerista edwardsae | reverse complement strand
GAGAGAGAGAGAGAGAGAGAGAGAGAGAGAGAGAGAGAGAGAAGGCTTCAAGTGAAAGACACATGCAACCACCTCAATATATTACAGAGTGCTAATTAAAGAAATGAAGGAGAAAAAGTGCCATTTTCTGCCTTATCTAGCTCTTTTATTTTACTATTTAAGAACCAGTTCCACCCAATTTGGAGGTCACGTTTTCATAACATCAGAACCTTTGAAATAGTATCCTTGGGCTGTCAGGTCAACAGCCAAAAAGCAAAGACATGTTCATATTTTTAACAAACTAGGGACCTGTGCCCAAAACACAGAAGCACACTCTACTACTATTACTAGCACTACAGCAGGCACTTATCCACTGGGGTTCCATTCCAGGAACCCCCACAGATAAGGAAATGTTCAAATCCGCAGTTCTTCCTCCCAACCTCATAATGCCTAATAAGGCAATAAAAATGTTACTACATTTTTTCAGTGAAAACTGGAAGTTGTGGGTTTTTGCCAATTTCAGGCATTCAGAGGCTGCACAAACTGCACATGGCCTCTGCTGGCCTCAGAAAACCCTCTGGAGGTGGGCCTTCCCTGGGGGGGTGGGGATTCGTAACCCACAAAGGCTCAAATCTGCAGATGCTGAACCTATGAGTAATAAGGGCCTGCTGTATTTGTCAAAAGAGATTCTTAGAGGAGCTCTATGGAATTTCCAAGAATGGACAGGCAAGCACATTTGTAATAATTTTAAGAGTATTGTATTTGAAGCGGGTAAAAAAGAGAACATATAATAAGTCTCAGAACAAAAACTAAAGATTAAGCATGCCACAATAATGATCACCAGTAAGTGTCAACACCAACTTTAGCAGATAAACACGTACCAAAGGAGGAACTCTTGCATAGCTGTTTACTAAAGGCAGCCTGGACAAGCTGATGATGATGTTCTTAATGACAGGGGTGAGGAATGCTGGGATATGGCCGTTTCTCTTGTGTCCCAAAGCCAAGACAGATTGCAAACATTCCACTAACTCAGCTACTATTTCACAAGTTGCTGCAATATACTCAAATTCTTAAATTGGGAGAAACAAAAATTCATTGTAGAATAGATATGAACATACTACATTCGAAATAGTACCGAATCCATGGCTAGACTAAGATGTCAAAAGAGTTGAATCTTCTTTACGCAAGGCACACTGACACAGTGGTTCCCAAACTTTTTAGCACCATGACCCACTTCTTAAAACAACAGTCTATCAGGACCCACGTAACATCTAGGACTAGAAGTGATGTCATTAAGCAGAAAATGATACCATAAAGCGGTTGTTGACCAAAAGAAGCTTTTTGTTTTCATCTAGGAACTCATCAATACAACTACAAATGACAGAAGAGAAGATCTTTGATCTGGATATTTGATCCACAAATGCATGCATATCATTCATTCTGCAAATGAGTCTCCATTTCAGCAACAGAGCACTTAGGAAGACATTCATTTTTGTACAAATAAAAAAATAAATTGGGTCCATTCAGTTCAATTTTTATTCATTTCTAAATGAAGGTCTCTATGAGAGTCAAATAAACAGAACCACATCAATCATTCAGTTTGTTCATTACTTCTATTCATTTTTGCAAGGGCAGGGGTTAATTTGAAGCACAGCAGAGGGTTTTATTTCATTTTATTTACAGGATTATTATCCCATCCTTCTCCCACACCGAAGAGGATTCAAGAGTTGGGTCTTTTAAAAAAAAAAATTGTTGAAGTTGAAAAGAAGCATCAAATTTCTCCTGATGGCTACCTCCCAGCAACATCCATGCCCCTTCCCCACAGGGGTTAAGAGCTCTGCTACCCCAGTTCTGTCACTTGTTCCTCGCCAGGCTTGAGCAGCACCTTATTGTCACAATATGATGTCAGCTATATTCAAAAAATATTGGCAGAAGCAGCACAGAAACCTATTTCTTCCATTCCCCAAATAGGAAGAAAGGTGAAGGCGTTTATGGGAGTTGTAGGCTTGTATTTCCATAGCAGCAGCTCTCACAAAGATTACAACTCCCATAAGCTCCTATACCTTCCTTTCTTCCTGTTTGGAGACTGGGAAAAATAGCTCAATTTCTTTGCCATCTCTGCCAATATTTTTTCAAATACTTTCAATCTATGGCGCGATGAGGCAGAGGCTCAGCTGTGGCAGATCCTCTGAGTTCACGACACACACACACACACACACACACACACACCAGCTCACAACCCAGAGTTTGGGAATTGCTGCACTAACAGATTTCATCGACAATGTATCAAGAATCTAAACATAACAGTACTTATGAGAATCCTTTATGTTATATTGGGTACAGCTACTCTGAGAAAGTAACATCATGTTTATATGAAAATTGCATGTCTTCCAGACAACAGTGAATGTGGCATTATAATTCGAACTATAAAATAAGCTACAAAAAAAAAAAAAAAGCTGGACGATATTTGACTGGTTAACTAAAACCAACACTGCATCTTCATTGGGGGTATGTTCTATCCTTACTTGGTGCATGTGAATCCACTTCATCACCACTGGAAGCTTTTGCTAGGCTCTTCTTCCCTTCTTGACTAAGAAGCCGATTTCCGGGTTCAACTGCCACTAAATTAAGCACAAGCATTTCCCAATGCTAGTCATTTAACTTTCCTGAATCATCACAGAAGTAAGCAAATTTGGAAACTTTTGAAAAACAGAGTGCTGGAGCTTTATAAGCATTAAGCGTAAAGCTAAATTGCATAAACATTTGCCCTGGTATACGACTAGCAGAAGCAGATTGCTATTGGGTGTAAGTATCCCCTACACATATTCTGTACATACAAATACCACTCCTTTTTGTGATACTGAAAGAATGGCCTGAAAGAAATATAGATCTGAAGATGCCATTTTACTGCATCTCAGGCTCCTTGCTTAAGTCAGTCAGTAAATAGGGTAGGTTACATCCTCTGGAGCCTATGGGATATGATACATCCTCTGGGGTTTATTAAAAAAAATACAATGGATGAACCAGTGCCTACAGCAGTGCTGGTGAACCTATGACACGTGTGTCAAAGGTAACACGCCACGGCATTTTGAGTGACACACCAGCATTTCACAACACCCAACAACAACTGAGGATTTTTTGTAATTATCTGATTTTTTTGTAATGATTTGTAATAATTTGATATTTCTTTATATAATGCATAGCCCCACACATAATTGGACTGTATTTTTTAAAAAATAAATCAATATGTAATAAAAGTTTCTCTTTTGTCGGGGGTGGGAAGTGACACACCAGCAGATTCAATTTAGGCATTTTTGACACAGCAAGCCCAAAAAATTCACCATCATTGTCCTAGAGTGTGCATCCCTGAAGTGTGCATCTTCCTTACAGATTAACAGATTCATTAAGCTGTAAGGAAGATGCACACTTCAAGGATGTTTAGTTTGCTCTAAGAGTTTTTCGTGCTGCTTTCATCTGGTTAGCCCACCTGCTTCTATGATGAATCTGATGCAGTTGATTAAGGAGCAGGCATGCGTCATATACGCAGCCGAAGCCAGCAAGTTCCATAAATTGGACTGTTGTAACATCAAACAGCAGCAATCCAATACAGCCTGGAGATCTATACTTAGTGGGATATGTTCATGTATTAAATGCCATGAAAGTATCTGCGGAAGAAAAAAGTATGATGCAAGATAATTTTATTCTTTCACGAAGTACATTCTACGTTCTACATCTAATTTGGAAGATGAGTACAATGAATTGTCAATAGCAAGATTCCATATGACTTTAAAAGGTGCTAAATTCCATCCTACTTGAACTTGCTTTCTAAACAAGTTGTGAAACTCCCATTCTTGTAACCTTTAATATAATTTCAAAATGTTTCTAGACATTTAGACACAAAGCATAGCAGAGAACTCTTGAACACAAAAATCATGCAGACTGAAATTTTCTTTATAGATAAGAAGAGCATGATAGAATATCTGCATTAAGAATCAATGCCTTTTTGCTATACTTTATCTTACCTCTAATGACATTACAACAAACTTCAGAATGTCGCTCTCTTTGTCGGACGGAATGCGAAGAGAGGCTGGCAGTTTGGAAAGTAGCACGAGATACTGACTTAAAGCACGAGACAGGACCATTGTAGACTGATACATTGTTGTGTCACCTATAAAATATTATTTTTAATAATAAAAACATTTAACAAAAGTTTAGAATCATCTGTTTTGCTCTATATTTTAAGTATTAATACAAATAGAAGTCATCTGCAAACATCAAATGTTATCACTAAATTCACATTTTAAAACACTAGGAATGTCTTTATTTCTCATGGAAACAGACACTGGGTTGAATCTTAAGTTATCACTTCTGTGCTTTGTGCATGCGGAAGTGATAGTGTGGAATTCTCATGCACAGAAATCCAAATGGAATCCTGACTTGCCTTTGCACTTAACACAACACAACACATAAGATGTTATACATCAAACTGTCAGAAACTGCACAGCAAGGAGGTGCTTTCACATGCATTTGCAGAATCACATGCAGCACAGTACAAAATTCCATCTTATTTCCATGAGCACATTGTAAGATATTTTTTAAAAAATCCTTAGGAAATAGGAAACTAAATGAAGGTGATAGAAGACATTCCTTGTCTTTTTCTTTTTTCTAATAAAAGTCTAAAGAACATTTTGCTATTGATTCTTACAGGTCAAATTAATCCCAATGTGAAACTGAAACTTGTGTTCTTGAAACTGTTCAGATTTGCCAATATGAATGGCCACAAAAGCTTATCAAGTGGTCTACTGTTATGAACTCCACCACCCTAGATTTGTGCATGTTCAAGACTACAATACTAATCCTTCCGATTTTGAAATATAAAGGCCTGATTGGTCATGGTATTTCCCTGCAATTTTATGCATTCTTTTTGCTAAGCTGAGGTCAAGAGCCTATAGTAACAAATAGAAAGAGTAGTATGACTGTACGCTTAAAGTGATGTCCCCGTTTCAGAATACAGGCATACCCCGGTATCCACTGATCTGGAATCCACTGTTTCAGTTAACAGATCCAGTTATCCACGGACTCTTATGAAAAAGACAGGGGAACATTAAACAATTTTTTTTAAAAAAAAACTTGTAGCAAAACCACTGGTATTTTCCTATCTTTAAAAAGCCATCCCCAATACCCATGGTTTCAAGAATCCATCTTTGAGTCTGGAACAGAACCCCAATGGATACTGGGTCATGCCTGTAACTGAAATCTAGCCCTTACCACAGGATCAATACGTTTATTTGTATTAATTCAGAAAAATAGGTTTCTTAATTTAGGCATGGTTAGCTTGCTTAACCCTGCAAAACTGCAAGAAACTGTGTTTTTCAAAGTACAACTTCTTAGTTTGAATTACCAAAGATATCACTCAGTTTGTCCCAGTATGCTGACGTTTCAACTGGTTGCAATGGCTGAAAAACATGATGGTTGGTAGGAAGTTTTTGTACCACAGCAGTCACATGACCAAGAGTTACCCTGCGAGCAGTTTCGAAAAGACTCTTCTGGTCCCTAGAGATTTCGTGCATGCCAAGGCTCAAGCATGGAGCTAATAGGCTTATGTTGAAATCCTGAAACAAACAGTAAAAGAAGGTTGCCACAAACACGTTTAAATGTATAAAATGACAAATTAAAGTCCAAATAAGGCTACATGATTTTTAAAACACAATATATTTAATTAACACATAATCATTGCCAAAATTAGTGGCATCACTAATTCTAGCCAAGCCCATATATAAGGCAGATGCCTGGCCTCTTGCGGTTTAAGACACACCCAGAAGAGGCAGAAAGATTAAATTTGGAGCACAAATAGCACAGGACACTCCCATTACCAGAATATTCTGCATACAAAACATATTTATGTCTAACACAGAGAATTCACAATATCAAGTATTGTTTAAATTGTACAAATTCAGGCTTGAGTTTGATTACATAACAAAAATATAATGGGTCCTCCTTATCTGTGGGTTTGCAACCCGCAAATTCGACTCACTGCAGCTTCCCCCTCAGAAGGTCTCTGACACTTCCAGTTTGCCAAGAAAGTAGAAGTGCATCTCAGGGGCCTTCTGAGGTGCAGAGATGCCACAAGTGGCCGGCCTCCTTGCATCTCAGAACACCTTCGGTCACAACCAGAGATCTCAGTATCTGCAGGGGGTCTGGGAACAGAACCCCATAGATACCAAGGTCCAACTGTACCAGCATCTTTTGCTACCACCTTGTCAGAATACAAGCCAAGCTAAGCCACATATGTGATGGAATGCTGGCATATGGGAGATGTTTTCCACTAAAGAAGAGGCAGATTTAATTGTGTATAGATGGGAACGCAACCTGAAAAGCCCCGGAATATATCTCTGGTTACAGAATACAAGTTGCATTTAGTAGTATCCATAACTTAGAGAAAGAAGGCAAATAGATGGCAGGTACGAATGTTTCTCAGGGGAGTGGGGGTATTTTGCCAACCAGCTAAGGCTCAACTGCTAGATCACATATATTTATTGTATTAATCAGCTATCTAAAACACCGGCCTCCAGGCTGGTTCCAGTGTATAAGCAGTGCTGAGCCTTCTGTCACGCTGCCGCTGCTTCTGGCACTTGCACTGCACAGAGAGATGCTCTGGGCAGTCATGTCTTCCCGAAAATCCGGGAGCAAAGCCTGTTGGGGTGAAGGACAATAGACCCTAGTGTCCAGAGTGTCTCTCTGTGCAACATGAGTGCCAGAAACAGTGGTAGTGAAACAGAACACATTTCCGGAATAGAAATGGCTGTTCCCAGACACCATGGTCCACAGTTTGGTGTCCACTGTTATAAATTAACCATAGCAATGAAGAGTGACAGGCCAGGTCAGAATTTACTTTGAACACAGTTGTGCATTTATTAATGCACAAGGGACCCCAAGGGACCTCAAGTGGAAGTTTTCCATTTCCTGGTTTTAAAACCCCCAAATTTGTTTGACTGATAAATATTGGGAGTTATTTTTAGAACAATGCTGAACACATGCACATGAAAATCACACAAGTTGCAAGATGACTAGAGTTAACCGTAGTACCAGAACCTTTGTGCATCATGAAGTATTAGCCCAACTATTATGTCTATATGTAAAAACTGATGTGCCTGGAAATGGTTTCTATTTTAGCAAATAAATTAATTTGTATAACAGAACAATAAAATAATAGATACATTAAAGCAAGTTCCTTCTCTTTTGTAAATGGTCAAGGTAAATTACCTTATGGATCATGAAAGAACTCAGTTCAGGCTGAGGAAGCCGATTCACCAATTCTGCACCTTCCAGTAGAGCCGAGGCTGACTTTATATAGCACTGTGAACTCACTAGTGAAACGTACCAGTCCTTTAAAGAAAATGACTGAAATTAACTATACTTTAAAAAAACGAGAAACAAGAAGATCACCTTGCCTCAAATCAGCTGTCTAAAAGTATTCCAAGTCTGAAAATGTCCAAGTATAGGAAAGCAGGCCTGCTCAGCGGTGAACACACTGGGCATAAAACAGAGCGTTAAATCCTATTAATTTAAATATGATCCAAAACCATCCAAGTTCTTCTAGACTTCAACCATTATGTTCTTGAGACTAATACACATCATTTACCAAACACTTCCAAATCAAGGAAATACAATATAAACAGATAGTACCCAACTTCACAAAGATTATCCACTGTTTCAGTTATCTGTGGTTTCATGGATAACACCCATGAAAAAGGTAGAGAAAATAGAGAGCCAAAAATAGCTCTGCCTACCCTTGTCCAGCAAAACTGCTGCATTTTGAGGGATGCAGGCAGTCTTCCAAGCTGCTTGCAGCCTCTTCCTGGTTGTGCTGAGGCGCCTCCTTTCACCCAATGTCGCCCCTGAATGCTTTAAAAGCATCTAAAAGACACTTCCAGTCTGTCGGAAAGAGCCCCCTGTGGATTTCATATCTGCAGAATTCTGTATCTGCAGGGTTGGGGGGATTCTACAATGAATCCCCTGCGGATACAAAGGGCCCACTATACTTAAGGTTTCATTTTGAACCCTTTAATGTTTTTTTAATCTGTTTCTTGAACTATCAGTAAACCTCAATTAGCTTAAATAAAATACCCTTATAAGACTCCACCTAAAAGCTTAATTTCAGCCCTAGCTACTCCAAGCCATGTTGGAATCATGCTACAGATTTTTGAGGCTAATCACATGAGATTATTGGATAAATTTTAGATTCCCCCTTCCAGAAAAAAAGGCGTTCCATCTTTTCCAGTGATTTTATACAAGGTTTTCCTACAACCTTGTTCAAAGTTGGGTGGGAGAAGCCTTTGAATTACAGGTTATTTTTAGGGGTCTTATTAAATTTTGGGGGCTCATCTATCCCACTTGTGTCCCCATGTTTTTCACATTTTCAAGTATGCTTAACAGCAGAAGAAACATGCTGACCCCCAAGTATCCCTGAATGCCTTCGCTCCAGACTATGGAAGCAAGAATAGCAAAACAGTGTGGAAAGTCTCACATCTGAACATCAAATACATATGCATGACTTTTGCCCAACAGCACCCAGAATAGTAAGTTCATTTCTGTTTTAACAAGTTTTTCAGAGTGAGAATCCATATCCATTTACTTAAAATATTATGACTGTGATAAATAAAAACTTGTTATATACTCGAAAGTGTGTTTTCATGTGCAACTTTCTAAACAAGGTCTTACTTTGTCTGGTACTATAGTTTCTAGGGCTGGTTGGTTCTCCCCATCCAGTGGATGTGAAGTTACTGAAGGTGAAGGGCTAGTTGTTTCTGGGGCTACTGTAAGGCGAAACCTATCCAAAAGCGAGTAGAGTCTTTGGTGTCTGAAAATAAAATCACAGAAATGCATTCACATCACATAGGGAGTCAAAAAGTAGCAAAGAAAAAAAAAACCTCGAATTTTCCTCTAATGTATTAACATTCAAATAATTAACATCTTTAATACATTTAAAAATGTATTTGTTGGTGTATTGTTTTGTTTGAGTTAGCTGGGATTGAAACTTAAAAAACAAATATGAAATATTTTCTGGAGCAAATAGTGGGTTTAAGAAGACCCAATTACAACCTGAGGCAGTACCATTGCAATTTAACCCATCAGAGAAAGCAGTTTAAGAGGTCTTGTTTTTCTTTATAGAAAGAGCTTAAACAAGGTGCCACATTTTTCATAACTGTTACATTCCATATTACAAGAGTGCACTATTAAAGCTTTACCTTTGTGCTAATCCACTGTTCTGAAGACATTCCTGAATTCTATCCAATTCCTCTACTGGTAACTGAACAATGCTGTTCTGTACAAAAGCAAAAGAAGGCTGTTCACAACAGTCTCATGAATGAAAAATTAAATACAAGTTGAATATTCCTTATCTGGACTGCTTAGGATGAGAAGGGGTACGGATTTCAGATTTGTCTGGATATTGGAACTGCATAAATACAATGGAGAAATGAGTCCTCTTGCTCTTTTTACTCATACAGGTGTCTGCTGGCCTCTTATATTTTTCAGCAATGCGAGTACAGGTACTAACCAAAGAGTAGATACGTTACAGTCTATACCAGAACTGTACATGGGGATGAGCACAAGACCTTCTAGTGTTTACACTTCAGAACTTTTTTTTTAAGTTGGACAAAAAAATCTGGATTTCAGATTGTATGGATTTTGGATTGTTGTATCTGGGGAGGATCAAAAAGGGCAAATGTCCCTGGGGGCAACCCCACAGGGGGTGGCACCATGACTCTCCCCCCTTCTGTCAGCACTGGCCACCCAGTGTATCGGAGGAACTGGGTGCACTTGTAGCACAGTGAAGCTGAGCAGCTTTGCGGCACTACAAGTTGCGCTCAGCTGAGCTCCTCCAATACAAGGAAGGGCACTCGCCCCCTCTGACTGTTGGAGGGGGCAGGCACTGCTTTCCGGAGAGGACTGTGGTGATGCGATAATGCCACCACAATTATTTTCAGGGCAGGGGTGGCAGCCAATTTGGGGTTTGCCCCAGGGTGAGAGAGCCCCCAGAATCACCACTGGAGAAATGGTCAACAGTCATGTTCTCAGAACTTGTCTAAAATGCTAACTGGTCTTAAATTACATTTTATGTAAAATTACTGCACTGTACCAGAAACATTAGCAATTGAAAAAATACACATACAGTCAGTAGTGTCATTCTGTAACAAGCTGCTGGAACGCTAGGCGGGACTAACCTCTTGATTGACAGGCAGTCCATGACGTGTCGCCGCCTGCCCGTCCGCCGTGGGGGCTCCCTCCGGCTGGCGTGCCCCTCCGCTGCCTCCCTAGGCACCCAGCGCGCCCCCCAGGCAAGCGGGCACCCTCTCTGAAGCCAGGGGTGCCCGCGCAGTGGGCGGACAGGCGGCGACGCGTCACGAACGGGCAGCCAATCAGGTGGTAAGTCCTGCCTAGCGTTCCGGCAGCTCGTTACAGAATGACACTACTGCATACAGTATACCATATACCATATGTTTTTGTACCTGCAACGTTGCCGCTAACAGCATTTCTACTCGACGACAAGCAAGGGTGTCAACCATACGAGCCAGCACACGGAATGGAGTACTTAGAAGTTTGTCCACATACAACATTAACACAGCACCAGACTGGCTGAGGTGAATTCCCTCCAAGCATTGTAGTGTCTTCTTTACAGTGGTTGGCTAAACAAGGGAAGAAAGTTTTTTTCAGACTGAACTGCAAAGAATCAGAGCTTAAAAGCATGAAGGGTTACAACTGCTCAACAACAATTCTCTCCTTAACAGCTTGAGAAGCTAGAGACCAGGACCCAAAGGGCATGAACACAAAACCCAGCACATGTCAGAGCTTTTCTGAGAATTTTTCTTTATGCTGTTCACCTAAATGGCTAAATAGGAAATCCCCTCAGATACCAAGGGCTCACTAGACTTCACAGCAAATCTGAAACGCATGAGGTCAGAATTACAGTTACAGAATTTTAAAACTCCAAACAACTTACTGCTGCAAAGTTCTCGCACCGTGACTGAATAGCTTGGATGAAAAGTCCGCTGGCTGCTGAGTTCCTGTGAACAGCACTAATAAAGTCTTGCACTGGAGGCTCATGGGAGAGGTTAATAAGATCTTGAACATGATTCACTATCAGCCAAGTTAAGTGTTCTGAATCATGCAGATTTTGGCACTGTAGACAGAAAAGAAGTTGATTTGTCAATTCTAAAGCTGTTTTCCCGGGATCATGACAAACTATAACGATGGATGTTGTCTACGTTTGGTGAGTTTATCTACAGGCTCCCCTCTGCAGATACTGGATACTCTGCTTACTGGATATCTGTGGGGACAGAAGTCTCCATTCTGCATATAATACTAAAGACAACAACAGTGAGGATCAGGCAAAATTAGGCTGGGAAACAACTTTTTGGCCTCTTGTATGCTGCCTACACCTCAATAGAACCATCTGGGTGACCTAGGCTGGAAACTAATCCCCATTCCAACTGGCCTTATATGGGCCACTCGGATTTGTGCCCACAACATTGTAGTTGTAGTTGCAGATCTAAGTAGCCCATAGGACTTGCTAGCATGTGACAGAGGGTAAGGGGAATAAAAAACCCTTACTCCAAGTTGCACCCCAGCCCAGTCCTAACTTGCACTGGATACAGTGCAGGCAACCTTAGGACTGTGCCCTCAGAATCACTTTACAAACAGAAACCAAACTAAATTGAACCCCATAGGATCAATGGTTCTGTACCTGTGAATTTGTGACCTGTAGGGGTTTGCAGAAACCTAAACATTGTGGCTAATGGGGACTGACTGTTTTAATGGTCTTTAAACGGGTAGTATAGGAAGTAATAGGAAGTATAGGTAGTAATAGGAAGATAACCAGATTAGTTTTTTCTTAAAACTCTCTCTAAAAAAAATGGAAATTCTAAGAAGATATTCCCCGATCAACTCTATTTGTGGATATATCAAGAAAATCAGGAGGAGAGAAAATCAGTGTACTAAATTCTGCAAGGAAGATGAATGTAAACACACACGTAACTCTTAAGATTCCATCATACAGAAAATACTATAAGGGTGTAATCCTAACCAATCTTCCAGCACCAGAATAAGGGCACTGCAGCTCCAAGATAAGGCAACAAACATTTCCTTACCTTGAGGAGGCCTCCATGACTACGACTCCACTGCAGGATACAGCACATGCCTTACTGGCACAGCTATGCCAGTGTTGGAAAGATAGTTAGGATTGTGCCCTAATATGCAGAACAGCAAATCTGAAATGCCTAGGGATATCTAAGTGGCTTCTAGGTCAGTGACATAAGTCCACTGTTATTCAAGACCAGATCCACCCTCAACATTGCTTTTTTTCTTAAGCAGAGTTGTTGGGCCTGATTCCACTGACAAATATGATACCTACTGAAATGGCTAATATAAGGGACAAGAAAAAGAGCATCAGCAATGGCAAGAATTCTGCAAGGAAAGTAGGTCAGTGTCACAAATATTTGGAACCATTATCTTGATGGAAAAGTAATATTTGAGTGCAAGAATGTGTGTCAAAATTACTAAAAATATAATCCTGGAGTTGTGCACAGTACATGACTTTTTGCCTCATAGTCCATGCCCCAGGTTGATGAAAAAAATCAAAGCTACTTGCAAACTAACATACTGAATAATAACCACCAAATCTGATTGTTTTACGAGCTAGATACAATAAGAAAAAGCTAAAATGCATTTAAATGTAGGTCAAAAAGGAAATGTAAAAAATGACTTGGAATTAAAATATTCCAGACCTTACCACATAATCACAAAATAGGATGAGCGCCCCTCTTCGGACTACCTCTCGATTGCACATGCTAAGTTTGGATTCAGAGTCTGCCTCATCTTGGTCTCCAGTTATCTGAGGACTAAGCAGTTTAGTCGTGGAGAGACTGTGCCTCCTGGAAGAGAAATAAAGTTTCTTGTACTGCTAAACATAGATTGTTTAGCAGGATTTCTATAAAATAAAGTTTCCTAAAAGTCATTTCATTTTGGGCGGCATTTCTCTTGTTTTGCCACATTTACTTCAAAAATGCCATTTTATTTGCTGCATTTATTTGATGTTTAAAGGGACGCAAATACAACAAGAAGTCACACTGGTACCACCCATGAACACTCAAAAGGTGGACCCTCTGAATGCTGCAGTTTTGTCAATGCTCTTGGCATGTTTTTAACTTTCTAGCCATAATTTTAAGAAAAGAAAAAAGATGAATTTCTCTGCATTCTTTGCCACATTTATACCATGAATTACCAGTCTTTGGACAATCTTTAACACAATGGTTTTCAAGTTTTCTATCTTCAGATAACCTTATGCACACTGACATGCATTAATGAACTCCTGCACATCTACCACAGAATTCCCACATACTGCAGAGGATTCTGGGTCATGCTCTAGGACAGCGGTTCTCAAACCTTTTAGCACCAGGACCCACTTTTTAGCATAACAATATGTCCAGGACCCATCGGAAGTGATGTCATGGCCAGAAGTGCCGTCATTGTGACACCAGAGCCTGTTGCTTTCCTGAGAACACAGCCATACATTGGGTTATTGCTTATCCACTTTTCAATAGCAAAGTGAATCAGAAAAAAAGCCTATTTACAACCTTCACATAAGCAACACACCCACTCATCGCACCCCTTTTCCAGCAATCCATCCTCCCATATTTTCAATGATGGCTGCTTTCTGTGCTTTGCAACCCACCTGAAATTGGCTTGCTGGTGGGTTCTGACCCACAGTTTGGGAACCACTGCTCTAGGGTGCACCCTAGAACCTCACACTGCTGTCCTTTGTAAATTAAGCATGTGACTGAGAACACATCTAACACAGCTGCAGGGCAAAGCAAGGAAACTCTTTTTTTCAGGAAAACTTGTTTGCCATTCCTAATTTATTACTGAAGAACTCCTGAGAAGTTTCCAAGGAACTTCAGTGTTCTGCAAAACACATCTTGAAAACCATTGATTCATAACATTAGCTAACAGAGCAGCTTGGGGGGAAGGAATCCTGTCTCTGTTCTTGAGAGAACAATTGGTTTCAATGTGTAAAGAAAAATAGTCAAGCAGCAAGTGTAGAAGAATGTTAGAAGCAAAATACTGTGAAAGGATAAATACTGTGAAAGGTTCAAACAAGGACCAAAAGATTGTTTAATTTCTGAATAGCCATTTGGCCTTGCAAAGGCTAAATAAAATGCGTTGTGGCATGACATACAGGAATAACCATGAAAATAAGAGCAGAAAATGAATGGATCATAATACAAAACTGTAATAAAATGTTCTACCACCACAAAAACAACAAAAAACAGAACACAACATGCTTACTTTGGAGTTCTATGCACCTCTGACCACCAGCTACAGTCAGTATAATTAACAAGTAGTAGGATTTGACACCACAGGAGTACTAATGAAGGATGCGTGGGTATCATGGACTGAACAAAAACGTTTAAGCTTTCAAGGGTATAAAAATCACCACCAGATCCATCTCCTGTAAAAAGCTTGGTGGATGCGACTGTGATTCTTCTGAACATTCCTAAATATAAAGTTTTTAAAAATGCATTTAGATATACAACAGTGTAAGAGATAAGTTGATAACACAGTTATTAAACCATTAAAAGATTACTGAGATTTAAATAGTTGTTAATTTCAGTGAATGAAGTTTCTGATTTGCATACATTAAGAAAAATTATTACCAGGATTTTCTCTTGTCTGACCTTTTCGACTGCAGAATTTTTCACTGAAAATTGTGCTTTGCATCATACACAGGGTAAATACAAGTGTCTCTAAATATCACCATTAATCTCCCCAAGGGTAATGAACAATATCTGCACATACAGACACTTAAAACCTTCTTTGGAACACAGTAAAGTGAGGCCCAGTGCCGATACTAACCAGGTGCAAGGGAGTGGCAACAGGATGCAAGCATCTTGTTGTCTACTGAACTCCCTTAGGCACCTGGTGGGCCACTGTGAGATACAGGAAACTGGACTAAATGGGCCTTTGGCCTGATCCAGTGGGGCTCTTCTTATGTTCTTAGAAGCTAAGAAATTAGACTACTGAAAATCTTACAGGCCTAGATACTACTGGAAACTAAGGAATAGGATTCCAGCCCTTGTATTGATCCCCCTACCTGCTTCTACACAGTTTGTTAATGCAGATTAACACAAAGTCAAGGGTGGTCCTAAATTAATTTTAGATGCCTCCAAAACCTTTTATTTATAACCAGAGTTTATAAATGTCTTCCTCTGGTTCATCTGAATCAGGGTTAATGATGATCAGACAAAATGTTGTACATAGAGGGGAACTGAAGAGAACTATAATCTGGGGCGCCAATCCTTTCCCCTTATTAACACAAACTAGGTCTGAAAAACAGTCCTAATTTCCTGGTGGTAAATATATTAGTCAAACCAAATCTTCCCTCACAATATTTTCAATTCAATTAAAATGCATGCATGCAGAACTGACAGCAATTATTTTAGTAGTTCAAAACAATACAACACAACTGATTTGACAAAAGTAGTACCAGATTTGAAGGTATGAATTAAGCACATTAGCAATGTGCCCAACTCTTGACAATAGAAAGTGTGCTGTTGTTCAGTCATATCCACGTTCACGTGTTTGGTGGTAATGTCTTCCAGCAGGATACCCACCAACTGTAACAAAAACCTAAACAAGAACACAGCACACAGTTTACAGAGCATTCATGCAGATCACCAAAGAACATATAGATTTAATGCTCATCTATCAACACTGTCCTAGAGAAAGACTTTCACAAAAGCTACATCATTCGAATTTAGGATGTGATTGAACATTATTGTTTTGGTATCTGCAGGGAGTCCAGGAGTGGATCCTGAGATCCAAATGTCTACCATAAACAAACAAGAAACATAAACCAAAAAAATGGACTAAGAAAGGGGTACATACCTGGAAAGTGTTTCTTCAGGCAGATATTTACTTTGCTCTTCTACAGTTTGTTCAATGGTTGTGGTAACTGTACTTTCACCATTCCGTAGTCTGTTAATTGTTTGACATGATAATAAATTTGGTGAAAAGGAGAGTTCTTGAATACGAGAAAGAACAATGTCTTCGGTTGACTGTGAAATCAGCACATGGAGAATAGCAAGAATGCCAGATATCCATAACTGGACGGTGCTCACTGATGCCTTTTGAAGGAAGACATAAACCCAGCATGTTAAAATAATGTGCATGAGCTGTGGCAGCTAATTACAGTCGGAAAAGGTACTTCTAGGGAAGACCGAGAGAGGCTCTGGAGAGTTAGGCAAGGGGTGGAAAATTACCCAACGAAGTTTTTACAGGTTTTTCTGATGGGAATCAGCATCTTGTCAAGTAGAAACATTTTGCTTACCATTGTACTGGGAGTAACAAACATGCTCCTTAACAGCATGTCCACTGGACGGAGAGCTGATGGTGCCAATATTTCAAATAAAGTATTCAGTACTCCCAGAGCTTCATGGGAATCTATATGCATCTATTTAAAAAGCAAACCAAAAAAAATAATCACCACTTTGAAAAAAAATCAAAGTAATTGTGATAAACACAAGCATCATCAGCATAGCCTTAAAGCATAACACAACCTTACAGCAACATATTCTCAAGCAGGAGCATCAAGTTCCTCCTAAATAGCATATATTTTCACTTGAAATTTGGATTATTTTCAAGTAAAATTCATACAATGTTATGGAGAAGTGATAAACATCTGTTGCATTTTTAACAAGCATTTTCACATACCTAAAAGTCCCCCCAATCTAAAGCACCACAATTTTTGCATATCTTAACAACTCACAATTACCCAGAACATTTGAGCACTAGTTAAGTTTTAGAGTGCAATCGTAAATTGGAGTTAGGCTGGCATAAGCTAAGCCAGCAAAGTTTGGCCAGCACAAGGGCCACCATAAAGCGTGTTTGGACTACTCTTGGAGTTTGGGAGGATGGCTCACGTCTGTGTGCTGGCCTCTCTGACTCTGAGAGTGGTCCAAACATACACTGTGGTGTCCCTTATGCTGGCCAAACTTTGCTGTTTTAGCTAATGCCGGCCTAACTCAGTTTAGGATTGCACCCTAAGTGTTTATTTGCAATGCTTGGACACACTTTCTGCTGTCACAGTATGGGATTCACACTTAAATTTCTTTAATGTCTATATACATGAAGCTAATAAACCATCATTCTTCACTATGAATTGCATGCATATGACTGAAGAAATCTCATTGCCAAGATGTCTGATGTAGTGTAGAAACCAAATATTTAGAGTGCAATCCTAACCTGGAGTTCGGCTGGAACACCTAGGCCAGCAAAGTGACACTGTAAAGTATATGTGGACCACTATTGGAGTCAGAGAGGCCAGCACACATTTTACAGTGGTCCTTGTGCCAGCCAAACTTTGCTGGCCTAACTCCAGATTGGGATTGCACCTTTAATTAGTTGTGCTCTGAATAGCTCTGAAAAATTTAGACATTGACTTGACAAAACCTTCAGTTTTTCAATGGTGCAGATGAAATATAACAGGATGTCTCATGAGGTAAATAAATATTAAATCTATATTAGATAAATATTTATTTAAGTCAATGCAATATTTCAATTTACCAGAATACACATAATAATACACACCATTTGTATACAAATAGTGACTATATCAAAGGATATTCGTTAATGAAGATAAGTATTAATTTAACCTGCTGTTTTGCTAACATTGGGAGAATTATGTCTGCTATCTGTCGAGACAATCTTTTCCACTTGTCTTCATTCTCTCTGTGACACTGTTGTAACACTAGGATGAACATCTTCAGTACCTGAAGACAAAGTAAAGGAGAATCTCAGGAGAACCATATTCATTTGTATCACGGGAAAAGTTACCATCATATTCTTCTTGTTTGCCATCTGAGGCACCAGAGCTCCCTCCTCCCCTCCCCAACACATAAAACAACTTTCCTTCTGTAGTACAATTTTTCCCAACCAGAAGCAATCAAGGATGTTGACTGAGGCTGCAGGGAGGGAAAGGATGCATAACATAAAGCCCAGTCCTATCCTCCCTTGCCCTTTGATGTGGCCGTGTCAAGAAGGCCCGCATTGTATCCAGTAGTGGGCGTGGATCAGGAAGCTTTGGATGGGAAAGGAGAATTATTTTCCTGTATCCCTCTGTAAGCCTCTCATTCTGCAACATGTCTCCTTTGACCTGTACTTGCCCTTCAGCTGGTGGGTAGCAAGGAGGTGGCTGTACTCTGCCCCAGCAGCCATTGCCCTCCCTCTTGTCATCAGAAGGGCAGTTTATGCCAGACGTACTCAATGAAGCAACATCTCTGGCACATCTCTGGCTTCTCTGGCACAGCTTTCTGGGCCATTTCCAGCATTGGTGAAGGGGCGATTATTTGCTCACTTTGCCAATGACTAGAACAGAACAGCATATGGCTACAGGCAGCACTGCACCCAAGCCAGTGTCTGGGTAACAGACCGCTCTTTTGTTTTCCCGCCTCTATGGGTTGCAGCTGCTCTTTTCTTCCTCTTTACAAAGGGCAGTGGTTGCAGGAGCAGAGATTCTGCTCTTTTTGCACTGAAGAAGGCACTTAGATGCATGCAACTGATTGATTTTGCTGTACCTATGCTTATCCTTGTTCAGCTGTTTATGTTGATTATGGGATTTTTAATTGTTTATCAAGCTATTATTTTGACAGTATGATTTTGACAGACTGATTTACCTTTCAGACCAAGGTAACTGGAACAATTGCCTTGGGAACCTGGTGGTCAAATGGTAGTACAAACGCATTTTACAGAAATAAAATGCATCACAAAAGTATTAGAAATATAGCAGGCACTGGGAACCAAGACCAATAGTCATTTTATTTTATAATAATAATAATAATAATAATAATAATAATAATAATACATTTATTTATATACATTTATTAATACATTTATTTTACCATGCAGAAACGAAGATGGAGACACCTATGTATACTTTTCACTCATTCACACACATATACCTCATTAAAGGGAGAATTCCAATCACCTGTACTTTAGTAAAGCTATAGCACTGAACACAAGTCATCTTAAAATATGGAAACTCTTGTAAATGGATTATAAGCCACTTCAAATCTTCAGACAGGTATAATAAAAATAAACTACTGAGTCTTTCAGACCAAGGTAACTGGAACAATAATGGATTAACACCTTCTTCACAATTTACCTGATGATACTGGATTAGCCTCAGCAGCATTGAAACCACCACCTCTTTTTGCGTTTCTAGTTCTTTTCCAGCATCAGCTTTGTTTGCACCTCTTAATATAAAGAGATCATGAACAATGGGTTGCAGAGCCGGTATTGCTAAAGAAAGATATGTTTCACATTTTAGTTTAGGATTCATTATAAATAGCCAGAAAATAGCATGCAAGCAGCAATTTTCAACCCGTGTGCCATGGAAGTTTAGGGGAGGATCATTTATTAAGTAGGGCAGTGTGGTGTGCCTTATCAATTGTTAAAAAAACCCTGATGTGCTTTGACAATTTCAGCACCTTTTCAGTGTGCCATGAGATGGAAATGTTGAAAATCATTGCTGTAAGGCAAGGGTCTTTTGCTGCCAAAGCTAAGAACAAAGTTCTAAAACAGTTGAGCATTCTGCTGAGTTGGGCATCCATCTGCTTGCTGATCAAATCAAACTACGCCCCAAGGGAAGATCAAAGGGCTGACCCCAAGTCTCCCAACTTGGAGTTAGCCAGGAGTTGTCCATATAAAGAGCAGTTTAATGTGACCCTGTTCACTCCTTTGTTCTACTTCTGACAAAGATTACCTGTACTTGGCCAACTGGCATTCTGGTCACAAGATGTGAATAGAGAAATTGCCAGTAAATGATTAACTCTCTAGGGCAGGGCTACGCCTAGTTAGTCACATTTGTTGTTTTCACTCTGGCTCCAAAATCAATTTTGTCTAATTCCTAGTGCCTGTTTTTCACCATTTGTCCTTTGCCTATCCCTTTTTTCATTTTTGTCTTTTTAGAAACTCTCACTATTTTTACAAGCATTGCCATTTCTTTCTGCCCAGGGGAAAAAGCTACTTTCACCTGCTAGCTATTTAGTGATCATGCTATTCCGCGTAAATGTGGGTGCTAAATAGTTGAGAATGGTTACCATGTGTAACAGCCTTTCTTCCACTGGCCATTATCCCATCACAGAGTCGAATAATTTTAGGAATTCCAATTATCTGTTTGGAATGGTAGCGTTCATAAGACAGTAATACCAGGAAGAAAAAAATACTAGGAATAATTGCTTCTGATTCCCTGGGGGGAAAAAAAGAGAGAAATGTTATATTTACCCACAATAATTAGAGACGGTAACATCCTATGAGGTTAGGATACTATCCCTGTTTACTTCAAAAGGAGACAGAGCTTCTAGACACTTCTGAAATTTCTACGGAGAAGAAGCGACCCTCAAATTAAAGATTAACTCAACTAATGATAAAACTAACTTAGAATCTTAGAATAAATATCCCTAACCACAGAAGAAGAATCAGATGCAGAATTATCTCTACAGTCTCATAATTCTAACCATGAAGAAACTCCCAATCTTCCCTAGTATGAAAGTGTAGGCCTGGGCCAAGACGTTTTTCTCTGCAGAACTAGAAAGAATCCTCATAGTTAAGTCTAACATTTCTTTCTGGTCTATGGGAAGATGACATCCTGTAAAGGTGGAATGTTCAGCAGAAGTGCCCATGTCCTTCAGGTCTGGGCAATGATATACCACACTACTTGCTATAGAGCCCTTTGACTTACTGTTGCTTCAGCTGAAGCAAAGGTGCCAAATCTATATTGCATGCTAAAAGTGGATGGAGCGATTCATATAGCAGGCCACCTAAAAACACCAAAGAACCAGCTGATAAATGCTACAGATATGACCACCACCCTTACAGTGTACACCAAAATGCCTTCTGCAGATTTAGAGTCCCAGGACTGATATGTCAGTGCATTGTATTAATCCATTAAGCCTTATCCTTAAGACACTTACTCAAAGTTAACCTGGAAAGAACTTTCACTGAATGAAATCAACAGGGAATCTGAACACCCAGTTTCTACATAAACTGATCTTCAGCACTCTATGTACATCCTTCTCTCTGGAGTGAAAAGTATTAAGACAAAAAGAGGGAACTCGGAGGGTACATGTCATTTCACAAAAACAGCTATTTTAATCACGTAACTCTTCTTTTGGCATGATCTCAGAACACATAATGAGTGCGAAGATGCCACAATGCTGTGTAGCCAGACTTGGCTAACAGAGACAGAATAGTAGGACTCCACCAGGACAACGATATGACAGCCAATATGATACCTTAAAAGAATAAAGAATGCATTGGGTTGGGTTGTCCCTTAAATTTTTGGAAACAGTACTCCACCCCAGTATATTTCTTTACTCTTCTAAACTAGACTTTTGTCCCAGGTGAACAGGTAATGGAAGCCTACTATTCTGACTCTACCATGCGTGCAATCTCTCAGGGAGATGAAGCCATACAGCCCTCACTTGTGGGATGGGAAACTGATCCAATCCTCCCTCTCTCACCACTTTGCAGTTAAACTGACACAGTACAGCCAAAAATGAGGAGCTGACCTAGAGTTCTTGGCAACAGGAATGGATTCTCCATCCCTTCAAATGCTTTCTTGCCCCTTCAAGCCCCATACAAAATTGTCACAAAAAGGGGGGCACTTCTTGGAAGACATGAAAATATTCTTAAAACAAGCCACAATTCTGGTTTAGTCCTAGTTTGTAAAGGATGCCATTTCAGGAAACTTGAAATTGATTTGTACCTGAACTGCCCCACTTCAATGAATTCAAACTGCTTTAGCACAAATCCAATGAACACCTAAGGATAAATAAAATATCCACATTAAGTGATGCAAAAAAAATGAATAAAAGGTTACCATATTAAACATACCAAAATGAAAACTTCTTTTTTGAAAAGTCACCTGCTGAACATATTTGTGATTCCACATAATTCTATTACGGAAAGAACCCTATCAATATAGGATTCTACATTTTGTAAAAGAAATTTGTGATTCTGGTAGCACATAGAGTTCCAACAACCAACTGTGTTTCAGCAGATAGTGTAGAATGAGCATCCCAAAACAAAGTTTTACTTAGCACAAATTCTGATTTTTGTACAAGTAGACTAGACATCATGTCCTTCCAAGCTGGAAGTGACATTAAGAAGTGATATCAATAAGCAAATGATTGTCAGAAATAAGCACTTTGTTCTCGTATAGGAACTCACTACTTGCAAATGATAGAGGAGAAAAAATGCAAATCATAATTTCAAGGTGTGGGAAAAATCACACAGGCTGCCCTGCAGGTCGTGCTGCTTCTCCCAAGGCATCACTTTGCAGCTCAGCAGTTAAGAGGTGCTCTGCAAAGTGACTCCTCCACAGAAGCAGTGCATCTGAAAGTGTGGCCTGTGTGATAATTGAGCTCTCCCAGTGCCTCAGCAGCACCTCCCTTTTTCAATCCTCTTGGCCTGTGCCTTACCCAATAGCATTCCTTTCCTTCCGAGGCCTTCTTACATCTCTCCCAGAACCTCAACAGATGTGGCTCTGCTGAAAGCGCAGTTCTGGGATAGCACCATTATCACGTGGGCCAGATAAAGAGCTTCTGCAGATCAGATTATGTTTGACACTGCTGCCTTATAGCTATGAGCACCTTCTTAAGCATACAAGGAATCTGAACAACGCTTCTGTTTCCCAAAAATATTTCAGCCATCCTTTCCAAACAGAATTTGAGAGCCCTTCCAACATGTAGTTTGCACCTAATCTATTCCCTGGGATGGAAAGAAAAAATTAGGCCTAACAAAATCCTGAATCGCAAGGAAAAAGATAGATGACCTTTTGTAAAAACAGTCAGTCCTGAACAATATTCCTGGGAACTCACAAATCTTTATGAGACTGGGTAAAATAATGGTCACCTAAAACAACAACAACCCCGTTTTAAGATGAACTTCCTTAGGAAAACCTAAGCAAGAAGACTCCAAGGAAGGGAAGCCTGTTAGAATTAAGGGCAGCATCAGCTACACGAGTTACAGAGCGACACAACATTCTGTGGGCAGGAGTGTTCTATGATGCAGTTACCTACCTGTCAATCATCTGTGACAGTTTACCGATCTTACCCGAACTTCTAGAGGAAAGGGACATGCATTGCTGCACTCTCTCAGCAACTAGTTCTTTCTAGTACTCTCAAAACCAAATTACCAAACTGGTTATGTTTTGTGTTTTCAAAGTTATTAGAACCACTAGCCCTAACGAGATGCTTTACAAGACCTATATTTGTTGAGTTTTAACAGCCTCAGTTTTTATCTCCTTTTTTGTCTTAGTTGCAAGCAACCTGGTAGTAGTAAATCACTTTTGATCATAAGAGGTATTTTACTTTTACCTGTGTTGCTGTGCTCTGTTTACCAACCACTCCAACAAAGCCATGGGCAACCAATTCAAATTCCATGCAGGAAATTAATGAATTGGTGAAGGACCCCCAGTATAACCTCTTTTAGAAACCAGTATTTGCGAGATTACAAATCCAGTATTATCACCAGGGCTGACATCTGCTTTTTCAAGGTGTTTTATTTATTTTATGTATCAATATATTTGTAACATGCCTTTTGACCAAAAGTATCCAAGGCACCTAACAAGACAGATTCTTTTTTTAAAAAGCAAAATCATGCACCACATAAATGCACCCTAACAAACTCATTAGCAACGAGACTGGTCCAAGCAGCAGAAACAAAAGAAGAGGCTAATCAGAGCAACCCAAATGCCCTCCAGAAGGCATATGCCTTGATTGGCATCTAAAGCCAACACAGAAAGGAGGAACTTCCTGTGGGAGGACATTTCACAATCTCGGTACCACTGCAGAGAAGGTCCTATCCTGCATCATCTCTCACCATGCTTCAGCTGGTGAAGGCACATAAAGCTGAGTCTCCAAGGAAGACCTCAAGAGGTAGGCAGCTCCCACTTGGGAGCAAGTGGTTCTGAAAGTATCCTGGGCTCAGACTGAGCAGGGCTTTAAAAAAAAAATCAGAGCCAGCATTTTAAATTGGGCCCCAAAATCAACTGACAACATTTGTATACTTGGGAGGGAACTGGGAGGTGGAGAGAATTAAGCACAAACCAAATCTGAGTAGTGATATGTAGTCAGACCTGCAGCCTGAAGATCTTATTTGCGCAAGTCTTTCTCTAGTTGCTCCCAAGAATTGAGAACTGCTCCCTCTCTGTTAACATTCCAGCGGGGGCTGAAGACCTTTTTATTTCAAAAAGCTTTTAATTGTTGACAGGTCTGGCGGGCTGGCTGGTTTATTATATTTTATGATCCACTGGGTTTGTTGCTTTTAAATTGTACTGTTGGTGGTTTTAATTGTTTTATTGTATTGTTTTTTATATTGTTTTTGAAGTGTTTTTAATGTTAGTTTTTATATTTTGTAAAGCCGCCTTGAGCGCCTTTAGGCAAATAAGGCGGGGTATAAATCTAATAAATAAATAAATAAATAAATAAATAAATAAATAAATAAATAAATAGTTATCCCTGATGAAGAGGTGGCAGCACACAGAGTCAATGCCAACAGAGGTTTCCAACTTAAGTCGCAGATCCGTCCACGGAATATATTGATTGCTGCCAAACAATTGGGAAAATTTTTAATGCTTCCTAGTAAGAACATAAGAAAAGCCTTGCTGGCCTACCAGATGCCTGAGGGAGCACACAAGACAACCAGATGGACCAGTTCATTGATTTCCTGCATGTAGCATCTAGATGTTGACTGATGTTTCTGCAGCTGCTAAATCTCCTGCAACCCACACATAAACTCCCCACAAAGGGTAAGCTTTGGAAAGTGCCCAGGAGGGATGTTAGACCTGAATCAGGCCTTCTGAATAATCTGAACTTCAGCAGTTCATTTCAAAGATTAAATGGCAGTCAGCCAAAATAGGAATAGGAATGTAACTAAAATATAGGAATGTAACTAAAATATTATGCTGTATAAAATAATGTATTTGATTTTTTTTCCTTTACACACAAGTGCATGCTTTCCATAAGGACATTTTTTTATTGTTGCTTATGATCCATGCTGTGGCTATTTTTCTGTAACTAGCAAAAAATCAAAGACAATATTAAGATGAACATACTCACCTGATCAGAATCTAAAAGGCAATAGTTGACACGTAGCTGAACCAGTTGTGCAAGAAGATCCAAAACTTGCCTCTGCAGCTGTACAGATGTTGTTGTGGTATACTGCTTTAAAGCTTTGATGACAAGGGGCTCAAACAGGCGAATGTGATTATGAATGATGTTCTACAAAAAATGGGGGAAATACGGAAAATAGTATTCCACTTAGAAAGCAAGGTATGTCAAGAAAAGTAAATATTTAAATTACCTATGTAAAGTGGTGCCCCTGCATCAATGGCCTTGCCTAGCACTTACCAAACTTAGCATTGTTGTGATGCCTGGCATCTGGAAGGAAGTGGCAATGATGCACAATGCGATTGCACAATGACATCATTGCCACCTACTTCTGTGTTGGAGTCCAAATGTAAGCCTAAAAATAGAGGTAAGGAGCTCAGGGCAGGTAGGAGGGCTTTTTCAAGTGTGCAAAAACTTCACACTGCTCTGCCATCTTATAGGCTGCAATCATTTTGCGGCAGCAGCAGGAACAGAGTTAGTTAGAAGGCTGAGAAGTACCACCTTATCTTGAATTTGTTAAAAGGGGTGGTGACACCTACCAGAGGGCAGTTTGCCCCGAGGAACTGCACAACCACTTGTTTGGAATGTTTGGAAGTCAGGCAGAGGTGCACAAGAACGTACTCAATATTTGGCTTATTTGCCTGAGAACTGTGTCTCGTTCTCTCATTGAGTGTTAAGACCACTGAGATGGTAGGAGACACAAGAACTAAATTGAGAACATGCTTTTTTTACTCACAGGGGTGTTTGACCTATCTTACACATTCCTGGTTCACTGGCCAGACACAAATCTGTAGCTGAAAAATGCAAAAACCTCCACCTACATATGGCTTACTTCCCTCCCAGTGTAGTTTTTACCTCTGCTACACTCGACCAACAAAAGTTATCCTGGATGTGATCAGAGTCTGGAAGATGGACTGTAGGGACATGTCTTAGCATTCCTCAGACCTGCCCCCTTATTAGCAATTAGGAAACCTTTAAATTTAAAGATTGGGCCTGTTGCTATGATATCTAGTTTGGCCCTTGTAATTACTTGATGGGAAGGTGGTGTAACTTGATCTGTGACCGGACAAAAATCTATGTTAAAAAAAACTTCTGAAGCCATAACAAGCCGCAGTTTAGGAAATATACTTCTGGTTGTACCTTGTCAGCACGATGCTTTGCTGCACTTGTCATTCCTGTTTTTATTTGTGTAGAAACCTTCTGCAACACATCAAACCATCTACAAAAATAAAACTATTATTAATATCCACGGTATGGCACAGGCAGTACAGGAGTGTTGGTGTTCACTTTAATTTCAAGCAGCCGATGTTGAGGCTGAGGCAGCTTATAACACAAAAGATACAAGCATAGTAAATAATAAAACAAACAGCAGTGAACTGCAGACTTGTTGTCTAGTTTTTCTAATCTATCAGACTGCCTGCTTCAACCATAGATGTCTCCAGGTCAGGGAGATTATGTTGCAGTGCATCATGTAGGTTTTTGATTTAACACTGGGGGACCTGAATGTACATTTCTTCTTCTTCCCCAGGGACACGCTATAACATGGCTTAGACAAAGGCAGTTGTTCCCAAACTGCGAGCCGAGGCTCCCAGGGAGCTGCAGTAACCAGCCGGGGAGGGGGGCACAAAATTCCCGCAAAAAATCTACTGCACTATAAAATGTATGGAATTGTAGTCCAAATGGGGAGCCAATAGTCAATGGCCCAATAGTTCAAGGCTGTCACCCATTGAATAAGTTTGAGAACCACTGGGCTAAGGCTACAATGTTGTTAAGTAATAACAACCACAATAGTTGGTTTATATTTCCCCCCCCCACTTGTCACCGAAAACTGCATCAGAAGGCATGTTCTACCAGTTGTATTTGCTTTGCTGTGGGCCCTAATAAGTTGTTGCTAGAGAGGGGAGGAAAAGTAGGGATAACTGCAATTTGTTGCAGGCCCACAAAAGCCAAGAAATAATGGAGTAAAATGACACATGACCCAGAAGTCACTTCCGGCTTTCACAAGAGCATGACCCGCTTCATTGGCTACATCATGTTGACACCCTGGACCGCCTTACAGCTTCCTGGTCCAAAAATTGAATCACAAGTGACCAATGGGTTGTGATAGTTTGAGAAACACAGCGCAATGTGGCCAATGAAAGTGGCCATGGCCATTTACTCTGCACTTTCCAGACTCAGCGGGCCCTGGATCCACTGAGGATCACCAATATGGTCGCCAATGTAAGGAGTTTCAGAATCCTTGCTTCTAAGGCCTGCATTTCTTCCTTACTCTGTACACCCCAACCTAGACCAGTTATGGATCTTTCCTGCCCCAGATTTGATAACACAGCCATCCGCACTTCTTCAGTAGAACTATCTTTTCATTTATGATGATATAGAAAAGTGTGTAGTTTATCCAATTACTGAGTAAGAAGCTAGTCTTCTAGTATTCTCAGCAAGTACAGAGGCAGGCACTGAGGTAACAGAAACTCTAATAAAACAATTTTAATACAATTAAATAACTTTAGACATACTAGGATACTTATGTTCTTGCTGTTTTGCATTAACTCCCTACCACGCTTCTCTACAGCACAAATTCTCTTGCTATGGGCCTGTCTAAATACAGGATAACAGTTACTCTTACCCAGAAGTATCATGTTCATGTTCAGCCTGCACCATATTCCTTAAACTAGCATCAGCAAGCGCCTGTGTAAAATGTGTGTAAGGAGCCATGAAGCAATAATGATAAAGGCCACGCCTCACGTTTGAAGAGCCTAAACGTTGCGCTCTGCCTTGAGATCTGCTGGGGTTTGAAAACAAACACTCATACTGTGAAGCCAGGTTTGTACCAAACAACGTCTTCAGCAACTAGGGAAAGGGAAGAAAAAATCTGAAATCAGGCACATTTATACAGATTTTAAGGCAAAGAACGAATTGATTCCTATTCTTTAAGAAAGGATGGATAGCATCCCCACCAGCATATTAAAAAGTGGATCAAACACAGCTGCAAAATCCACCCACCCTCAAAAGAGAGAGCTGCAAAAATTTCCATTATTTTGTTATTTACACCTTCATAAAATCTGCTCAAAAAAAGGTAGCTACTCCAAATAGCTTGGGACCAAACCACATATATTAAATATATAGTTTGCCTTTCCTTTTGTATTTTTAAACAGTAGCCTGGGCAGTCATGTCACATAACACATAGAAAGAAAAATTTATTACCTGCTGAACACACACAGTTGCCATCATTGGTTCTCTATTGAAACAGGACTTCAGATAACCCAAAATTTCTTCAACATACTGCAACAGAAAAAATTCAAGAAAAGTTGCCATTTCCCCCTAAAAATACTAATCCAACAACAATCACAAAAATGCCAGGTTTGATAATCTTTAAGACTAATAATTTAAAAGAACTTTATTCTAAAGTTCTAAAGTTCATTTAGAATAAAGAAATTATGGATGTCTAAAGAATTTAGGGAAGTAAAAATGATAATTTTACATAATCTTTGTAAAACATATCAAGCAATTCATTTTAACATTTAATTTTAATTTTATAGAATAAGAATGAGAGCAAACAAGCAAAAGTAGTTTGTTGCATATCATAATATGGGCCTAAGCATAACATTATTATTTCACCAGTTTTCTTCCACAAGTGAAAACACTTGAATACTCCTTTCAACTGGAATCTAAAGGAAGTAAAAGCTAGTTAAAGAAAGAAAAACACGCACTGCCATTGTGACCTGCAAAACCAGAGGTCACAGTATGGCTGTGCTGGGCGGGGGCACAGAAATAAATCCACAGTCCAACCCACAGAAGACCTCTTGGGCTCCACCAGTAGTTGCATCTGGGAGATCTTCTGAAGCTGTGTGCAGTCTACCTGTGATTCAGAATGCCTGCCAGAGTCTTTTAACAGGGACTTCTGTTAAACCGAAAGTTTAGCAGAAGTCCCTTTGGAGTTGCAGAGGCCGACACTGGCTCCTGGAGATCAGATCTGGATCCTACTCTGATGAGTTTGTGTAAGCTGAGGCAGGCCATCTCAAGGGGTGGTACAGAGTGGCAGGAGGGCAGAATGGAGGCAGGGGGAGGGTGGACTGGAAGGTGGATTGTTCCGAGGAGGGGTGTAGGATCAGTCGCAGGTTGAATCCTAACCCCCACTCTTGGCCCAATCGATCTTACACGGGCTGTTTGGATTTGCAAAACTGCAGGCACAGATCTGAGTAGCCCCATAGCAGCGGCTGGGCCTCGACACGGTGTAAGAAACAAATATCCCTCAAATTGCCCTCCAGCTGGCACCAGCCATATATATATTCTACCCTCAGTAGTTTTCTCCTAGTCAATGTAGCATAAAGACTTTTATTTACTTATGTTTAATTATTTACCCACTTTTCCAATGTCTTGAAGAGTTGCAAGTTCTAAAATTTGAGAGAGGACATCCAGGGCAGATCGCAGGAATCCACCAAACTTTTCATTGCTGTTCTGGAGATCCAGTGTAACCTTACCAAAACAAACAAAAAAGGTTATTCTAAAATTTAGCACACTCATGAAACAGACCTGGAATACTGACAAAGGCAATCTGACACAAGTAAATTAAGCAGGTGACATTTTATCAAGGAAGAAAATATAGAGAAAATTCTTACTTCATAAATGTCTATTTTAGGCAAACCGATATGATAAAGTTCTCATAAAGACAAGATACAGGAATTGGAAGAGCACATAGTATAACAGAAGTGTTGTAGCAAAAATAATGTCCACATCAGCATTAATACAATAACAGAGATTTTGTGCTGCACTATTACAATTATTATACTGTTTACTGACTATTCGGGAGATAATTCTGAGCACAATGATTAGAGCTTTGAAATAATAATTTGTGTCATTTGAATCACACTTTCTGAATTAAAAATGAATATGCTTCACTTAAGTATTCAGCATGCCATATTTGTCTTATAAATTTCAGAAATCTGCTTAAGAGCACATTTTATGCTCATTTCTTATATACCCTTCTGACCTAAAATTTATAGAGAAAAGGCATGTAGTGTAATAACATGTTGATAATGTTAGTAGTAGGTAATAGTGGTGCGCGTGCACACACACACAAACACACAGAGCTGATTATTTAAGAGAGGACATAGTACCTTATAGTTGGCATGAGTAGCTTTCAAAACATCATACAGCTTGAGATATGAAGGGAGGTGATAGAAGTTGCCCAGTGATGATGATTTGCTTGTTGGAACTGGATTTGAAGCATCAGTTTGCCTAGGAGCTTATTTATTAAAAGAAAGTAATATCAGGGTGTTAAACTCTTTAAAAACCGGTCTACAGATGACAGAACAACACCTACTATAATCTCTCTAAAATTTAGTGATGTACACATGAATCTGCAACACATGAGATACATAAGGTATTCATTGAATCAGACATTTGAATAAGAAATTTCTACTGTGTTACACATAACAGAAACACATGACAAGGCCAATTTTTAAAAAAACTTAATAGAAAGTAATAGAGCTAATAGTGCTCTATTAGTGGATAACACTAGACAGTAATTTATCAATTGTACAATTCAATATATTAAAATATTGATCAGCTGTCTTATGCACAGTTAGAGATTCATTCTTCCTACCTGGGCTACTTTCACTAGTCTTTTTTGGGCTCATTGGCACAGATGTTTGTTCAGCAACTTCTCTCTCTTTTCCTTTGCGCCGAATTGGACTCAGAGAAGGTGGATTTGTTAGAGAAGGTAAGGTTGCCTTTAAAAAAAGTGCATAAATTATGTAAGCAATGCTCCAAAAAGCAACAAAAATGTGAATCAACATGAAGCTTCAGGAAAACAAGGATCTATAATCAATCCATAGTCTTCTTTGTATTACAGTACAAACAAATCAGAAAAGTGGAATAGGAGTAGCCTTTGTAAAAAAAACTGAAAAAGATGTTAATTATATTTTAGGGAGCTTTAAACACTAAGAAAAGCCTGAGCCTTTTCTAAGCTGAATTCTAGCTTATAGTTATAAACAACTAATGAAGCATTCCTTCTGCAACCAACAAAACAAGCCTACTAAAGCTTATGCTACAAAGCATAAGCGTAAGCATGGCATAAAGCATAAGCAATGTGACACAGGAATACTTTTTTATTTCCAACATGGCTACTCTTGTTGAATTTACAAATCCTTGCTTAAATACTGGCTACATGTTTGTTTCCAGGCCAGCCCCGATAGCCTTATTTTCCAACTTTTATCAGATACCGTGACCCCTACATGGCGTGATTGAACTATTGCCAAAGTAAAATTATTTGTCTTCTCACTGGATGTTCTATCGACCCTCCCGGAATCTGAAATCTATAGACAGTTGAACCAGAGACGCTTCAACATCGAGTCCCAAATTCTCCATTCTTCAGCCTCTAAGGTCTGTTCCCTTCTATCTTTTCACATCGCCCTCCCCGCTTGTAGGCTTTCACCTTACCTTTCTTTCTTAACTGACCCTAGGGAAAGACACGCTCTCTCATGCGCCAGATTTAATGTCATGCCCTCTCAAGTGACCCAGGGAAAGTGTAATAAGATCCCCTTCTCTGACTGTTGCTGTCCATGCAATACAGGTGCTGTAGAGTCCCTCTCCCATATTCTCTTCAATTGTGGTATCCGTATGCAAGCTTGGGCTTTGGTCCCAGCTTTAGATACCTGATCACACTCCTCAGAATTAGATAAACTCATTTTTCTTTTGAATGATGGCCCTCCTGAGGTCACTGAGAGAGTGGCAAAATTCCTCCTCCAAGCTGAGCAGAAGTTTCGAGCTCGATCCAGCCCAACGTAAACAGTCTATCTCTATGATATTTCTGTAAACTCACAGTGTATTTATGCATATATAGACAATCCCCAATAGGGAGCAATGGGCTGTGTGTAATGTAATGTGTATGCCAATAAAGGTCTCATAATCGCACAAATCCTTGCATTGAGCAGGTCATGATGGCACAGCTTAAGATGGGTCACAACAGGAAGTGATGCATACTCAGGAAAGGAATTTTTCTGTAGAATTGCTGACCCTGTTGACCCAGCTTGTCTACCATTTTCTAAAGGCAGCAAATGAACATGCATTTCTCCAAAGAAATTAAAATCAGCATCAGAAGGTGGTCTTGAGCTGTGAGGGTGACCCAAGACTCTAGTTGCTCAGAGGCTAAGATGCTGACAAAAGCCACTCCAGCCGCTCACTGCTCTGTGTGTTCCACAAAGATATCCAGCACAAAGATATCCAGGGAGCAGGGTGGAAACGATTGAGGAGTTGACACTATACAGTCCTCAGAATCAACAGCCCATGACAGCTCTAATCTGGGAGTGAGCCTTGTGAGTGTGCCATAGTATTTAAGTCAGACATGTGCTCTAACCATGGATCCATGTATACCATGGGACAATCTGGCAAACTTGCACATGAACAGCAACAAACAAAATGTCTCGAGGGCAACACACAGAGCTCTGATGGGCTTCATGCAGCTTTTCCACCACTGGCCTACAGCTCAAACTCTTGAGTTGCTCTGCTTCAGCCTCACTCAAACAAGCTCCTCAAGAAGGAAAGAAGCAAGACAGTATTTCTCATATTGCAGATAGAGGTTGAGGCAAAGAGAGGGTGGCCTCTCCAACACCGCAATCCTATGCATGTCTATTTAGAAGTGCCATTTAGTCCAATGGCACTTACTCACAGGTAAGTGCGTTTAGGAGTGCAGCCTAAGGCACCCAAGGAGTTCATGGCTGAAGCTGGAAGTTTCCTGATTTGTAGCCCAGTATCTTGCACCATACCAGTGGTCTCCAACCCACGGACTACTGTATATGGGGAAAGCCTTGCCCATTGTGAGCAGCACTGATCATTCCATCATGCTGCTGCTATGTCACTTGCACTGTCCGGAGAGATGCTCTGGGCAGTTGCATCTATCACCACACACCCCAGCAGGCTGTGCACCCGGATTTCCAGGTAGACGCGACTGCCCAGAATGTCTCTCAGGGCAGTACAAGTGACATTAGTACTGGCAGCATGATGGAATAACCCATACTGCTCACAATGGGGAAGACTATCCTTGTACACCGGATCCAGCCCGCAGGCAATAGTTCAGAGGTCCCTGCACAATACCAATGTTAGTCTCAAAACTTTCACCCACAAAGATACTTAATGAACCGTGAAACGGTGTCTCAGGGAGGGAGGTGAAAACAAGAAACTTGGTTCTAGGAATGGAAAGGATCCTCCAATAACTGGAGTTAGATACATTTTCCTCCCACCAGAAGAGATTCAGCACCGCAGTTGACAAAAATTCTCAGTTCGCAGTTAAACCAAAAATTCGCAGTTAAACCATGGAAGATCATTTAGTGAGAGATCATTTTAGAACCACTGGCTATACAAGCTCCTTCCCTCCTGCTCTGGCTTCTGGACTTCAAGAGTCAGTCCGACATACCCTACTCTAGTCTTTTTAAATACTAGTGTAAAATTAGTGCACCAACTGACAGATCCTTACAGGTAGCATGCTGCATATGTGAAACAATATGCAAGGACTCTTAACTGCCAAAGATGTCTTTTCAAGGAATTAGTGGTTTGAAAATCTAGAGTTCCCCTTCCAAGTTCAAAACTTTGAGGAAAACTGACCTTTGCTAAAAATACAATAACTGCAAACGGTTATACTGATCCGTTCAAAAACTCAAAAAATGACAGGAGCAAATATCTTTATTAGACTCAACAGAAGCATCACAAAATATTTCAGCTCACTATTTTGTGTTGTTTTAATTGGTCCCAACATAGGTGGTATGCTGCTGTTGCTTAAAAATACAATGTTAGCAATATTGTTACAAGACATCCTGCTATACCTTTATTGTTGGACCAGGAACAACGTCATCCATTACATGGGCACAAATATTAATGACCTTCAGCAAATGGGAAAACAGCTGCTCCACCAAAACCACCACACTCCTGTCTGCTAGGGCTGGCCAAGGCTCCTCCTGCTTAGCAGCACCAGCATTACTGTCCTCTTCAGTAGTCCAGGGGTTTTTCAAACATTTTGAAGCACTTGCTGAAAACATTACAAGGCTACTTTTAATATAATTTACATGAAACATGATGTCATTCAGCAAGAACAAAGAATACAAAGCAAACAAGAACTATTTAATGCATATTTGTGAATATAAAGATATTGCTCTCTAAAGGGGGAAACAAGATGTATTGTTTTCCTTCATATTTGCAAATACGTAACCGTCTGTCTCAATGAGAGAACCCCAGATGGTTTTATTTACTTAGCCCTATTGCTATTTCTCCATGTTTCTCCATGCAGTGGAAGGGAAATAAGCATGTTATGAATATGCATTTGGGAAATGGGGCAGGAAAGGCAAGGGAAGGAATGAATGAATGAAAACAGAGCAAAGTGCAAGAGGCAAGGACACAAGGTTTTCTTGCTCAGTGTTTCTGAGCATTTCTTGCTCAGTGTTTCTGAGCATTTCTTGCTCAGTGTTAAACATAAAATAAATGGAATCAGGATTGGGCAGGATTCAGAACACTGTGCACTCACATGGGGAAAGGGAGAAGGTTCAGTTCACTCGGCAGCAGCCCCTCATATCGCCTCCTGCCCCCCAGGTCACTCCACTTGGAGTGGCCTTCCAAGAATGGCAAGAGGCTGCCACTTGGAGGAAATATCATCCTCTTTTGAATGCAAATAGAAACATTTTCAGCTTGCTCATGGTGTGTGCGCGTGTGTGCGCGCACGCACGCACGCACATGGATCCTCTCTGTAGAGCCAATCACATAAAATTTATCACTTGGGTGTACGTTGTTGTATGTTCTGGACAGAAATACCAAGGTGCATATGCTGGCATTCTTTAAACAGAATGGATTTGATACTCATTAAGCCTGTCATTGTTTCTTATCTCATAAGTCTCTGAAGAAATAAGAAATAATATATTTATGGTGCAATCCTATTCATGTCCATCCAGAAGTGGACATGAAGGGTGGGGGCAGGAGATGTGGACTGATGGTTGAGCTGCTGGCACTGCCTGAAGCTAAGCAGAAGAAATGGTGGTTTAGACTAGCCTGCTCATGTAAGCCGCTTTGGGCATTTGCTTTGGCATGGGAAAGGCGGGGTATAAATTCTTCAAATAAAATAAACAATAAGTAAGCCTCGCTGAGTTCAATAGGATTTATTCCCAGGGATGTGTGTATAGGATTGCAGCCTAAATAATCCTGATCAAAAGCATAAACATTCTGAATAAAAAGGAAACGGAAAAAATTAAGATTTTTTTTTTAAGTGATTCAACAGGATCATACAACCAACTGATTTGGGGATAGGGGGGAAAGATTTTATGTCTTTGATAAGGTTGCCCAACTACTTTCTGATTATGCTAGAAAGACAGATGTTATGGAAGTTATAAGAAATTTACATGCGAGTTACATGAACTGGGGAGGGTAGAGACAAACTTAAGTAAGCATGATGGTAGCCATAAAGTTTTGACTATTATTAATTTTATCAGTTCCGAACTTTTCTCCTACCTGAAAGCAGGTTTCCAGTCATTATCAAAGCATCTTGATGGGCAGACAGATCTAGTGGGAACCAAGCTGATGAAAGGAGGGACAGAACCAAACCAGCCATTCCAACAGTGCAACATTTTTGAGTTTCCTCTGTAGAACCCGGAAGGGAAAAGCTAGAAGTTGAATTATGAATTGTCAATTCTCAGAAGAGAGACACAACTAGTAATATACAGCAGGTACTTCATGATGAATTAGGAAAAGGGCAGCTAAACAGTGGTTAGTTTTATAATTTAAGATGCACTTGCAGTAACTGTTGCCTTCATGTGACCACTAGACACATCCTTTGTTATGAGAATTCCAGTCTAGAAGCAGTGCAAATTGAGAGATTCTTGATGCACTCCTGCACTAAACAAAATAATGCTGCGATGCAGTATATGCAGCTGCCATTATGTTGCCCTGTGTCTTGAGTAGGAAAGACAACTGAGATAGCATAATGTTAGCAGAACTCTATGATACTCATACTGACCTTACACTGCTGAAATAGACATTGAATAACTATTCTTATATGTTCTGCTTGGATAGGAGAAGGTCTGTCATCCACTATTCCCTAACAAGATGATAATTTCCTATCCACAACATGATTTTTAGCTTGATACTACTCACTGAGGGCCAAACTAGATGCAACTTTAACCACAGAACCGGCCCTGGTGTGTGTGTGTGTGTGTTTGTTTTAATGAAAACAGCATGTACGGACACCCAATTTGAACTGAGACAATGGTGAGGGTAGAGGAGCTTTAGCATATCCAACCACCATTGTTTTAATTTGGATTGTGTATATGCACTCTTGCATATTATTTGCTGTAGAAAGAGCTTCTGTCGGCTGCAGCTGGAGCTTTGCTCAGAATCTATGTATGAGGAAATATGGACTGGGATCATGCTTCTCCTCCACTGTTCCATCTCAGGTTGGAAGAGAGAGGATGCAGGAATAAGGGGAAAGGAAGACTGGGTGAAAAACAAAAACATGGAAGCAGCAGGATACTCTCCCAACCAAGGCTGATGGACAATAGGCCAGCACTCACTTATCCCATGAAGGAGCTGTTCCTTAGTTGGGTTGACAAAGAAAGCACTCAAGAGGAAAAAAAAATCCAGGGGGAAAGGTGGCCCCCCCCTTTCATGTTTTCCACAATTTGTGGAAAAACCACACAACTTATGTTATTCCCCTCCCCCCCAAAAAGAAAAGTTTTTAAATGTGTTAAAGGTCATGCCTCGGGATCTGCAGGTGTTCTGTTGTAGAACCTCCATGGTTGGTGAAATTGGCATATGCCAAAATCCATGGACCAACACTTACAGGACCACCAAACATGACTGGGAGTGTTCTGAGATGCGAAGAGGCCACCCATAGCCTTCCCTTTCTCAGAAGGCCTGTCTGAAGCCTCTGAGATACACTTTTGGTTTTTTTAAAAAATGGAAATGCATCTCAAGAGGCCTCAAACAGGCCTCAGAAAGCCTAACAAACACAAAAGGAACACGCTTCCTGTCATGTCTGGGAGGTCAGGTCAGTCCTGCACCATGGGTTCAGAACCCAGTTAGTAAAAAACCATGGATAATAAAGCAGGCATGACATGTATATATTATCTTGGAGATCGTTTGATCAAAAGGCACGGCATGCATCTTCAAAATAAATATTTAAAATTTTAATATCTGAAAAGTGGTTATCCTGCCCCAAACCCAAAGACAACACAACCAATTTTCATTATTTCCCCCTCCCTCTGGGACACTATTTAATTAATGAGTAATTTTTATTATCAGAAACGATAGGCTTTGTTATAGCAGCCTGTATACTTTAAAGCTTCCTTCTCAGTAAGGTTTAATAACAAACGAACTAGAGCAGAACTTTCGATACCTGAATGAGTGTCCTCTGTTTTTGTAAACATGAGCTCTAGAAGCTTGTATACTGGAGGAAGAAACATACCCACAATGCCATCCTACATTCCAGGTGCAAACTGGAAACGACGTGGAGAGAAGACACAAAGCTTCACAGCAGCCAAACTAAAAACACCGAATGAAAAGTATGTTAGTATAAACACAAAGGAATATGGATCATCATAGCATTCTCACCATTTCTTTTCATTATATACTTAGATATAAGATAGGGTAATTTTTGCCCTATCATGGCGGTTCCCAAGCTATAGGTGTGGGACCCACCAGTGTGTTTTGACCCAATTTTTGATGGTTTGCAAAACTGACAGGGCATATTAGGCTATGTGCATCAAGGGTTGAACAAGCTGCTACTTGGGCGGGGGGAAGCACCATTATAGCTACACCCCATGGAATTTATAAAACAGGCAGCAGCCTTAAAAAAATTTGAGCCCTAACATTTTTAGAAGCTTAGCTGGTAAACTATACTACTCAAAGTTATGAATAAATGTGACAAACTCACTGTCAGAGATCTTGTTGATGAGGTTGTCAAGGCATGGGAAACTGCCGAAACAACCCGAGAAAGATTATTTTCCATTGTAACATCTGTTGGACTTTGCAGTATGTTATATCCTCTGTATGTTCTGAAACAAAAAAAAAATAGTAATTTTACAGAAGAACTATACCAGGGATGTCAAACATAAGGCCTGAGGGCAAATGTGGCCCCCAGAAATTCTTTATCTGGCCCTTGGGCTCTCCCAGCTGATCTCTGCTGCAGAGCTGTGCTGAGGTGTCACTGCTGAAATGGCAAGCCACATAACATGATCTTCTATCATTTGCAACTAATTACTTCCAAAGTGAGAGAAAAAGTGTTAATTGCATGGAGCATTTTATAGAAAGGGAGCCTAGATTGTTATTTAAAAATTTGACTTGGAAACAATTTTTATTTGAGAAAAATAAAAAATGAGAAAAATAAATAACTCTACCTGGTGATGGTGCTTACTGCGAAGTGAGAGGCAGGTTGAGTTTCATGCATTAAAAGTTTCAGATAGACATTACTTTGGTCTCTTGCCACTGCTACTACTGGATCAGCCTGTCCTTGATCACAATTATAAAACAGCTTTGGAACCAGCCTATAATAAAGAAAGACAACATACCACTGCTCTTTAAAGGAAAGCATTTCATGGAAATTTATCCATATACATTCTAACGCATATGTATAAATGGCTTCTTAGTCTTTAAGATCAGAATATAATTGCAAACTAAATTGTACAATTGTAATTGTGAACTCAACACACACCACTTTTTATCCTTTTGGAAAAGCATGTGCAAAGCACAAAGGTGCTTTGCACATGCAGATCCTGCCCCATCCATGCAGATCCTGCCCCATCCATGCACCTTTGAGCTTGACATGTGCTCCACCCCAAAGCCCCCAACCCTGCTCAAATGATACTCTGCTCAAATGATCATTTACCCTACTCCCCCTGGGCTGCCCCCACGGTCTTGACACAGTGCTCAGTTCTGGTTCCTTCTCTCCTGCAAGATGAAGCAGTCAGTCACAAAGCTTCCTTTGATCCCCATAACATACTGGTGCAACTGACAGGCGCCACTACTGTTGCTACACAAAGAAAGCTGAAGCCAAGCAGCCAAAAAGAGCAGTTGGTCTCAGCAGTGCTGCTGGGGGTGGATCTTAAAAGGTTCCTTTGAGTGGTAGATGGCTTGTGGTGTGGGTGGCAGACCCCATGAGGGGCAAAGGTGGCAAGGTTTGAAAAGCGAGCTGTTGCAGTGTTTGAGGAAAGCACAGCCTCGAGCATGTGTGTAATCAGCAGGAACTATGATGGCTGTGCTGTCTGCTGAGTGCAGTGCCAGGCAGCTCCTTCAGTGGGATAGCTTCTCTAATGCACTGCCAAGGGAGGAGGGTACAGCCGATCTGGAAATGGGTTCCAGGAGTGCTATAGACTGCCTTGCAGACTTCCAGCTCACTGCATGAGGTAAGGGAAGTTTTTTCCACTTTCAAAAATTTGTTTAATTCATTTGTTTAAAATTTTTGTTTAAAAACAAAATTAATGTTTTTAATGGATGGGGTTTTTTAACTATGGATTTACATAATTTCCAGCTGAAGAGTCCAGCATCCACAGGTTTTCGCAACTGCAGGGGTTTGGGAAACCAAACTCCCACAGATAATGAGGTCTGAATGTATTCTAAGGAGTAACATAATCTCTAATGACTACGTCTAAAATAAAACCATTGGATTTTTTTTTAAAGCAACATTAAGCAAGTTAATAATTCCATGATTTAACCAATACCTTATTAAAGAAGCTGCAGCAATGTGTCGCACCCTGGGGTCTTCATCTCCAAGCAAGAAAATGACTACATTATTGAGTACACGATCCTGAAGTTTTAATAGCTATGAAAATATGACAGTATAAAAAACTAAGCAGCAAAAATCAATTTATTGTGTCAAATCATGAAGACCTTTGAATTTATAAATTCCACATTGACAAAGATAACTACATTTGATTGTATGGTTACTGGACACCATACTGAATAAAAATAACCCACAAAGATCAAATCTGTTACTTGGACTCGAAAAACACTTCACTCATAGATAAACATTTACATGATGGTCAAGGAAGAAATGCCATGCAATAATGGGAGACTGTTCCCATTCAAATGTATTAAAGACAACAGCTTCCAATGGAAAACATATACATATACTATGGACATGGTGATTAGTTTTGTTTCAAATGCATAACACAAAACACCTCCTTTGTGACATGAAAATATCTGAATAAAAACACAAAACACCATATTTTGGTGTTTAAGGTATTTTCCACAAATTAATTACTTTTCCAATAAGAAAATCCTGTGGCTCAATCTGCTGACACTGCATCACCTACCTAGTACACTTTAAAAGCATTTAAAATGACTAAAATGAGAACTTAAAATAAAAACAAAATCTGTGAAAAAAATACCATTTTCAAATATGCCTAACTATGGGAACAGAATCCTTAATCTGCAACAGTAGTAAAGTAAAATGCCAAATTTCAATGACTCACCCCAGTATAATGATGATCACCTCTATGTAAATGTTTGGTTCTTTCTTCCAAAAAACTGACTAACCTTAGTAGGCAAAATGAATGAAAACTATATTACTATCCCCTTCATGGAAAATAAAAACCTAAATCATACTTAACATCAAAAAGTGAACATTATAGCAAATGTTTTAAAATGAAAAACCATACTGAATTTTTAAATAAGAACACTTACCGAAAATCAATCTCAGCAAGAGTTTCTAGCAGCTCAGTCCTTACCAGCCAATAAGAACTGTTTCTCAACGTAAGGAGGTCAACAATTAATTGTAAACCGAAGGCACTATAGCTGCTATTGCACAAACTCATGATGCAATGCTGAAAGAGAGACAAAGATTTGAAATTGCTTTAAGTGTAATTATATTAACATTTAGTAACTATAGCATTTAAACATGTAACTTTACTGTATTTTAAGTGTACTCTTAATTTGAAAAATTTGCCTACTATAAATGCATCAATAAGCGAAAAATAAATAAAAGTTGTCATTTATGGAATGACAATGGAAACATTTAAAAGCTCATTTCTCTCACCCCAAACAATCAAAGCAAATTAAGCTGATGAACCTGGGTGCTTCAATCATCATAAGAACAACCAATCTTTACAAAGAAAACTCAAATATATAATGTAAAAACATCTGAATGTAATGTAAAATGTAAAAACCCTGCTAACTGGGCAAGAGGCACTTTTTCAAGTGGTGTCCTCTTATATTTAGCAGGGGGAGAGCAATTGTCCCTTTTCACCCCAGCACAGTGTCTTTCTCGTGGCTGTTGCTGGTGGTGTTCTCCATTCCTTTAGATTGTGAGCCCTTTTGGGACAGGGAGCCATTTAACTTTAATGTTATTATTTGCCTGTAAACCGCTTTGTGAACTTTATGTTGAAAATTGGTATATAAATACTAGTGATTGATTGAAGTCCTTATAGATTTTCTATTCAAGTTTAATATATCATTAAGAGAATTTACATCTACCTGCAAAATAATACATCTATTTGAGCACAGCAACAGCAAACGTAACCACTTTGTACACAATCTAGTCATCAGTGCCACTTAAGTTTCTATTAATATTCACCAAATAATGTATATCTGACATCCTACCCATTCATTATACCAGTAAGTTCTGTCTAAGGATATCATTGAGTCACAGAGAAGATAACGGAAAACATCTTCCACTCTTTGGGAGTCACAAATGTATAGTGGCTGATTAACTGGCAAGTCTGAATAGCAATGTACAGAGAGGGCATGGTTTAAAGTCTCAGACAAAGCAAATGTTTGACATAGATTATTGTAAAATCATGAAAATGACTTTCGAGTCCATGCACCTCTTTTGAAAACACCCATGAAAGCACCCATTTTGATAAAATGGGGAGAATGCTGAAACCTCTCTAACATAGTCCCCCATCTCCATTACACTGTACTTTTACATTTCTTTTTCAACTATCATTCATGAATATTGTCAATCCATGCTTTGACATTCTGTGGCTCCAAGCCACATTGTTGATTTATATCGCTGCACAGTTAATATAGCAATAGACTTGCAGACATACTCCTTTCTTTTTCTAGAGTGGGTAAAGCCTGTGCCATAAAGTAATAGTATAACTGGAAAATGGACTTTGAGATCTCGAGAGGTAAGGATAGGAGGTCAGCTATAAATTGAGGGCTTTCATATCAGCTATTCTCCAGTTTATTTACACTATCTAGAGACCTTAAAAAGTGTCAATCAGATATAAATGGTGGCCAGGAAGATTTCTGGTTGCTTCTAGCCATCTATGAGTACATTTGTGGGCCCAAGATCCCAAAGTTTCATGCTCCACTTTTCAAATATTACATTTTAGCAATTGCAATCCTGACCCAAGTGCTGTCCAGGACCAGGGCCGCAAAATGTCAACTCACCTATTGAACTTGCCTTCTGAGTAGAGATGTTTTAGGCCTTCCAGAGGCCTAGAAGGCCTTCTATAAACATTACTTCTGGCTTCTCTGAGCAACTGAAAGTTATGTTAAGGCCCCTGGAGGCCTTAAAACAAGAGAAATGGGCAGGGGGAGAGATTTACAGTGCCAGCACCCCAGGGCATCCCCCCCATGCTAGTGCATTTTAAAGAAGTTTCTGCTTACCCTCACAGCTGAACAAGCCAATTTGCAGGTAACTGATGACTCATCTCTTAGAGACCTTTGTAACAAAGGTATACAATCAACCAGTGAAAAGCTGTTTCCTGGTAGTAAGGAAAATAGAGAATGGAATGACTGAATACTCATTATTATGGCTCAAAAGATCCCCACAAATTAATCAACTGTCTTTACCTGTTGAAGTTCTTATGCCCGCTAACCAGTTTTCCACATCAAAACGAGATTTACTGAGAATGGAATGAACTATTGTTCCACATAAAATGGCAGTTGATCCTCTAATCTGGGGATCTCCATGATCAATATAATTCACAATGTCCGATACATACTGCTCTTCTATAAAAATAAAGTATAAAAATAAAATGCTATGTTTTGACTATAATCTTTTTACCTTCCAGCATTTACTACACTATGAAGATCTACTGCAAAACGTTTGGTAAAATGAAGTGGAAATTGGTAATATTGAACACCAAAACCACAAAGTAAGACAGCAAATAAGAGGAAAGCAACCACAACTGGAGAGTCAAATATTAGTAAAATATTTCAGACTCGTATCTTAGAATAAATAAAAAATACAATCAACTCAACTGTGCCTTTTAACTTCACACATTAAGAGATTTAACACTTGGAACTTTCGCTGAATCTGGGACAAGGTCAAACATTTATCAAGTATGGTTTTAAGCACAATATGGAACCAAGACATTGGTTAATTACCAGAAAACAAGAAAAGCAAGAAGCTAGCAAACTACTATGCTAAATTTCTCTAGATGTAGCAAGAGAATAAGGAGGCTGCAAAGATACTCAGAATCATAATCACACAGGAATGACCTCATACATCAGCATAGTGGAACAGAGGTGGCGGTTATGATTATATAACATGAGGAAAGACTTCTTACAATACAAGAATACAATATTCTTCCTAGGGACCAGAGCAAAAACTATTTCTTTCTCTATTCTAGCATCATAGTTTCTTCTCATAGTTACTGGCTAGCTTTCTGGAGATTTTTGAAGGAATCAGAAATAAAACTAGATTTTTTCACAAAAAAATACTTATGAACATAAAGCTCTACATACCGTAATCTTCTGTGGCGACTTCAAAGGGCATTTTATATAGCTTGATGAAGAAAGCTTCAGGGTAGAGAGCAACAGCTGCTCCCACACAGCTTACTGCTAAGGCCTTTACACTGACCCTTACTTCTTTATCAGGAACCAGCGCTAAATAAGAGACACTTAATGTAAATGTTATGCAATATAATTTATTTCATTATAGCACAAACTTGTAGTCGTCAGCATTTTCATCAGAATAACAAATATTGCATTTCTTAACAGTGAACCCAGCAATGTGAAAACTAGTCTTGAGCACAACGATTACACTTAAAATATGCTTTTTAATTAGCAGAGCAAGATATCACTAAAAGGGTAGCAATGTCAACACCAGGGTTGAACAAAATAAAGAATTCAACTCAAGGAAACTTTCAGTTAAAATGGAAAAGTTTTAGAAAATGCCATACTCCTTCTACCCCAGAGAGATCTGCCTTACTTTACAACCTCTTAGCAAACTGGAGCGTTCACTGGCACACATCCATGATGTTATCAGTATGTGCCAAATGTATAGTTTATATCAGCAGTCCCCAAACCGCAGGACTGCTGCTGAAAAGTTACTTACTGCACCGCACTGGCTTATCTGCATTCAATCACCTCAGAAACTTCTGCTGGGCAGCCACTTCTGCTGCCCATTGATCGAGCAGGCTATACGCCTGCATTTCTGGGCAGAAACAGCTGCCCTGCAAAGGTTTCTGGGGTGACTGGTTGCAAAGATAAGTGGCTGCAGTGCAGAACAGTGAGCACCATGCCAGGGAGGCATTTCTCAGACACCAGATCCAGCCCACTACACAAGCCGTGGTTTGCTGCCTATATAATAGAGATGAAAATTTATCCTGGGGTGGTGGTGGCCCTGTGACTCCCACTATGATGATAACAGTGACATCAGAGACCAAGTATAACATGGTGTAATATTCTGAAACCACTGAACCTTGACTCCAGCATGCCCCCACCACACCTCAAATCCACACACACACAAAATCCTCCAAGTTGAAACATCAAAATTGGGCAAAATTTAGCTGTAGCAGAATTTGTTGAAACATTATTTACATTGTGTTCAGGGATATAATTTTTACAAAGAGTAAACAACTCACATAATTAACCAATCATATGTTAGAGTGGGTAAGAATCAAGCAGAAAAATATCAGAGTGGTTTTTTAAAAAAATATATCCAGTAATCTTCTACTTACCACCCTTTTCCCCAGTAAGCAAAAAAGATGCTGATAGGAGACGAACACAGTGAACAAGTGGAGCAGCATTTCCATCCGTATAACACCCTATATCTCCTTTTATTCTAGACAGCTGTGTTTTTTTTTAAAAAAAGAAAGTTTATTGTTGTAACAAAGATCAACACAAATACAGTTTTGCAGCTGTGCTTTGCCAATTACTACTTAAAAATACGTACTGATGGGCTGTCCTTATCCATGAGTTCAAAACCCACAGATTTCGCTTGGCACAGGTTCTGAACCCATGCTGGAGGGCTTCACCTGACTTCCCAGACGCATCTGGAAGACTCCCTGAGATATGGGGAGGCCATTTTTTGAAAAACTGGAAGTGCCTATCAGAGGCTTGCGGCAGGCCTTCTGAGATGCAGGAAGCATCCAACTTTCTATTTCGGATGCATCCAGAGGTCCTCTAAGGGCCAACCCACAGATTCTGTTGTTTGCAGATTTCAGCATCTACGGGGATGGGGGTGGGGGTGGGTCCAAGAACGGAATCCCCACATAGATACCAAGGGCCGCCTGTATAGTTATTGCAGAAGTTCAGATATAAGACAAGGGTATCTCAACTTTGGTGAAATTGTACAATAGTGAAGTTTCCAGCAGTGATGCAGTGAAGCCAAAACAGTGCATCCTGGGGTGTGAGGGGGTGGTGGTAAGAGAGGCCTCCTCAAAGTGAAGGAACATTTGTTCCTTTACCTTGGGGCTGCATTGTAATTGCATCAACACTGCAAAATTGGATAGAAATGGACCCTTAGATAACTAACTTCTAATTCATAAAATAGAACTGAAATGCAACTGTGATATTTTAGACTGCTGAAAACAAAGCAGATGGTCTAACAACATCAATATTAAATGTGCTGCGAAGTATAAACATCAATCTTGGATTCTCTCACATTTGATAATATGCTAGCTTTTATATGACCCCAAATCCCAAACCCTGAAGAACAAGCCATCAACAGGGAGGAGGTTCCAAAAAGATGCAATAGTGTACAAATGCTTTAAAACTAATATCTATTTGAAAGGATGCTGCAGTCAGCTTATTTTTAAGTACACTTTGAGAACAACTATATATTTCTGCTGCATGTGACAACTTGAATAGAAAGTAAAAATAGTTTGTGAAAAGTCATTGCACGATAGAGAATATTATCCTTCCCCTCTAACAACAGAGGGATAGTAATAACCACTACATAATCCTTAAAGAAATTTATAATCTCAATTCTGCAATTGTTTAGAACAATTGTCAGCAAGGGGATATGTATAAGTAGAGCAAAATAAGATACATTGGGTCATACCAAACCCATCAAGGAGAAGAAATTTCATGACATACCAGTTAAAGAAGGGGGCCAAACAAGATTCTACAATATTTATTGGGTTATTGAGAACAGAACTATCAGAATTATCTCTTTGCTCAAGAAACTCTATCTGTCCTGATGTTTAACTGATTACATCACAAGGCTGTGCTCTCCTCTGAGGCACTGACCCCTTAAATCCAGAAGTTCCCAAACTGTGATCCATGGCTCCCCCAGGGAGCTGCAGAAACCAGCCAGAGGAACAGGGTTTTTGCAAAAAAAACCCTGCCTCCCTATACAATGTTTGGGATTGTAGCCCTAATGGGGCACAGTGGCTATTGGCCCAGCAGGTCAAGGGAGTTGCCAGTCAAAAACGTTTGGGATCTACTGCCTTAATCGAATACAGAAAACCTTCTTGCAAAGCTTCAGAAAACATTTAAGATGAATTCAGATTATACTTCATCCCCAAGATTCTAGCAGTCTCCCTTTCTGGCTGAGTAAGGGGAGGAGGACAAAGTGAAACTGAAGATCACATGTTTATTTTAAATGCAGAATCACTTCCAACACACACTGACCTTCTTTACACAAAATCTTACCTATCTTAGCCTGAGTAGAATAATAAGTACTAAATGTCATTTGAACAGACAGAAAACGTCTTCCCATTACATGAAATGAGAACAGCTGTAAGTCTTACACTCCATGTAAAAGAGAATGTCCCAACCAGGAGATTCTGCATTCAGCTGAACACTGGATTTCAGTAGCTTGACATCAGACAGTCAAGGAAATACCATGTTCAGATAAACATAGGACCTCTCAGTTCAAGCTATATTTCTGGGATGCATGAACAGAAATGATGAAGGACATAAGCCCAAGCAAAAGTCATGTTCCTGATAGTTCCATTCACATTTGCTGACATATACCACTGAGCAATCGTCTCTGCTAAACACACACAACCCTTAAGCATCTTACCTTATTTTCATGATCACCAGGTTCCACTTCTTCTTTGGACATAAACTTATCCACACTGCTGTTAGAAGGCTGTCTGCTATGACCCATGCTTTTTAACAAATGGGGTTGCTGAAAAGCTTTTGAAAGAAAACAATATAAAAGATTACTGAATGTATCTTGCATATCAAACATTACAAATTTGTAAATGTTAATGTACAACACCTCGTCTTGAGACAGCTTAGTTCTAAATATTAATATTTAGATTATTAATTAATAATTTATAATTATAAATATTAATATTCCAGTTTTCTCCTACCCAGGCAGGAGCTCTTGAAAGGATCAGTGGTCTCATCCTGGAGTACGTTTGCTGTTTCGTCATCTTCATCATGTAGTTGCCCAATCTGCATTCCTGAATACTGGTTGTCAGCACCCTCTAGAATCTAAAGTGTTTAAGAAATACACTTTAAAAAGCAATGTTAACTATACAAAGCAAATTCCAACTAGCGTTGTTTCATACTGGTTAATAACATTGTCAGACAAGCCATATAGAAACACTTTTTAAAAAACAAAAACGGGTGGCATGGCTCAGCCAAGCTCTTCTGGGGTGGAGGTGGCTATTCCCTTCTGGGTGGATGATTGCTTTCTGGTCCACCGTGACCCCCAGTTCATAATTGCTTTGTCCTCCCTTCCTGCACCTCTTGATCACCTGCCTTCTGAGCTCCTTTCCTCCTCTGCTTTCTCTCTCCATTTCTTCTTTTCTCCTCCTTGCCTGCTTCACTTTTCTCCTAGTGGCAGCTGTTAGTCTAACTCTCTTTCACCACCTCCACTTCCTGCTCAATTGTCTTGCAACTTCATAGACAATTCTACCATTTCTCTTTTCCCTCACATCTAAGATTAATCTTTTTTTTAATATGCAGCAAGCAATGACGCTGATTGGAAAGCTATTCCAATCTACTGGAATAGCTATTGGAATAGCCACTGTTGCTACCACCCTTCAATTTTAAGGGTGGCAATCCCAAAACAGTAGTAATTTTTTATTGTCCATTTCCTGTATATAAACAGTAGCCAGCAAAGGGGGGGGGGATAATCTTAGAATCATGGGGCAAGAGTGGGGATGACGCAAGAGGTAGGGTCCATCTATCCAATATTTAGAACTAGACTGCTCCAGTCCTCAGAATAGGTAGGATTTATATGGGTAAGTTATAAGCAAAATAATAGGTAAGTGTCTGGTAAAAATGAGGCTATAATAGACATAATAAAATGAAGTCAAGCTATCAGAAATTTAAAACTGTTAACCATTCCAAATGAAGATAAAAACCAGGTATGTCCAAATCTGGACCCTTCATTGAGAAACATACAATGACATACAATAAATCAGTTGTCACCTGGACCCCCACTTTCTCTACCTGCACTTACAATTTCAGAACTGTCTGGGGTAACAGCTGAATCAGGGCCTTCCGTAGTAGTCTGAGAGCTGTCGCTAATAGGAGAGGAAGCCTGGGTGCCATCATTCAAGTCTACCGCAGGGTCTGATTGGATAGTGCTGATTTGGCTGGAGCTTCGGCTCAGAACGCTGTCATCAGCATCTCCTTTGGGAGTGGAGGTGGTCAGATCTGACTCAGACTGCAATGTGTGCTGAGAACGTGGCTGCTGAGTGATGATGTCATGCCCTGAGGAATCTGTTTCTGAACTTGCCGAAGCAGTAGTTGACACACCAGATGAAGAAGCTAGTTCACTGGTTAACTCACTCTTCATAGAGTCTGTAAAAATGTAAAAAGAAAACTATGAACATGCAGAAAGACATTGAAACACTTTCTGCCTACCAAATAAAATGCCTGCCAAGCTAAATGTGTTATGTTTACTCACTAATGGGGGGGGGGGAGCCACATTCCCTGCCCCAGGATCCTTGGAGGAAAGATGGTATATACATGTAGAAAATACATAGCATCAGCACATCCCTGCTTAATTTTTCACAACCTAAACGACAGCCTTTTATTAGGAATTCAAATATAGTAAAAATGCCGATCTGACCATGCTTTTTAGCAGTCAAATTACTACAGCAAGTCACCCCAGCACAGTGTCAGTGGCTGTGAGAACTACTCTCATTGAAAGATGGTATACAATTATTCTTAATAATTTTTTGGACACATACACTCCAAATTTATTGCCCAAATCCTACCCTCCCCCACTTGCACAAATGCAGCCATACCACAGAGGAGCATGCGGCATCCTGTGGTGATGGGTGATCAGGAGGCTTCTTGGAAGTAAGGGAACTTTTGTTCACTTACTTCCAGGTAAGCCACCTGTTTCCCTAGGGGTCTAACTTGGATCTGTGCCAGCTCTTTGGCTGGCACAAATCCAAGTGGACCCAAGGGCACATTGGCAAGGATAGGGGGGAGGATATTGGTCCTACCAGCCCCCAACACTCCTCTCCTCCTGGCAGCCCAAATCCCAGCCCAAATCCTCCCCACTTAATACCACTCCACATGCCAACTTATTAATGCTAGGGGAGCAACTGCAGCACAGCCAGCACAACTTGCTGTTTGTGGCAATGGTCCAGTAGCGGGCGACAGTGCATTGCATTTTCTGATGCCGCAAACTACTCTGCACTGCCAAAACACAAGTACCAGCACTGCAGATAGAAGACAGCATTGGGCAGTACATTGCTTCCAGCTATTGCATGTTAAGCACACGGTTTTTATGTTATTTCAAAACTGTTATGGTCTCATGACTGATGTAAGCAGCAGTGAATGAACAAATTGCAAATATTACAGACAGAATAATAAGAAACCTACCTGCAAAACTTGTGTTGCTGACTTCAGCTCTTGCGTCACTGTCATCTTCCAAACCTTCTTCTTCGCCTAGAAGTACTTTAGCTGATAATCAATGCAGTAATTTGTTTAGATTTTACACTACTTTGACACACCACATAATTCAGCAACTCAGTTTATCTACTTGTTAAAAATATATAACCATCATAGAAAGACAAATGAGGAAACAAACAACATTAACAAAAAGGTGATAAAAGGTAGTCTCTATGTAGAAGTTTCGTTCAAGATGGAACGGAAGTAGTACTGTACTATCACACATGGGCAAAAGCATAGGTGTGGATTTCTGTGAGCCAGGACATCCGTAAGTCAGATGTCCATAAATGGGGAACAATCTTATAACATATTTCAAGAGGTATTTGGAAATAACCAGCATAGCGATGGGCAGTGAATAGTAACATCACCAAAGCGCAATGCTTTGGAGAAATCAGAACTTTAAAGTATCTATTTGAGCACTGAAAGATCACATGTTTAAGAATACAAAAACAAACAAAAAAAGCAGCAGTAGCACTTGCATAAATGTATTTTTAGTTTCTTTGTGTAACTGTCCTTGTGTATTTTTAGTTTCTTTAGTTTCTTAGCTCAAACCTTCAATACAGAGCTGCAAGCATTCCCTTTTACTTTGTGAAATAGATGGTCAGTGCTCTGATCACTTGGCTCACTTGGAGAGAGGAACTCTACAAATTCAGCAGTTAGGATCACTTCCCTGTATTTGCTGTTCCATTTATCAGGGGAAGCACCATATCCATTTTCAAAAATAGAATTTGGGAACTTGCATAGGGGGATTCACGTGGAAAAACAATCTAGCTTCACTGCAAAGCCCACCTTGATAAATGAGGGTGGAAATTTTTAGAGGGATTTTTTTCTTCACCTTACTGAGAAGAATACAAGATTATTATATATATTATAAATACAAGAACATTAAACCTGAAACTATAATCAATTCATATAACCAAAATAACAACAAAGCAAGGTAACAAAAACTTAATTTAAAAAGTCGCCCTATAGCAAATAAATCCACATATCAATATCACACTAAAAAGATCTTTAGCAGTAAGATAAATAACAACCTTCAGGGTGCAATCCTAACCTGGAGTTAGGGCAGCACATATAGGCCAGCAAAGTTTGGCTGGCACAAGGGACCACCATTGAGGGGTCTATGTTTGGAACACTCTCGGAGTCAGAGAGGCCAGCACATAGATGTGCACCATCCTCCCTGACTCCAAGAGTGGTTCAAGCACGCTTTACGGTGGTCCTTGTACCAGCCAAATTTTGCTGGTCTAACTGTGCCAGCTTCAGGTTAAGATTGTGCCCTCAGTGTCATACACCCTGTCTGGTCCTGGTTTAGGAGCTGAGGGTCTCAATGCAAAACATTTTTGCAGGTGGCCAGCTCCCAGCCGAGCCCTCTACTCACCAGAACAAGTGGTGGCAGCAAGTTCATGTTAAAGTTGGTAAAACTGTGTGATTTTTTTTTAGACAGAAATGGATCCAAAGTATTCTAGATGGAAGTTTTCTGACTAAGGACATAAGACCATGTCATAATGGCAGAGGAAGGGAAGAGAATGGTGGATGCCAGCCAGGGCAATGCTCAACTTTAATAACAGATCCCTAACCATTCCCATGGCAAGGAAGTAAATAAATTCAGAAATACTCATCAGCTAAATTGGCCTAATTTGCTCTCGCATGGAGAGGGAGCCATAACTCCTTTTTTCTAGAAAATACTACCAGACTTGGGTAATTACTTGGGACCTTTTTGAACTATGTACTGCTCAGTGGTGGACCACAAATATTGTCTGTTTGTAACTGTCTACTACAAAGAGGTGGAAGGGAAACATCCACAAGATGGTTTCACTTCTCCCATTTGCCCAGAGGTGGAGGGAGATCCACTTTTAGGGGGAAGTGACAGGGAAACCAATGCTGATAAACCCAAGGCCTCTTAAACTTGGGATGTTTCTCCATAGTCTTGGCGACAATAGTGTAACTCTCTGTTTGACACTAGCTTTCCTGCAACTTTTCCAGACCCAGGTTCAGAATAAAAACTGATGACGTTTAGTGGATTCCATTTCTAGGGTCTTGTCTTTGTCTTTGTTAGTCACCTTCACTGTCAGCACCCAGAACTGAAGCTGGTCTATCCTGCTTGTTGCAGGTAGAAGTGGCTGGATGGCCAACAAAATTACTGAAGCCATACCTTTCTTACTGAAAGGCAGAAGGTATTCCGCCACAAGCAAGCAACAAACAGTGATAGTGTCCAACAATGGCTGGATTCAAAGAGTTAAGTGTGCCCGAGGGCTTGTTCCCAATGGGATTTGTTTGCCTTTTGTTCTTTGAATTATATGCAAAGAGGCATGTAAACTATGCTGTACAAAGGCATGCATTAAGCCATTGCCACAGAAACTGAAATCAAAGTAAGTATACAGGTGTGCCCCCAAACGCTTAGCATCATGTTGATTTTAGCCCTCCAGCCTGCTTCCTGTTAGCACTTCCTACTTCCTGTTAGTGTTTAAAGACAGCACAGAGACAGCAACAGGAGGGCTGTAATCAGAGATAAATAAGTCATTTGGGTAATGGGGAAGGAATCTGTGAATCAAGGATAAGTGCAATTGCAACTATGAACCCCAAAGATAAGGGGAGGCTACTGTATAATGTTCCTTTTTCATGTGCACTTTATTCAAGCCAAGGTGTCTACCAAATGGGAAATATCCGTAGACAAATCAGATATTTAGCCAAAGTTCACAGGATTATTAAAGATTAGTATGATTTGGACAATAGCAAAAAGCAAGATATTAAAAATGATTGTGGAAAACTGATATTTATTTTATGATCAGCTAGTGTTAAAGGGCAAGAAAGAAGAAGAAAAAGAGCCAATCAAGATACACTAGTGGAAACCAAGATAAACATTCAACAAGGAAAATAAATGAAAAAGTCAGAGATTGTGATTTCATATATAATCACCTTTTTGTTTTCTGGAAAAAACAGGGCTGCATGAAGACCCCCCTTCAGCTGCAAATCACAGAAAGTAAATCAAAATCAGAGCAAATGCCAAGACGGAATTCCAACAGCCTCCAAATGATTGGTGATAAAAGCATGTCTGTTAATAATGCTATTAATATCGCCTTCAGTTGACAACAACAAATGGCCTTAGAAGAAAGCAGCAAACAGTAATAAGGAAGAAAGTGGTTATGTATAGAACAACAAGGATTAACACATTAGTCCAGCACTATCATCTTCTCCCCCCTTCCCTTCCTGGTGGATTCTTAAAGTCTAATTTACACAACATTAGCAACAAAGGGAGAATTGCTTTAGTAATATCATTTTTATCACATTTAGATATAAACTGTTAAAAGGAAGCACTCATCTCACAGAGGGAGGGAAAAGTTACTGATTTCAACATAAAGCAAAATGTTTATCCAAAGAATCGCCTTAATAGTTGAAAGCCTTCTTTTGCAGTCTTTTTTCCTTTTTGCTGCTGCTATGCAAGAAAGACCACTCTACAAGTAGCAATAGGGAATACTTTATGTACAGAAATATGTATGGCAACCTTCCAAGACAATTTGCAAGGTTGTACGAGAATTGGACCCCATTTAAAATGCAATTCTAGGCGCTCTGTGGGTCAGCACAAGTGTCTGGCTCAGGATCCCAGGAGGATGGTGCATGTTTGTGCGCCGTCCACTCTGTGCCAATTCTCAGACCTTTGCTGGGAAGGTGAGGCCGGCATGGGGAGTTGGGGAGGAAGGTGGGACCAGCCTTGCCACATAAGCTGGATCCAATTCCCCATCCCAGCCTAGTTGACTTTCCTTGGGCCTCTCACGGTTTCATCAGCTAGTCCAAGGGGCCCTATTGGGACAACTGCTGCACAACATGGTTAGGTAATAGGAATAAATTTCCCTTTCTGACTCACTTTTAATGTAAGGAGTGGTTACAATAGTAACACTTAAAACCATCCAATGACACCTCAAAGATGAAAATAAAATTATGTATTTCAAGGTGCCCCAAGACTATGTTTTTAATATACCAACTAATGTAGAACACCTGAAAAAGTATTTAGAAAGCAAATTTAGATCTTCTGGTTCAAAATATTGTACTGGGAATTTTACTGAGTTATTCCAAAGCAGATTATGATTTTTTTTTTATGCTTAAAGAGTTGCGACTGTAAAAAATGGGAATTTTAAGTGAAGATCTTACTATGATCATCATAGGCACATTCATTTTTTAAAAGAAGAAATACAACTTACCTATCAGTTCTGCTATGCTGTCACTGCGGTTTCTGCTGGCAGGTTCATCTTTGGATACACTAACTTGTGCAATGCCAGCAACAGTAGTCAGGGCAAGAAGGACATCAGGAGGTGGAGTTCTAAGAAGCTGCTGTAACAGTTCTAATGCTCCAGTGACAACATTGTGGTCCCGGTGCTGAGTATAATGTAGAGTCAATTCATAAACCTAGGATTCAAAGAGAACACTTAAGCCAAGATTCCAAATTTATATATGTGTGCCTCAGTATCTCCCTACATACACTGTGGTTCTCACCATTTCTTTCTCTGTTGCATTAGATGCACATGAATGCATTGAGGAATAAAGATGAAAACTGAGGTGAAGTGTGTTATTTTGTCTCTGAAGCATAGAGGGAAGCGCTTCTCAATGCTGCCTGCTACAGTCAAAAAGAAATCAAGGGACTGGGCATACTTCCCATGCTCAAGGCACACAACTATGTATGGGCTTCCTCACTTGAGAAAAGGGATAGAATGCTCAAAGCAGCTCTGGAAGCTTCCAAGGTCAACTCTGCACACATGAAGAATGCCACGACATACGACAGCATATAGATAATAAAAAAGTAGCAGTGCATTTAACAACCAAAATATCTACACAATAGAAAACTGGCTTATCAACTAGAAACACTGAACACTTACTAGTTTACTCTTACCTGTATAAGTTGATCTAAGGAGGGAGAAATCTCTGTTTCTTTCCGTATTACACCAAAGCTACCTTTGAGACTTGTATCTTTCACTTGCTGCTGCAATAAAGGTACTAGATACCTTAAAGTGAGCAATACTCCAAGAATTAAGACGCTGGGATATTCATCTTCTATGGGATACAATAAACCTGTAGAGATCACAAACAATATCTAAAGGGAAATCCCAAGTCCATTTTTCTTAAAATCCTATAAACAGGTACAATTTTTAATCTCTGTGGGTTTTCAAAAATATTTTGTTTGCTCTGAAATTACAGCAGGATTTTAGGTTTAGATTTCTGCTATATTTTACATGCTAAGTCCCATGATGCATACTCTAAAATAGAGATTCATCCCAGAAAAGTACATGTCTAGGTCTCTTCACAGACATAGAAGTAGCTTATGTGCAGCATGATGGGATTCTGGGTCTTAAGAGCACATGGTCATTGAACACAGTCAGGTAAATATCTAAGACTTTCTGTTCTTTCATTTTCTCCCCTCCTCAGATAATTTAACTTTAAAACTTCAATTTGCAAAGACTCATCGCAGAATTTTCACTGACTTTTCACCGGAGGAAGATTGTCCCACCGCAACTCTGCACTCAAAAGGCTAATGGACAATTCCGATTATTCGAAGGTATTATGTAAAGGAGATGGTGGAAGAGGAGTCTCCAAGCTTGCTATTGCGGCCTATTTATGAAAGCTGTCATATCAATGTACTGCATGCCTCATTTGATCAGCCAGACATCTTAAGATTCCCAGCTCCCCAGGCAACAGTAGAGCAGTCCTGCAAGCCTTCCAAAACACCCATCTGTCTGGTTGTGGTGCAACCCTCGTATATTAATCAGCAACTGTCAAAGCAAAATAAGTTTATTTCTTGCTCAGAGGCAAACCTGATCTATCAAATGTGCTCTGGCCAAAGACATAAGTGCTTTTTAGAGTACATATTGCACTAAAACGCTAAACTACTTCATATATAGAGCCTCATATTTTACAGAGAACTTTAGGGAAGTTTCGTTTTTTGTTTCCTGCGTGCATGGGCTCCACAGGTCTTCCCACATTTGCCCATGAAAGCACACACTTGGAAAAAGAGAAAGTCACACTTGTGGGTAAGAGATCTCTTTTCTTGATTTCCATGCAACATCAGGTTAGGTATGAGGTGAATTAGTCTCATTTATATGACCCATAGTTTGATTGGTGTGAATACAATAACCAACTTTAACATGCCATGCATCCAAAAGTCAGGGCAGTCTGCAAGCCTCCTACATAAGGCAAAACCATTATGTCCAAACCAGCACATTGTGTGAAGACAGCTCATTGTCTTCAAGCACAACACGACTACCTTAGAAATAAATTATTTTCTCACTTTTTGTTAAAGCACGAAGGAACACTTTTGCCATCATACCTAGTAGCATATGCATCTTACCTAGTAGCATATGCAGCAACCAGTAATAAAAATACTGCGTTCTTCGTGAATGCTGGCAGATGCTTACTGCTGATGCAGCTGCTGTTCGACGGATAGTAGGTGAACTGCATCTAAGGTTAGCTAAGAAAGACTTCAACAAGACCTAAAATGAGAGAAGCTTTTCTCAATGTTTTGTTTATCAGCAAAGGTAGAATGAGAGCTAAAGTTTAATATTTGGGTTTTTGTATTTTTTAAAATTTTGCAACTGAGCATTAGACAGGAACTTTTAAATAACATGCTGTGTAAAATCTATGAAAGAAAGACAACTTTCAGTATCCTTGGTAGTAATCTGCCATACAAACCAAAATTGAACTAAACGTCTCATCATTTGCACCAGGCACCACAGTATATATAAAAAGATTCAACTTCTCAATATCCAATGTCCTCTAATCTCTTATCAATGACCTTTATGGCACTGTACAGTCTCCATCCTCAGTCCCAGAAAAGAAGCCTGGGACATAAAAAGCAATTTTCCAGAAGTTACATTACTACATGTTACCAAACCAAAATAGAATAAAAACACAAGACCCAGATGAAAGGGAATCTGAGAAGTAATAACAAGTTTGCTTTTAAATGCAACACCTTTAGGAACCAAAGGCTGCAGATCATATCAGGCCATATCCCCATTTCGTTATACAGATGTGCCCCCATATCCATGGGGGATTTGTTCCAGGCCCCCAGTGGATACAGAAACTGTGGATACGGGGGACACTTGCATTAATAGTGGCCCCCTCCACCCATTAGCATTGCTTAAAAGTTTACCAGCGAAGTGTTTCTTGCTTTAACAGCTCATTTTAATCAAACTTACAGCACAACTTGAGGAGGCTGCTGACAGCCTGAATGCTTGAAAAAAAAACTAGATTGATGCTAACAGGAATCAGGATGTTAACTGCTTCTATAGAATGCCTGTTAAAGTATGAAAGAAGCTTATTTCATTCTGACTTTACAAACTTTACTCTATACATACTATATTGCATTGACTCCATTTCTCATTTAGGATGAGAAAAATACCATTAGAATTTCACACTCCTCCAGTTTTGAATGCTGGAAAATTATAATGTACTGTAAAACACTTTTATTTGCTTTATTTACTACTACAAGTTTTTCAAAGTGATAAAAGCTATAATAGAGTAATTATACCTTAATTTCATTGTCATATGCAAAATTTCCAAAAGCTGCCATGATTTTTGGTATTGCTGCAGCCAGTGTTTCTTGCACAGATTCTTCAGGCCTCTTGCTTACTCTTGTTAGACAAGGCAAAAAGTTTACAAAGTATGGCCTAGGACAGAAAAGAAAACCAAACAAAACAGAAGCATAAAAATTATTCAGTGGTTTTGAACATGAACATTGATTTGCCATTGTACAAATCAATGGTAAGGCCACATTTAGAGTATTGGGTACACTTCTGGTCACCACATCTCAAAGAGGACATAGTGGAGCTGGAAAAGGTGCAGAAGAGAGCGACAAAAATGATTACGGGGCTGTAGCATCTCCCTTATGAAGAAAGACTGCAGCGTTTGGGGATCTTCAGTCTGGAAAAAAGGCGCCTGAGGGGTGACATGATTGAGACATACAAAATTATGCATGGAAGGGATAAAGTCAATAGAGGGATGTTCTTTTCCCTCTCTCAAAACACCAGAACCAGGGGGCATCCAATGAAATTGAGTGTTGGGAGAGTTAAAACAGATAAAAGGAAATACTTTTTACCCAGCAGGTAATTAAGCTATGGAACTCCTTGCCTCAGGAGGTGGTGATGGCATCTGGCCTAGATGCCTTTAAAAGGGGACTGGACTGATTTCTGGTGGAAAAGTCCATCATGGGCTATATGCCATGATGGACGCTGCAACCTCCTTACATTAATAGTAGGCTACTTCAGAATGCCAGGTGCAAGGGAGTGGCAACAGGATGCAAGAATCTTGTTGTCTACTGAGCTCCCTTAGGCACCTAGTGGGCCACTGTGAGATACAGGAAGCTGGACTAGATGGGCCTTTGGCCTGATCCAGCAGGGCTCTTCTTATGTTCTGACTGTTGGAAGCAGTAGCATCTCAATCAATTAATATTTTTTCCACTTGAACAGCAAAAGGCCGGAGTTTAAGGGCCAATCCTATCCATCTTTCCAGCACAGATGCAGCCATGCCAACACGGTGTACGTTGCATCATGTGGTGGTAGGGCAGTCACAAAGGTCACCTCAAAGTAAAAGAACATTTGTTCACTTATCACTGGGCTGCACTGTGGTTGCACTGGTGCTGGAAAATTGGATAGGATTGGGCTCTAAGTGTAATAAGTTTTGTTATTCTGTGCAGTTATGTGAATGGGATCACACAGAAATGATGCCACTATAAGACAGTATTTTACAAAATATATTCCAGGTAAGGCAATTTTAATGGTATTCCAATGTTATTAAATATTTAGGAATTTTAATTCCCAGAGATATAAAACAGGTAATCAGGTTAAGTTTTAATAAATTGGTATATGACATATCTTTTGATTGGTTACATTTTCTGATTTTTTCTAGTAATTGAGATGTGCTATAGATCACATGTGAACCCAATTTCAACCTTTTGTCCAGCCTGGAAATCCTTAATTGCATAACTTGCTCTCCAGTTCTGCCTTCTGGGTACCCTGGAATGACTGTAAAGGTTTGGGGGAACAGTCCTTGCTCATTTTCTAGGGAAAAATCTAGCAAATTTCTGCTCATACATACTATACACAAGATCTCTAGCATCCTCAGGAGTACAAGACCCTGACTACTACTACTACTACTACTACTACTACTACTACTACACACTAAGAGCCCGAGCCTATGAGGGCCAGCGCCACAGGTGCTGACCCAGCACCTTCTCTGGGTATCACAAACACACCGTAAAGTGTGTTTAACCACCACTGCGGCCAGCACTGGACCAGTCAGTGCTGGGCCCAGCACCAGATGAAGGAGGACGCGCTGCCGTCCAATGATACGGCATTTAACCCCTGCTAAGTGGGCAAGAGGTACTTTTTCAAGTGGTGTCCTCTTATATTTAGCAGGGGGAGAGCAATTGTCCCTTTTCACCCCAGCACAGTGTCTTTCTCGTGGCTATTGCTGGTGGTGTTCTCCATTCTTTTAGATTGTGAGCCCTTTTGGGACAGGGAGCCATTTAACATTGTTATTATTTGCCTGTAAACCGCTTTGTGAACTTTATGTTGAAAAGCGGTATATAAATAGTAGTGATTGATTGATTGATTGATAAGCACTCCTGCTGGGGGGCGGAGTGGCTTTTCAGGGAAGGAGAGGGTGGGCGAAGGCAGGATTGGGTATGAGGAGAGGAGGAGTCGGCCAAGGTGGGACAACAGGAACCTAGGCCCAGCTTTGGGCTGCAGAGCCAGACATGGCAGTGAGCAGAGTAGCCCCATTGCAAAGCAGAGGTCACCGTTTTGGCGCTGCTGCTTGTACGGAAGCCAGGCAGCACAGGATTGGGCTGTAAAATAAATTTCTAATTTTTGTGTGTAGTAGGTTGCAATAGATTACTATTTTAAAAAGCAAGTCATGCCAATGTTTGGGAAGCACTGGCCCCACATATTAACAATAATTCTGCAGTTCCAAAATAATAAACCGTCTTACCTGCATTTCTGGGGTCGAACAAGATGTGCAAGTTCAGCAAATCTCCAAAGGGCAGCACGAAGACTTCTAGAAGCACCGTTCTTATCCGATAAAATTGAGAACAGGAACAATGCTATATTAGTCACACAGATTTCAGGCAATTGTGATTTTTACAAAGAAAGTGTTAAGAAACAGGAATGGGCAAAGATTGCCTCTTTAAAAGAAGTGAATCCAGAGAAAACACCAGAAGATTAAATGTTTTATTTCAATGTTTCTCAAACTGTGAGTCAGGATCTACTTGATGGGTTGTGACCTGATGTCAGGTGGGTCGTGGAAAGCTGGGAGCAGCCATCTTGGAAGCTACAATCCTTACTCTTGCTATATTCCTTTTGTGAGTGTTAATAGTTTGAATTGCCAAATGAGGATTTTTTAAATTTTGTTTTTAGTTCAATGTTTTTACATACTATTTTGTCCTAATCTTGCTTTCTGTCAGGGATGTTTCATGGTTGTGCAATTGCTGCAGCCCAAGAATGCTAGTTTGCATTCCACAAGTATCATTTTATTATGTCACAATGCTTGATGTCACTTCCAGCTATGACATCACTCCCATGTTAATTACATCATTTCCAGTGGGTCCCAACATGAGCGTCATTCTAAAAAGTGGGTTCTGGTCTAAAACGTTTGAGAACTCGAGCTTTATTTCATTCCATTAAAACATCTGTAGTCTTCATATTTGAAAATATTTGAAAATGAGGCCTTGTGGCCTCTTTTACTGTGTACAATCACAGTAAAAACAAAGTATGGAAGCACAGCAACATTTTTTCTTACAAAATGAAAATCATCTGTCTTTAGCATGCCAAACCAGGGGATCCAATAAAACCTCCTTCAATAAAAGGTATACTGTATTACTTCACCAAGATTGTCAAAAGGAAGACAACAGTCCTTAAAAATGCAAAGAAAGCTTGCATACTTATGTTTTTACCAAGAAAAGTAACCAGGTACATAGACCACAAGCAGGCAATGGAATTTATAAATAAAACTTGTTGGACAGCATCCAGGCATTTGGCACAGCAACACACCCTCCTCAGATGTTCTTCTGCAAAAGAAGTGTTCCGCTCACACAAGAACCCCATTACATGATCACAACTCTCCACTCATGGAAGGAATTTGACAATGGTGTACCAATGTAGCCAAGTGTCTGGGTGTCACTTCAGGGATGCTCAGAAATGGTAAGGTTGACCTTAAAGAAAATTACTTTCTCCACAATTCCAGGCATGAGTGGTGTGGGCTGCCTTTCTGGTTAAGGCAAGAACTAAAGAGGTATTCGCATCCTCACTCTTAAATAGACTGCTTGGGGCTAAAGCTGTAAGTGCTCTGAGAGCACAAACGTGCATCAGTGTGCATGAGCAGAAAGCAGCCAGAACAGCCGACACCCCCTTTCTCTTTCCTAGCAAAGGCTCCAGCACAGGGGTGCCTATGTTACTGGCTCCCAGGCTGTAAGGAAGGCTCAAGGTGGGACAGACAATTCCATCTCTGATAGCAGTGAATTTACCCTTAGGGGTCAGGCTGGGGCACAGCACCAACAGCTGCGTCTGGCTACCAGGACATCTCAGTCTTCCTTTGAGGAACCAAAACTTGAATGAGAAGTGGGTCACATAACAATCAAGTCTACCTTTCCATCACTACAATCTCAGTCAATGCATATGCATGCATGAAATGTGCTTTAGATGAGCAATCAGTTCAGGAACCTTTAATAGGCATAAAACAAAATACGAAGTACAACAAACATAGTACAACATTAATACAGCAACAATACAGTATTCGAACCCTCGGTCCTAAAAAAAAAAACACTTCTAAAATGGACCCTAAGTCTTGTTGATTTGGCAAACCAGTGATGTATAATTAGCCTTACAGGAGGATACCGAATGTAAGCTAGCATGGGGTTCGGATTTGACTCTGCGTCTCTGAATAATAGCGTAAAGATAAATAGCTACTTGTATGATGGTTGCTTTATCAGAAGAGGAAAGTAGGGAGTGTAAGCTGACATCAGCATTGACTCCTGAAAGGCGAGGCAACATTGAATTCATAAGAATGGTGTGAAGATCTTCATACTGGGGGCAAAAGAAGAACATGTGATTCAGAGATTCAGGGACCCCAATGTTATAGCCACAGCAGGAGGTCGTCTCTGGCTGCTGACAAAATCTAGCAGACAACTCATATGAAGGCATGATGTTGCAGTGAGCCAGCGTAAAAGCGCGTCTGAGCTGGGGATCCACCAGCAAGAGAAGTTTAACTAGGGGACTGACCAAAAATAATTGGTAATTGAAAGTGAAAAGGGGAACAGATCTTGGTAGCTGCTGTAAACAGGTTTTGCCTTTCTATATCTGTTAATCTGAGTGTGAGAATCCTGAGCGCATTATTCAGGGTTCTAGCTCCCAGAAGATCGACCGAAAGTCCTATGGGTCAAATTTTGGAATAAAAAAGAGAAAGCCCCGAGGACAGCAAAGAATCAGAGAGCAGGGCTTTAAGAAGGGGATAGTACTCGGTTTTAAAACAAATGGAAAGCCAAAATTTACAGAATCTGACCCATGCCAGATACTCGAGTAACTTGGCCGGTCTCCAAGCATAGAGCTGCATAGGGGACACAATGAGCTACACCGAAGATTTTATGTAAGAACACCGAGTGTATTCTCTCCACCTCGTAGTTAAGGGCAGGTAACCAAAGTTGAATGCCATATAATAGATGGGTAGAAATCTTGGCATTAAAAATACATAAAGCAGCTGGGATGCATGAGTTACCACGAACAAAAAAGCAATGCAGGATGGACTGGGCCAAAAGTTTTAAAGATTTAACCACAAAAAGACGGTGCTGGGCCTAAGATAGTTTATAGCGAAAGGTCAGACCCAAGTATTTGAATATTTTAACTTCTTGGATATGTTTGCCCTTGAACTGCCACAAATGATGTTTCCATGCTTTCTCGAAGACCATGATTTTGGATTTCTTGAAATTAAGCTGTAACTTGTCATATATTTTCGAGATACTCTAAAGTGGCGTAAATCAACCGCTTCAAGCCTACACGGGTCCGTGAAATCAAAACCATATTGTCTGCATAAAGTAATAAATATATAGGCATATTACTGAGTTTGGGACAGTGAGAATCAACAGAGGACAGATGTGTAGATAAATAGTTGATAAAAAGGTTGAACAAAGTTGGGGCAAGCACACATCCGTGTTTGACACCCCTATTAGTAGATATAAGTTCTGTTAGATTACCATTTAAGTCTAGTCTGACCTGGCAGGAGGCGTCTCCATACAGCCTCTGTATCAGATGGAGTAACCTCTTTTCAATACCCAATTTACCAAGCTTGGACCAAAGAAGATTCCTATTGACTAGGTCAAAAGCTGACTTGAGGTCTAAAAACGCTGTAAATAATCTGAAATGTGTTCTAGAAAGTTGTTTTTCAGCAAGGCGTGAAAGTGTCAAACAATGATCCATGCTTGACTTCCTGCTTGCTCTGGACCCAATATGTTGTTATCCACGATCCAGGAGGAAAGCTTATTCAGTAAACAACTTGCATACAATTTGCCTGGGATGGAAAGTAGACTAATAGGTCTGTAATTAATTGGATTCATTCTATCACCTTTTAAAAAAATGGGTAAAATAATCGACTGGGTCCAAGATTTGGGCATTATCCCGGTACTATCAACCCAGGTAAAAAGGTCCGCTAGAATAGGGGCCCACCACTGAGGGGCAAATTTTGACATATAAGAAGGAATGTTATCGGGGCCTGCTGCTTTCCCCGACTTGAGATGATCAATAAGGGACAGCATTTCTGCGGTAGAAACTGGTGTCCAGTTGGACATCTCGTCGGACCCTATGCTAGCTTGGGATAATTTCTGGGAGCAATTGTCCCAGAATAAGTTCCTAAAATGGGATTCCCAGGTTGATGCCAATATTGAGTAAAGGGGATCAAAATTAGTTTGAGAAAAATGGGAGGTAACAATTTTCCAAAAGAGCCTTTGGTTGTTGGCAGTAACTGACTTCATCAAATGTTGCCAACGCTCACCACATTGCTGATTGTTCTTGGTAACCTGTGCAAGTCGCAATTTAGTACTAAAATAAGCAGGGGGGAGTTTAGAGCTTTTGTTATCCTTATACTCCTTATATATCCAATGTAAATCTCCACGGTATTTACGCTGAGAAATTCCCAAATGTAAATGCCATCGACTTCTGATAAACCATTCAACCAGGTAAGTCCTGAACCCGCACATAACTTGGCCAACAATTGGCCAGTAACATTGATTGTTTTATCTTTGGAACATCTGTTGTAATAGCAGAAATCACGTAGAGCGTATTCCAAGGAATATTGCTCAAAAATACCGAAGACGGACGGGCATTTAAATCCCCTGCGAGAATGAACCAAGCCCCGGGAGTTTTAGGCTCGATATCAGTCAGGACTTGATTCAAATACTCCCGTTGGCACTCCCTAAATGCTTTGGAGGGGGTGGGTGGGATATATACATTAATAAGCACTAAGTTGCCTGATAGGAGCCTAAACTTGATGACTTGCATCAGCCATAAATAGTAGGATGGGTGAGAGATAGGGATTATATAGTACTGCTAAGCCACCAGAAGGTTGAGCTTTTCCACTAGATCTACGTGCGGGAAGAGAAATTGAGTTAAAGCCTTCAAATCAAATAGGGCTTAGCAGCCAAGTCTCCTGTAGCAAAATGATCTCATAATTTCCAAGAAATTCAATAAAATTGGGGTCCTTGGCTTTTTTACTCCAGCCAGCAACATTCCAGAATACAATTAGAAGGCAATCCAGTGTAGAAGAAGTAAAAACCTCAGTAAGTTGGGAATTTCCACCAGCAGTATTCGGAACTGGAACTTTATTAGAAGAGGTATTTACTTGTGAGATGAGAGATAATCAATGCTGCTCAGGTCTACCCATACTATCGATGATGGGGCTGGAAGGTCTCATATCTTTACTTTTGATATTATATCTTATCATCATCTTGTATACTTCCATTTCTAGTATGCTCTAGTTTGAAAACAGGGTCTTATATGGCAGACAATTGTTGATTTAGGTTTTCCAGAGCAGCCATTAGATTGTCCTGTACAGGAGTGCAATGAATGTCTGCCACTAATTTGGTCTCCTTTAATCTCTGGGAGCCTGCAGTAGTGTCTTTGGATCCCGTATGTTGGGGCAGCAATAGTGGAACTAGGCAGTTCCCAGTGCTCCTCATGTTGTTCAACAAATCCATTTTGACTGCATCTAGTCTTTCAGGGATCTTCAATTGTATATCATATGGAAGGGATCTAAAAGCAGCAATCACCTCTGTTTCAAGACCATCTTCTTCAATATCAAGCTGCAACAACAGATCCTTAGAGCAAGACTATGTCAGGTCCAGCTGGTTAGGGTGCCTTGGAGTAGTTGGCATCATGGTTCTAGCATCTGCTTGTGTGGCCATCAGGTCATGGGACTCAGTAGGTGACTCATCCCCCAGCTGACAGCTATGTTGGTCTCAAGTTTAAAGTGCTGGGGATAGTGTCAACAGAGTGCTTCAAGTTTATTATTGATTCCTTCAAATATGCTATTATGCTGTCCAGATCTAGGTCAGGAAACTCGTTCTCAGGACCTCTTTTGGGGGCCATTCCCTGTTGATTTGTGTTCATGGGCTTTTGATGTACACAGGGAGAGCAGAGGCTTATCTAGCTTGTTGGAAGGAGGCCAAGATTCCTGCTGTGAGGTGCTTAAAGTGCACGTAGCTGGCAGTTTCTTCAGCTTATTTTCCGCGGGGACAAACGGCATCAAGCCTGGTTGGTTAAAAACTCTCCTTGCTGTTATTCCTAGGGATCCGAGGTAAGTACCCATTCGGCAAATGACCAGGTGGATAGTTGGAGAACTAAATTGGAGCAAAAGTCTCATTTTATATGCCAAGCTGGGCAAACGTTCGATTCTCAGCAAATCCACTTGACCAAACGCCATTTTGCTTAGGGAGGAAGTTACCAAATAAAAGATTTATTACGACACCTACCAAAGTTAAGCGGCGAGTTAGTTATTTCCAAGGCAATTTGCATTGGCTGAAGACAGAGGTTAAGGGAGGTATGTCTGGCTGGTGAGTCATGAATCATGTCGGGCAGGAGGGCTGGAGAAATAGTTATTTCTGAAGTCTGCTTGCTCACAGATAGGAGGTTGAGGAGCTCCAGTTGTGCTTTTGGAGAGCAAGCACTCCCACAGAGGCTGTAATTGAGCAGCTATTTGCGTAAGTCTGTGAGCAATTGCTTTAACCATCTTGCCATAAGTCACAGAATGTTCATGCAACAGTCTCAACAGCTGGGTATTTCCAGGCTCTAAATCACTGGAGGGAGAACATAGACTGCTGGGGAGGGCATTGTTCTTAGAAGCTTCCTTTTATTTGGCAAACTTGCATTTGGTGGAACAAGAGCAGGGTCTCGGCGTTTAAGCAGGGGCTTGGACAGAGGCTCAGCCAGGGCAAACAGTTCTGAGCTCAAGGCATTAGTTGCAATTTCAGTTTTACACTGAGAATCAATCAGAACATCGGGGGGAGTATACCTGCATAGCAACCACAGCCTCACCCTCTACATTCTCAGGTAAATCCCCCAATACCTCAAATCTGTTGACAGAAACATCAGGGGTGGAATCTTCCAGTGAATCGTTGTGATTCCATTTTGCCAACTCGGCAATCTTTAATTGCTTGGAGGCCTTGTTCCCCTTGGTGGGAGAGCCGCTGCAGGTCCGTTGCCTTTTCTTCCTCCTGCTCATGTTAACAATCCACAGTAATCCAGACCTCAAGAGGCGTCAGACAGAAGCTCTCAGATGTGAAATGTAGCAGGTGAGTCCAGTGTCAAGGCCAGCTAGTTTGGGGGAGTATATACCCCTCACGTTCAGAAGCAAAAAACTAAAATCTCACAGAGCTCTTTGGACATAAACCTGCACCTCGGCAGCCATCTTCAACCAGATAGATGAGCAATCCATATGAACAATTGCTAGCCCTCCATTGTCTGACAGCTTGGAACCATTAAACAAAACTGCAGAATTGCTCTTGTGACTGGAAATGTACAATTTCCAAAAGTAACAGAAATACATCATTTTCTGATTTTTTTTTTCTCCAGGAAAAAATATGACTTCCATTTTATTACACACAAGTGTCAATAACCATAGATAAGACAAAATTAACCATCCTTACTTATAAGATTTATTTCTCACCCTTTTACAATACGAAATGTCTTTACAAATAATATAACTCAAGTGCAGTTATCTAGTCAAAAATCAGCATTTGCTTCTTGCTGTTCAACTTTCAACCTCAAGAACATCAGACAATGGAAAATGCGCATCAACTGAAAGAAGATTCTCAACTAATTCATATGCTAATTTGTTCCTTGATAACAAGCGAGTATTTTTAAAGATTCAACAGATTTATTTCACTTAATGTAGGATGAATTTTACAAAGACCTTGAGACTATATTTCAGAAACAATATGCTTGGCAGATACACAAATTACATTCCTGCAATAAATATTTGAAGATTATATATAATTTACAATATTTGAAAGCACTCTCTCAGTGTCAACATTTTGATATACAGTTCCAATGCAGTTCAGGTGGGTAAACTGGCTCAGGTGATAGTTGATGTTGGGAAAGGTACTCGGAGCAAGGAACACATTTACACATGTGCTGGTGTGCCAAGATGCAAGAACACGTTGAGAACTAATCCAGAGCAACACAGCAAAATCCCCAAATATTGTGGAGGTTAACAGCTCCTCACCTTTTTAATCTCTTTGTAGAGTTCTAACTGTAACCTAGGAAGGCTGGAGTCCATTAAAGCCTAAAGGGAACCGAGTGGGAAATTTGTTAATCAGCAGTGTAGTATGAATTCCTCCAATATTTATATTTTGCACTAAGCATCTTGCAGGTTTACCAGATTTGCAAACTATTACTAGATCCAGGGAGAAAGAGCATATACTGTATCTTTGTAAACCACTAGTATAAAGAATACTAATTCTCCAACCAGTCATCTACCACTGAACCCCAGTAACATTAAGGGCGCAATCCTAACCAACTTTCCAGCAGAGACGTATTTGTGCCAATGGGGCCTATTCTGCATTCTGCGGTGGAGTAGTAGTTATGGAGGCCTCCTCAAGGTAAAGGAATGTTTGTTTCCTTATCTCGGAGCTGCATTTCCCTTATCCGGTGCTGGAAAGTTAAGTAGGATTGCACCTCGCATCTGCTACCTTCTCTTGTGGCAACTGGGGAGAGAGGTAAAGGCCTGGTGTGAGTCTCCCTCCTTCCACAAGATCTGCCCCTTGCCCCTTGTCAAAATGGTACACTGTACTACTACCACAAGAACCAGGTTATGCCTTGTCTAAGAAGAGAACATCCTCGAAAGCATAGCCCAAGGAGAAAAGAACAAGAACAGTTTCAAAATGGCTTAAGACAGTAAAACTGCCCAGGTGAGATTATTATACAAGGTATAAGTAGGCAATTTCAGACAACCCTTAAAACAAAATGAAATCCCCTGTGCACCCACTTCAGTTTGTATTATACCCAGGGAGATGGGTGGACTCCCATGTGCAGAGGAACTCTGAGAACTCTGAGTAAACCAGACCAGAACACACACAAGCATCCTTGGGCTTAACTTCAAGTAGTCTAGGTGCACTAAGGTCACTGCTCTGCCAGTTTGGATGCCTTACGCCCAGGGATGGCACAGCTTACATAATGTTGCCACTGTTGCCTCTGATGTGGCACACAGGGTAAAAAAAGTGCTTACTTTTACTTGGATTTGGCCAACCCAGAAGAGCACCCATGTGGGTTTGGATGCCCAATCAGTGAGCATGAGCTAGAGATTACTGTACCCAGATGGTGAAGAAGGCCAATAGTCAAAACCTACCTGACTGGCCATGCGGTCCTCCTATGATGACTATTTCAAAATGTCTCAGAGAAGCCTCTTCCCAATTGAACCTTATGTATGACCTATGTCTGCTTTCCTCCCAGTCTTATACATCTAAATACTTTATATGAAAGACCCAGTCAGAGCACAGTTATTTCTCACCATTATTCCTGCTCATACTGACATTGCAATTTTTTGCTGTTAAAGTTGCTGTATAAACCATATACAGGTTGATTATCCCTTATCCAAAGTGTTTGGGAAGGGAAAGTGTCTGGATTTTTCTGGATTTCAGAATAATTGCATAAATATAATGAGAAATTTTCCTCTTGCTCTTTTCACTGTTACCCATTTGAGTGTTTGCTGGCCTCTGACATTTTTTCAACCATGTCTGTATAGGCACACCCCACAAAGCTGATAAGAGAACTTACAGCCTGTATGTGGGAATGAGCACATGACATACTTTCTATAGAAAGTTTAAAACAGTCTTGGACAACAATGTCTGGATTTTGGAATACTCTGGATTTCAGATGTCCGGATAATGGATCATCTGCCTGTAGTTAAATGTATCCTTTAAATAGATATTCTCTTTTTTTCTACTTCTTTAAACTGTTAGCCCATGCAACATCAGTTTGCAATATTAAATCTTTTTATCAGCAATTATGCAGTGCATACACAACCACAGTCCAGAGACTGTAAGCACAGCAACAATTGCTGATTTCCCTTCCCTTTGCAGTCATCAAAGAGGAAATGATCAGGATGATAAAAAGGTGTCCACACTGCATCATTTCCCAGTGGCCCCCAATGCCCAACTAAGAGGAAGGAACAAAGAACTCCACAGCTCAGCAGCTCCCTAGAATGGCAGAGAAATGGGAGAGGCTGGATACTGAAATCAGCACAAGCACTCCCACTCCCAGATCAAGCTTAACATTTCCTAAATTCTAAGAACACAACCATTCTTCTGGTTACATTTTGTCTTCCATGGTTTCCACAAAAGAGATTAAATGTCCCAGTTTCATACCTTCAATAGAATAAACAAATCCATACCCCACAACATTTTGGTGAGATTCAGGACAATAGGTAAAAAAACAAAACTTACTTTTATCACTTTGTTGAGACATTCATCAGCAACCATCCTCACATCTGACTCAGTATCATTGCTACAGAGAAGAAAAAGTTCCATAGCAATACCCAGCAGTTTTTGAAATTCTGAAGAATTTCTTAAGAAAGAAAAACATTAAAATCAGTTAATCAATAGAATTCTGCTCCCAGAGGTTAGGGTGCTTATTACTATTTCCCAAACCCCTAACAATTTGAAAAGATTTAAGTATCATTTTGAGAAAAAGAGAGCAATTCTAAATAACATCAACCATTACAGTACATCTGGGTTCCTCTCATTGGAGGAAGCAGATATAGCTACATATACAATATTTCACAAAAACTACCCGATTTGGGCAGCAAGCTCAACTAGCACAAATATGTAAAGTAGCAGCACAGGTGATGTTAAGGCATGAAAAGTATTTGTATGCCTAGCTCTTATTTCACTTGCCTCACTTCCTCCTTCCAAGTCATATAAGAATGGCTTATATTTCTTCACAAGGGGACAAATGCAAATTTTGCAGGCTGATATTGACTCCCGATTATGAGTTTGACCTGCAGCTACTGTGGGTTTAAGAAATGCTCACTACCCCTACGAAATCTTCAAAACAAGAAACTGAAATTATCTTCATATGAATGAGTCATTGAAAATATCACCACATTTGGATTAACAGAGAGGTGTTTTTTTAACAAAAAATGCTTGATTACCTTAAAGACTGAGCAACTATATTTTCACATATTGTCAGGCAATGATTCACACGATCTTTCTTGGTGGTGGAAAGCTCTTTCTTTCTAAAAACAACAGAATGTTCACATACATTACAAATCTCAACATTTCAAATGTGTTGTTGTTTTTCCAAAAAGCATTAGCTTTGTCCAGCTTCCTTTTATGTCAGCTCTTCCTGGTACTGTGGCACTCTTCCTGGTACAGCCCAATCCTAACCCACACCGGAATAGGGAGGCTAGCTGGCCTACCCCATATCCAGCATGGGGTTGGGGCTGCATGCAGTGCAACTCAGAGTAAGGAGAATTTATTCCCCTAACCCCATGTCATGTCGCAGCAGTTCCAATAGGGCTACTCAGAGCTGTGCCAGTGAAATTGCTGTGAACCATCCTCAACTAGAAAGGAGGTGCAAACGCATTTTAGAGCCCGTTTGCGTCATTCCTGGGAAGGCAGAATAGAATTTGTGCCAACCCAAACAGTTTGTAGGATTGCGCTCTAAGGCTTTTTTGCTTCCCATCAATTTCTTCCCTCTTGCAGGGTCAGTTCACATTGCTTAATTCCCCCATTATCAGGATCACAGATACACTACAGCTTGGAAGAAGGGTAATATGAACTGAATTCTACACAGGGGAAGCCAACGCCCATCTCCATGATTATAGCTGATGGAAAATGTACATTACAATTACAAAAATAGCTGCCGGTTCATCCATCTATGTTGCAAGCCTCATACACTAGCCTATCCATTTGGAAAAGTGAATTTGCAATGCTGGACACATTCCTGAAGCACTGCATTCAAAAGAATACCAAGCTACAGCCCAAGAGCTATATTAGGTACTAAGTCAAGATTCCCAAACATTTTAGGTTCACACACATCTTGGCCTCCATAGTGGGTCATGCCACAATGCTCCGTGCCATGCCACAAAGCCATACCGGGAGCCCCAGAGGCCAGTTCTGGACCATGCGAAACCCACTCAGTTGGCCTCCATGGGCTCCAGAACATCCCACAGAAGTGACTTCTGGTTCTGGAAGTAAACCATGTCCCCTTCTCATAGCACCCACAGGATGCAGCAGTAACCATTTTAGCAGCACTGCTCTGATGGGGGCCGGGCATTTTAGGATTGGGCTATGAGGCTGCAGTCCTCAACTCACTTATTAGGGAGGAAATCCCACCGAATGACCTACATCTAGGCAAACATACTTAGAACTCTGTTTATTTGGAAGGAATGTGGAATATAAATCATGTTCCAATACAATTAAATTGTATTGTGTAAGCTTTCACAGACTGGAGCAACTTCAGAAAAGTAGTAAATGCCACATAAGATTTATTATTTTAAAATAAAAACCACAAATCTTCAGGTGGAGGATTATAAAAAAAGAAATATATAAAAAAAGAAGTATATAAAAGAAATAAAATACCTTTTATGCACACATGGGTAAAAGAAAAAAATATCATAAACAAATACCATGAAACGCAAGTGGCACAAGAGATCTGCTATCACAGAACCAACGTATTTCGTGCATTTCATGGCATATTAGCTCCACCATGAATTAAGAATATCACTTCATTCATCTAATGAAGTGCGCTCCAGTCCATGAAAGCTTCTGTCACAGTGAATCCATTAGGTTTTCTTGAATTTAAAGATATTTTACTGAAACTGTGAATACATCTGTTCACAAGACATACTTTTGCTTCTGATACAACACACCAACACAGCCACTCCTCTGGAATGTGTTGCTATGGTATACAGCGTAGATTTAAAATCATAGTTGCGTCCCACATACAGCTGCAGATGTCCTGACTATACACAGACACTATTTGCTCAAGGAAAAGCTCCCAGCAACACAATGTTGGCAAACAGTACAGCTTTTATTTTTAAAAAAAGTTCTTTGGCAAGAGAAGAGCCTCACAAAGGGTCAGTCTTAATTGAGAATGTATGTTGTTGTTGAGTCGCTAAGTCGTGTCCGACTCTTCACGACCCCATGGACCACAGCACGCCAGGCCTCCCTGTCCTCCACTAGCTTCCAGAGTTCGCCCAATTTCATGTTCATCGCTTCGGTGACACTATCTAACCATCTCATCCTCTGCCGCCCCCTTCTCCTTTTGCCTTCAATCTTTCCCAGCATGAGGGTCTTTTCTAAAGAGTCCTCTCTCCTCATGAGGTGGCCAAAGGACTTGAGCTTCAGCTTCAGGATTTGTCCTTCCAGGGAGCAATCAGGCTTGACTTCCTGGAGGATTGACCGATTAGATCTCCTTGCAGCCCAGGGGACTCTCAAGAGTCTTCTCCAACACCATAATTCAAAAGCATCTATTCTTCGGCGCTCTGCCTTTCTTATTGTCCAGCTCTCACAGCCATATATTGCTACTGGGAAAACCATAGCTTTGACTATGCAAACCTTTGTTGGCAGGGTTATGTCTCGGCTTTTGATTAAGTTGTCTAGGTTCGCTATAGCTTTCCTCCCAAGAAGTATATGTCTTTTAATTTCATGGCTGCAGTCACCATCTACGGTGATCTTGGAGCCCAGGAAAATAAAGTCTGTCACTGCTTCCATTTCTTCCCCTTTTATTTGCCAGGAAGTGATGGGAGTGGTGGCCATGATCTTAGTTTTTTTAATGTTGAGCTTCAAGCCAATTTTGGCACTTTCCTCTTTCACCCTCATCAGAAGGTTCTTGAGGTCTTCCTCACTTTCTGCCATTAGAGTGGTATCGTCGGCATATCTGAGGTTGTTGATATTTCTCCCAGCAATCTTGATTCCAGCTTGTGAATCATCCAGCCCAGCCTTTCTCATGATGTACTCTGCATATAAGTTAAATAAGCAGGGTGACAGTATACAGCCTTGTCGTACTCCTTTCCCAATTTTAAACCAATCAGTTGTTCCATGTCCAGTTCTAACTGTTGCTTCCTGGCCCGCATACAGGTTTCTCAGAAGGCAGATAAGGTGGTCTGGTACTCCCATTTCTTCAAGAACTTGCCACAGTTTGTTGTGATCCATACAATCAAAGGCTTTGGCATAGTCAATGAAGCAGAAGTAGATGTTTTCCTGGAACTCTCTTGCTTTCTCCGTGATCCAGCGAATGTTGGCAATTTGGAAACCAGCTTGTACATCTGGCAGTTCTCGATTCACATACTGCTGAAGCCTAGCTTGTAGGATTTTGAGCATGACCTTGCTAGCATGTGAAATGAGTGCAATGGTACGGTAGTTTGAACAATCTTTGGCATTGCCCTTCTTTGGAATTGGAATGTAAACTGATCTTTTCCAGTCTTGTGGCCACTGCCGAGTTTTCCAAATTTGCTGGCCTATGGAGTGTAGCACTTTGACAGCATCATCTTTTAAGATTTTGAGTAACTCAGCTGGAATGCTGTCACCTCCACTAGCTTTGTTGTTAGTGATGCTTTCTAAAGCCCACTTGATTTCACACTGCAGGATGTCAGGTTCGAGCTCAGTGACCGCACCATTGTGGTTATCAGGAACATTTCGATCAGCCTTATAGAGTTCCTCTGTGTATTCTTGCCACCTCTTCTTAATCTCATCTGCTTCTGTTAGGTCCTTGCCGTTTTTGTCCTTTATTGTGCCTACCTTAGCATGAAATTGTCCTTTGACATCTCCAATTTTCTTGAAAAGATCTCGTCTTTCCTATTCTGTTGTTTTCCTCTGTTTCTTTGCATTGCTCATTTAGGAAGGCCTTCCTATCTCTCCTTGCTGCTCTCTGGAAATCTGCATTCAGTTGGGTATATCTTTCCCTTTCTCCCTTGCTTTTGGCTTCCCTTCTTTCCTCAGCTATTTGTAAAGCCTCGTCAGATAGCCACTTTGCCTTCTTGCATTTCTTTCTGTTTGGGATGGTTCTAGTTGCTGCTTCCTGTACAATGTTACAGACCTCCGTCCAAAGTTCTTCAGGCACTCTGTCTACCAAATCTAAGTCCCTAAATCTATTTGTCACCTCCACTGTATATTCGTATGGGATCTGATTGAGGTCTTACGTGGAGGGCCTAGTGGCTTTCCCTTTTTTAACTTTAAGCCTGAATTTTGCAAGAAGCAGCTCATGATCTGAGCCACAGTCGGCTCCAGGTCTTGTTTTTACTGCCTCTATAGAACTTCTTCACCTTTGGCTGCAAAGAATGTAATCAATCTGATTTCGGTGTAGACCATCTGATGAAATCCATGTGTACAGTTGCCGTTTGTGTTGCTGGAAAAGTGTGTTTCCTATGACTAATGTGTTCTCCTGACAAAACTCTATCGGTCTTTGCCCTGCTTCATTTTGTACTGCAAGATCAAATGTGCCTGTTATTCCTATTACCTCTTGACTGCCTACTTTAGCATTCCAATCCCCTATGATGAGGAGGACATCTTTTTTGGGTGTTAATTCTAGAAGGTGTTGTAGGTCTTCATAGAAACGGTCAACTTCTCCCACTTCAGCATCAGTGGTTGAGGCATAGACTTGGATTACTGTGATGTTGAAAGGTTTGCCTTGGATCCGAATGGAAATCATTCTATCATTGTTGAGGTTATACCCAGTACTGCTGTTCCCACTCTCTTGTTCACTATGAAGGCTACTCCATTTCTTCTAAGGGATTCCTGCCCACAACAGTAGATGTAATGATCATCTGAATTAAATTCTCCCATTCCTGTCCATTTTAGTTCACTAACTAACATGATGCCGATGTTCAGTCTTGATATCTCGCGTTTGACCACATCTAGCTTACCTTGATTCATAGATCTGACGTTCCAGGTTCCTATGCAGTATTGTTCTTTGCAGCATCGCACTTTCCTTTCACTTCCAGACACATCCACAGCTGAGCTTCCTTCCGGTTTTGGCCCAGCTACTTCACTCTTTCTGGAGCTACTAGTACTCGTGTTCTGCTCTTCCCCAGTAGCATAATTGACACCTTCCGACCTGAGGGTCTCATCTTCCAGTGTCATATCGTTTAGCCTTTTTGTTCTGTAATCCATGGGGTTTTCTTGGCAAGAGTACTGGAGTAGGTTGCCATTTCCTCCTCCAGCGGATCACGTTTAGTCAGAACTCTCTACTATGACCTGTCCATCTTGGGTAACCCTACATGGCATAGCTCACAGCTTCATTGAGCTACTCAAGCCCCTTCGCCATGACAAGGCAGTGATCCATGAAAGGTTGAGAATGTATAGTTCAAACTACATAGAGGTGGGTGGGAACATGCAAGTAACCCCATCCAACTTACTTTGCTGCTGCCACCAGTTTCACACAGTGGGGATGACAGCAGTAATCTTCCTATAGGAGTGGGAGTGGGGTGAGAGACAGTTACCATTTTTCTCCCATAATCAGCTCTCAGCAATACTATGTCACAAGATAGTGCCATTCCAAAGAGGGATGCTTTCACAGAAAAATGGAAGTTGACAGAAGGCGCAAGGCTTTGCCACTGTGAGGTTTCTAACACACACCCCTTTTCAACCCCCCAAAAGAACAGGTGAAATTCACATAATTTCAGTCTGCAATAATTTCAGTCTGCAATAATTTCAGTCTGCAATGGGGCTAGAGGTGAGATTTCAGCCCATCCCTAGGAGCAACACAAGACACTAGACTACATGACTTGATCAGGAACGGAAAAGGTTTCTGGAAAGACTTGCACAATAGGGTGTGCCTCTGCTTAATGTCCACATTTATCACTTGACTGCTGCAAGATTAAGGATCACGGGGCCCTCACTTCCAATGCTAAGGCAATAATACAATGGAAATAATTTGGTTGTCCCAAAAGGACACGCTTGATTTCATGACATATCAGACAAAACATATCTAGCATCCAATGACCAAGGGCCCAATTCTAATCAGAGGGGAAGAAAGATAGAACAAAAGAGGATGCATGATCAATCAAAACAAGCATGAAAAAAAAGGGATTGATCTTAAGGCTGCGAAAGAAATGTCAGGCTCTGGAAACTCCTTCAATATGAAGAGAGAGAAAATTCTCTCCAGATAAGACTGAGGGGTTATTAATCTGGAGACTTGTGACCCAGGTTATGGACTATCAGCCCCTGTTCAAGAGGAATGCAATTTCATTCAGAGAAATCAGGTTAGCAGTTTAGGGATGCTCCTGGACCCAGACTGCTGGTAGATGACCAGATAGCAGCTAAAAGCACGTGTGCCCAGTTTAGGTTAGTGCACCGGCTGCATCTTTCCTGGATCAATCCGATACAGCTATGGTTAGAGACTGGATATTATCTGGTCTCAGTTTGTGCATGCTTTATGGGGGGGACTACCCTTGAAGGCCACTCAGATACTGCAATTGGTGCAGAATGCTGCTGTACAAGTTTGGACAGAGTCCATTTGCTGTTTGTTGGCTGCTGGTTCTTTTTTAGATGCAATTCAAAGCATTAAAACCCTTTCAAAGATAGCAGCCAAAGTGCTGGCTATTATCTTTAAAGACCTAATGATCTTAGGGCCAGGTTACCTGAAAGAAAAGTCTCCTCCCTAAATGAAATGGTCCATCCCTTAAAGCCCTCCTGCCACCAGCAGAGAGGCTAATCTGGCAGTGAAACAGTCTTCTTCAAAAGGCAGGAAGTTGCATATGCAAGGTCCATGGAGATCAGGATGGTTCCCTCTCTGCCACCATGCCAACAACTGCTGAAGATCCACTTCTTTGTCCTGTATTCTTTCTTTTCTTTTCTTTTTTTTGGGGGGGGGGGTCTAGTTATCCTGGGTGTGTGATTTTTTCTGTTTTCTTTTTCTCCCCTCCCTGCCTAGTTTCATGATTAAACTGCTCTTCTTTGGTTTGGGTTATTGTTTATTATGATGACTACTTTGCTTTTAAATTACTGTAAAACCACTTTCAGCACCTCCCATCATAAAAGAAAAAGCAAGATAAAAATATTTCAAATAAATAAAAATCTGTTGTATATTGCAGGGAACTCCCATACCTACACACAAGACACTATTGTTCCTATTAAACATAAAATTCCTACTGCTGCCTTTTAATGATGTTAAACAACCAAAAAAGCACACATTTTCCATAATTCCTGCTTCAAACTCATTGCAGCTGTCAAAGGATTCAATCCTATACATGCTTACTTGGGAGTAAGTATGATGGAGCTTACCACTGAGTAGACATGCATACAAGTGTGCTGAATGAAAGTTACAGACTCTCTTCACCAGTACTAGGAAAGTGTACTGTAGGAAGAGCTCAGGTAAGCAAGATCCAAAAAGATCCATGTAAAAAAATTTTAAAAATGATTTGATGAGAGGTCCCCCTTTTCTGTTTTAAAATATGCTTCCTGAAATCTGCCTAAACCAATTACTTGCTGCAGCAATAAAGAGAAGTCAGTCAAAGGGGGGGGGGAAACCAATCATTCTGTCTTTTTCCATACTGAAACATATACCTAAAAAAGCAGCAATAATTATTCAGTACTATCAACTCTCAAGAACACAGACATTAAACACAGGAAACAACAGTGAACCCGCAAGAGGCACTATAAATGTGGGAACATGGTAAGATCGCATGCATACACACCCTCCTTGCAACTTAGGCCATGAAGCAATTTTCTCTAGAAATATCATGCAAGGATAAGTTTTTAAAGACACCTGCGACCTATGCAAAAGAGTCCCATAGCACAATCCTATGCATGTCCTACTCAAAATAAAAGTCCCATTGCATTCAATGTAATGCACTCTCAGGAAAGCATCACACTGTAGTATGGTAGCCTCAGCAAAATTAATTTCTGTCATTTGCTCCTTTAAAAAAAATGGGAAAAGATTACTGCGGTTGATTACTGCACACAAAACAAGCAGAATCTTCTGCAAGGGCCTACAAACATTAGATGTATTTGATTTAAGGATCTCACAATGCACTTACTGGCAAATAACTCAGGCATGTGACCAGATACAATGGAGGGACAGAGTGCCTATATCTTTAACCACTGTATAGAAGAGGGAATTTTGGCAGGTACAACTCAGCCTGGAAGGATTTTAGAAGCTGCACCTGCCAGAATTCCATCTTCTATACAGTGGTTAAAGATATAGGCACTCTGTCCCTCCATTGTATCTCAGTGGTTCCCATACTGTCAGTTGGTTCCCATATTACCCAGCAAACTTTATTTCTTTACTTAACTAAATTTGATTTCTTCGGGGGGGGGCTACAAAATTTTCTTTGACCCCTGAGTAGCAGATGCCTTAGCTACGCCACAGGCAGCAGGAAACACTGCGCCACGGTCATAGCCAGGCTGGCCACCCACTTAGCAAGGCGGGCCACTCGCGGGGAATTCCTCTTTCCCGGGACAGGCGCCCCTCCGTGTATGTGTGTGTGTGCGTGCGCGCGCGCGTGCGTGGCGGGGAGGTCGCCCTGCACTCACGGTCTCTGAGGCGGCTCCTCCGGGACCGGGACTGAGGGGACGCTGGCGGGTGCTGCTGCTGCTGCTGCTGCTGTTGCTACTGCTGCTGCTGCCGGACCGGCCGGGGGGGCCACGGCCGGGCTGCTCTGCTGCTGCTGGAAGGAGCGGAGGGACTCAAAGGCTTTCATCAGTTTCTCCATGGTGGCCATGGCGGCCCAGAGCGGCGAGCGCGACGCTGAGGGCTCCCCTCGCCGAAAAACCAACCACCGAGTGTCGCCCGGGCCTTCCCGGTCAGGCGCTGAGCGCGAAGGAAGGAGGCGGCACCGTCCCTCAGCCCGCCAGCGACGCCATCTTGGAGGCCTCCCGGCGCCTCTTCCCTCCCTCGCCGATTCCCCAGAACGGTGACAGTTCCCGCACTATAGACTCAACAATGCCTAGACCGCCTGACTCAGGGGCGATCAACTTCCGGTTTTCCCCTCTGGCCCGCTGTTTTTATTATTTCTTCAGAATAGAAGTCCTCGATGCCCGTAGAAAACAATGGAGAACCCTAATGATGTATCTGGGTTTGGGCAGCAGTGTGCGCGCGCGTGAGTGAGACCCCACCAAAAGCAGCAGCAGTTGAGAAAATAGGTTCTGCACTTTTCAGCTCAGGTCTTATTTGGAAAAAATGATATTTTGTATTTCCATAATTCCGTTAATATGGAAAAAAATTGACGTTGCGTCTGCTTGCAAGTCAATGGGGAGCAAAACATAGCATTCAAATGAGCATAATTTGGCACTCGGAGAGAGAGAGAGGGCACAATCCTATGCATGTCTATTCAGAAGTAAATGATGTTATGTTCAATGGGATTTACTCCCAGGAAAGTGTGCATACGATTGCAACCTTAAATAGACAGATTTTTGCTGAAACCTGAAGGATTCTTATATTGAGGGAATCTTTGGCCGGTAAACCAGCCACAACCTCCTCTATAACCTTCAATATTAAAAGTGAACTACACTATAAGGATGTTGTAAGCCATTGCCCACCTGCCCCCATCCTGTAATATGGGGATAAGTGGACTGCGTTGACAGGATAATTGAGTAATTTTTTAAACTCAAATTTTTGGGTTTAAAGTTTGGGTAAAATAAAAACTGGGTAAATGTTTCCCCATGAAACAATGCCTTAACCATCTGACTCAGGGGCGATCAACTTCCAATTTTCCTCTCTGGCCCGCTGTTTTTATGATTTCCTCAGAATAGAAGTATGTGATGCCCGTAGAAAGCAATGGAGAACCCTAATGATGTTGAGCTGGAAAGAATGAGAACTCTTGCCTTTGATGCTACTTCTTTGGATGGCATAGACAAGCTGATGCCCAATCACTGATAACTTATAATTTGGAATTGCTCCATCATTTTCTATGGGGAGTTTTGATTTCCATCATAGGGGAGATAAATTGGTTCAAAAGGAATCAGCAAGTCCTGTCCTTCTTCCATTCAAGCACTACTCTAGTAGCTAGTGTCTAGTTTATCTTTTCTTTATGCCTATAAGCACACATAAAAGAAAAGGCTAGAGAAGGAATTCAGAGCATAATCCTAAACTGGAGTTAGGCCTGCATAAACTAAACCACCAAAATTTAGCCAGCACAAGGGCCACTATAAAGTGTATTTGGACTACCCTCGGAGTAAGGGAGGATGGATCACGTCTGTGTGCTGGCCTCTCTAACTCCAAGAATGGTCCAAACATACTTTACAGTGTCCCTTGTGCTAGGCAAACTTTGCTGGCTTAGTTTATGCCGGCCTAATTCAGTTTAGGCTTGCGCCCTAAATTGTGTACACATGGGACTTTGTGGTTCCTTCTGGTGCCCTTTGAGTTATGGAGGGGGAGTAGAATGACGGCTGCTTCTAGTAAACAATGAAGAACCTGAATATCATTGTCACTGTGTTTTGGGGGAAAAAATTCAAAAAATGTTTGTATAAGTGTGAACTTAAAAGTTTCATTACTTTCATAGTGCAGTTGAGGGCTGGGGCTGCAAGTGGCTTGGACAACCCCCATTATATAGTCCACTGATTATGAGAATAGCATACAACAAACCTGTCCAATATTTATATCTGTTCTCTGTAAGCCACCTTGGGCAAATGCAAATTTCCCATGCTTTGGCATGGGAAAGACGGGGTATAAACTCTTCAAATAAAATATATTCAGCCTGCCAGTGGTGAGTTTTTCAAGTGAAACTCAGGACCCAATCCTATCCAGATTTGTGGACACAGATGTAATGCAGCCCCAAGGTTAGGAAACAATCTTTTACCTTGAGGAGGCTCCAACCCTCCCCTCTTTTAGAATGCAGTGCACCTCTCATTGACATGGCTGTATTGGCACTGGAAAGTTGGACAAGATTTGGCCCTCAGCGGGAGAAGGAAGTTAACAATTTTTGCTATCAATATTTTTTTTAAAACCCATTTACTTTACCACTTGTGGGTCCTTTTTTCCATCCACAGGCAGGTGGGGCAATAGGTCCACAGGGGGAAGATGGTTATTAAGGAAAGTGTTGATCATGATTCTCTTCCCTGTCCCACAGAACAGTTGCTATGATTAATTCTGCAGACCACCACCTACCCACAGGTGACATTTCTCAAAACAAAAATCTGAATTTGAGCCTTAGTGGCTTAGTGAGTTTGAGCCTTAGTGGTTATTGAATAGTGCCTTGAAATGTTGTTGTGGACATTATTGCCCAGCTGCCACCTTATTACTTTCTTTTGATAGCTGGTTAATGTTTAAAAAGCAAAACTCCTACACAAAAGACACACCTGGGGTTGGAGCAAAGGTCATTCTAGTTAAAACTACAGACTCTTGTGACACTTCAAAATAGGAACTCACAGTCTAAAGCCCACAGACTGTATCTGGCCCACCAAAACATGTTGATTGGCACACTGAGCTCACTAGGAACTTGTATGATAATTGTGTGGATCCATCCTCTCCTTTTTCTCCCATCTGCCACCCATTCTCTTTTGTGCCACCCATACCTGCCTGCCACCCTGCACCTTCTTGTTGGCACTCCCTTGTACCTGCCAGTCTGAGACAGCTGACTTTTAAAACCAGGAGCTTGCACATACCCATCATAGCTTGTAACCTATGATGGACTTTTCTTCCAGAAATCTGTCAAATTCCCTTTTAAAGGCATCATCCTATGGCAAAGAATTCCACAGATAAATTACACACAAAATTGCAAAAATTATTCTCCTTTTGTGAAATGCCTTATAGTAATGTACAAAATCGACAAGGGAGTGGCAACAGGATGCAAGCATCTTGTTGTCTCATGCCTCCCTAGGGCACCTGGTGGGCCGCTGTGAGATACAGGAAGCTGGACTAGATGGGCCTTTGGCCTGATCCAGCAGGGCTCTTCTTATGTTCTTATGATATACCGTATTTCCCCAAGTATAAGGTGCACCAAAGTATAAGACGCACCTTAATTTTGGGGCCAGAAATTTGAAAAATACATTTTTGGGGCCGGCTGCTCTTTAAGGCAAGCAGGAGCACAGAGAACGCTGCGTTCTCCGTGCTCCCACTTGCCTTAAGAGCAGCCGGCCTCCCGTTGGCTCTTGGCTCTTAAGGCAAGCGGGAGCACAAAGAATGCAGCGCTGCCCAGCACACCCCTGGAATAAGACGCACCCAATTTTTAGGCCCCGTTTTTTTGGGAAAAAGGTGCATCTTATACTTCGGGAAATACGGTATTATTTCCTATAATTGACCTAGCAAGGCTGAGTGATAGGGCCAGTGTAAAAGCCAGAACTTGCCATTCATGAATGAAAATGATGCAAAAAACAAAAACAGCAGGGTCTTCTGAATCCAGAAATACAGGAGAACAATATTTTAGACTGCTCATATTTGTTGGCAGAGCTAAAGTAGCAAAGAGGCACATTATTATTATTATTATTATTATTATTATTATTATTTATTGAATTTGTATCCCGCCTTTTTGCCCGAAGGCACTCAAGGCGGCATTACAACAACAATACAAAAATATAAAATTTAACATTAAAAACAATTCAAAAACAATATAAAAAACAGTACAATAAAACAAAATTAAAACAAGCAATAGAATTTAAAAACAACAAACCCTGTGGATCATCAAGTATAAAATATAAAAGTATAACCAGCCAGCTGGCCAGCCTGTCAACAGTTAAAAGCTTTTTCAAATAAAAAGGTCTTCAGCCCCCGCCGAAATGTTAATAAAGAGGGAGCAGTTCTCAATTTGAAGGGGAGGGTGCTCCAAAGTTGGGGGGCCACCACCGAAAAGGCCCTCTTCCTGGCCGCCACCCCTCTCACTTCTCCTGGTGGCGGCACAGTCAAAAGGGCACCCCCAGATGATCTAAGAGTACGGGTAGGACTATATGGGTAGGACATTACACAGGAGAGTCTGGACAGGAAGTTCTGCATGAGGTTTTTATTCATAAGTCAAAGGTAACTTTATTTAATGATGTTCTTTGGAGGGGACGGCGAAATTGCAAAGGTTTTGTAAAAATACTTCTGGTTTCCCAACGCAAACCTTGGCATCCTCCATCTGCTGGGCTAGAGCGCTGGAAACTTAAGCAGACGCCAAAGGAAAGCACCTGATATAGGTTCCTTTTTCTGGCACTCCTTTGAAATGCTTCGCATACAGAGAAGTCCAATGGGGCACTCTCGGAGGTGCGGCGATGCTGCACAGATTCCTCCCAAGCCCAATTACAACCGCTGCAATCTTAGCTAGGCACTCTTTCCAGGGAATAATGGGACACATGCATGTCTACTCGCGAGTAAGTCCCATGGTGCTCAAGGCGACGTACTTCCTCCAGAAACGTGCCCGTATAGCCCTGCGGATGCAGCCAAAGCCGTACACTTGGTAAAGCCGTCTTCACTTGGTAAAGGTGTTCGATGGGTTCCTAGAAACTGCCCCTTTAAGAGAAACGACTTAAAGCGAAACGGCTTTCAGAGGGGAATTCCTGCCAAGGAACCTCCTTGATTCCTGCCAAGCAGGTTAGATGGACAGGAGAGGACATCTCTTAAGAAGATATAGGAGAAAACTGAGGCCAGGGGGCGGGCTTAGGAGCCATGTTGGCGTACTCAAAACAATCCTTATTCCAAGCATTTCAGATTGCTTTTTATTTCTGGTAGTGTTTAGGACTGAATCGTTTACTCCTGAAATAAAAACTTACCAAAATAACAACGTGTGATCGTGTAGAAACATCAGTGGTAACCATATTATGAGTTAATATGCAATTCCAAGGTTTAATTCCGCGTAATTATATTACTGAACATACCGGACGAAATGCTACTTGCTGTCTATTTAAACTCAGATTGCACTGTTTTGACAGACTTATTTTTTGAAATCTACACAAAAATACACAAAAATCTACACCAAAAATAAAGTGTGAACAGGAAGGAAAGAAAAAAAGGGGAGGATGGGCAAAAATTAGATAAATATGTAGGAAAATTACATTAAAATCTCTCAATGTATAACACAAGCAGTTGTCAATATGAGAGTAATTCTTTTTTACTTCTAGGCTATTAAGAGTATTTTTTTAAACTTCTACACTCACCCCCCCCATAAAACAAATTCTGTTAATGTTCAGAATTTCAAAAATATTACATATTTTTATTTTTATTTTTATTTTATTTCTTCATATCTACTTCAGTTTGTGAAGGGCTGCATACTTTATGAGGTAATATTTTTCTGTAGCAACGAATCACAATGATTTTAAGTACCTGTGCAAAGTAATCCCATTTTTCTGACAGCGATTCGCGCACCCATACGCAGAACACGCAGGCATGATTAAAGAGGTTGATTTTTATTCGTGAATCCTAAGGAGCTTTGAATCCGCGGCAATCCTCTTTCGCGGCGATTATCTGCGTCAGCCATATTTGTTTATCCGAAAGCTTCAAGAATGTGACGTCATGTCATCTCCAGTGTATTATTCCTCCAAGGTCTTCTATCTTGGCTTGTAGAGATGTCTCGCGAGAGTAGAGAGCTTCGGGATCGGTGGGAGGAGCCTAGCCGAAGGGCCCGGTGCGGCGCGTGTTTGGCCCAGGTTTGGCCAGGGAGAGTGCGCGAGGGGTCTGCTCGTTTTCTTGGGGACCCGGCGTTGACAATGGGCAAGTCAGGCCCGCGGAAGAGAGGCAGGCCGGCGGGTCCCGCCGCCAGCAAAGCCCATGGCTCCGCGGCCGCCTTGGTGCGGAGCAACCCCTTCGAGGTGAAGATCAACAAGCAGAAATTCCAGATCTTGGGCAGGAAGACCAAGCACGACGTGGGGCTCCCGGGGGTGACGCGCTCCAAGGCCCACAGGAAGGTGAGCGACGCTTCCCCCTTCCCCTACCGCCGCACAGCTTCGTTTACTTGATTGGGAGCAACTCATCCTAGGAGCACAGTGCTTCTGTGCACGTGCAGAGTGTCTCCGTAGTTTCTTCAGATGCAGAAGTGAGGGATTTTCAGGTTTATTTAAAAGTGCCATGTGGAGGAAGGAGCTCTCCATTCAACGTGGACATCTTTTCTTCTGCATTTGAATACACCGTGCAAAGAGCACTGTAAGGAAGTGGATGAATTGTGGGTAGAAATCAGATCAATGTCCTTCATGTCCCTGATGGGCTGCCAGGAAACATTGGTGATGGCAATCTCAGGGTGAAGGCGCCCTGAATCTGCCACCCTTACAAACCACCTAACCACCTCCCTGCTGATTTACCTTCCATCATGTTACCTAGTGGAGGTACCACACCTGGCCAAGCATGTAAAATCTTAGTCGGGGCACTAACTTTATCTAAGGGCCTTCCATTGTGATTCTGGAACAAAGTAATTACCCAAATGTATTAGGTGAAGTTCTGAAGGCTATTGGTTCATTTAAAAGGAATAGTGGATATTCCTAAATAGGTTTTTGTTTTGTGCAAATAATGTTGTTGTGATGTTCTCCTTTTCAGCGTACTCAAACTTTGCTGAAAGAATATAAAGAAAAGGGAAAATCCAATGTATTTAAAGATAAGCGTTTTGGTGAATATGACACAAAAATAAATCCAGAAGAAAAAATGATGAAGAGGTTTGCTTTGGAACAACAGGTAATGCATAAAATTAAGAAAACAAGCCATACGTTAATAATTACGTGTTCTTAACTTAAAACTTAAAAACTTTGAAGTTATTCTAAATGTTTAATTAGGTATAAATATTCGGTCTGCATTTTTACGAGTAAAGTGTCTTTTTAAACAGAATTGTTCTGCCTGTGTGCCAAATCCTTGTGGCAGTTTCTGTTGTTACTATTGATCCTTGAGGTTTGGAGTGCCCATCGGTCTTGCCAAGGTGAATCTGCATTTGTTTTGACCTGTAATCTGGTTCATTTTTACTGAAGTAGGTAGTGTCTCTGGCACTAGATTGCACCCCATTTTGGGCTATGCCTGCTCTTATTGTTCTAAAGCATCTGAGATAGTGCTAGGGGTTATAAGGACGCATTCACAAACTTGAAAATATGACTATTATGATTAAATAGGCATGCTTTTGTCTGTATCCTTCCAGACTGGGGGCAAGAGCGTAGCTGTTCTTTTCCACTGTAGTTAAAAGCAACTCACCTTTACAGGGCTAAGGAACACACTTGGTCCAAGTTAAGGAAGTTGCACCTTGTCAGATATAACAGTTGTATTTTTATGCCACAGGACCCATAAAATGTATGGTTTGGAAGCATTAACATTCTGACCAAGATCACACATTCAATCTTTAAATTTATTTTGTCGCAGAAAAATCATAAGAAAAATATCTATAATCTTAATGAAGATGAAGACTTAACCCATTATGGCCAGTCTCTGGCAGACATTGAGAAACTTAATGATATTGTGGATAGTGACAGTGATGCAGAGGAAAGTGGAGCACTGTCAGGTAAGAGGAGTCAAACTGTCATTGGTAGTACAATTGTATCCATAGCATAAAATTATACTGGAATAAAGTCCCATTTCAAACTTGTCGCATGTTTGGAATTTTTAAAATACAGGTACCCAGTAGTTCGACCAAACACAATAACCAGAATTTGACATGCTCGTTTTACATGTGTATTTAAGGATGCAATCATAACCAACTTTCCAGCATCAGGGTAAGGGCAATGCAACTCTGAGGTCAGGGAAAAAAACATGCCTTTACCTTGAGGAGCCCCCCGCCCCAACTGCAGGATGCAACACATGCCCCATTGGCACAGCTATGTGAGTGCTTGAAAGTTGGTTAGGATTGTTCCCTAAGTAATACTTCTAAGGGCGCAATCCTAACCTGGAGTAAGGCTGGCTCAAGTAAAGCGCGTTTGCAACGTTCTTGGAGTCAGGGATGTCTGTGCGTTGGCCTCCCTGACTCGGAGAGTGTTGCAAGCCAAAGTGGTTTATGGTGCTTTTGCAACATTCCTGGGCCTGCACAAGTGACTTGTGGTGGTCTAACTCCAGGTCAAGATTGCCCCCTGAAAGTTAAAATTAGGAGTACTTTGAATCTGGTCTTCCATTTGATTTAAAACAACCAAACTGTTGAACGAAATTTGGCATGTAGGATAATTCATGTTAGAAGTTCTGGTGAAGAGTGTTAGAAATGTACAGTGTTGTTCTTGGTTGGTATTCAGAATTGACCCTCTTCTCATAAGCCACTTTTCTTTTATAGCGGAGTTAACAGCCTCTCACTTTGGAGGCGGTGGGCTTCTTTCTAAAAAAGCCCTCCCAGGGCAGCAAGAGGAAGAGGATAAAAAGCCCAAGTCGCGGAAGGAGCTCATAGAAGAATTGATTGCCAAATCCAAACAGGAAAAGGTAAAATTTGAATTATTTTTACTGAATTGTAATCCTTTGAATTAAAATAAAATTGAACAGGCAGCATCAACTGGTAAGACTCTATCCATAAAACATTTCTCTCTAACTTTTGTAATTCTTCTTAGGCTTTTAGCCATTGAGACCTTGACTTTCATCACTTATCTACAGCATCAAGTAATGACTTAACGTGTGTGAGTTGCTTATTGCAGGTTGAACTTTTGTATTGTTGTGCATGATCTCAAATGCAATGCAGGCATGCCTCGGTTTCCACTGGGGTCCATTCTGGACCCCTCAGTGGATACCTGAAACCATGGCTACTGAGGACACTAGGGGACACAGATAGGGGAACATGAGTGATTTTGCTGCCACCAGTAAAAAGGGAGATTTGTTTTAATGTTCCCCTATCTTTTAAATGGATGGGACGTGGTGACACAGTGGGTTAAACCGCTGCTGCTGGGCTTTCCGACCAGAAGGTTGGGAGTTCGACTGCGCAACTGAGTGAGCTCCCATCGCTTGTCCCAGATCCTACCAACCTAGCAGTTTGAAAGCACCTAAATGCAAGTAGATAAATAGGGACCACTTCGATGGGAAGGTTATGGTGTTCCGTGCTCTACGGTGTAGAGTCATGCCAGCCACATGACCACGGAAGCTTGTCCTCGGACAAAACGCCGGCTCTACAGGCTTTGAAACGGAGATGAGCACCGCCCCCTACAGTCGGTTAGGACTTAGACCATTCGGTCGTGGGGAGCCCTTTACCTTTACCTTTTATCTTTTAAATAGGTGTCTCAGTACCCCTGGTATCTGAATCAATGGATATTGGGGCACGCCTGTACTCTTCGGCTGATCCTGTTTTCATATTCAGCGTTCTTTCATCAGGTGGTGGGCATGTGTGAACCAGGGCCTAGAGTTCTGTCTGCAAAATGGGGAAAAAAAAACCAGTTTATGAGAATGAACATCTTGGCTGTACAGAATCTCATGTTCTTTTGGTGTATCAAAGAGGAGCTTGCACATTAGGAATTCTTTGAAAGATTGAATTTTCAGATTTCTTTTTCTTTTTTTTACAGAGAGAGCGACAAACTCAACGGGAAAATACACTGGAGCTCACAGAAAAACTTAACAGTGACTGGAAAGAAATTCAAACCTTACTGTCCCACAGACCTTCCAAGTCAGAGGCTAAAAGTCAAATAGAGGAGAAGCCCAAGGTAACCCTTTTATAACGGACTAATGTTTCACATGGACATGTAATGTCCTTTTCTACTACAGAAGCTAGGGTTTCTAGGGCTTCTGTAGGGATTGCTGGAATTACGGTCATATCAGGATGATTTCTGAATACCAACAAAGCTTGCAATTGCAGCAGTGCTCAGAAAATAAGGATTTCCTGCTGCTTCCGGTGTTCTAGATGCTGAGTTGCTCTCTTCCCTATCCACGGGGATTGGGCTGCCTCATATGAGTTTGTGGTTTGTGCACTGCCCAAGGGCACAATGTTTAAGGGGCGCTTGGAAGGAAAAGAGTGCCTTTAAGGGGATGTGGGCTGTGCCAGCCTCCCCTCAGCACCTGTGGGAAGTAGAGCACAGTGGTGTCAGGGAAAATTAGTTTCTGTGGTTGGCTGCACAGCCAGGCTGAGGAGGGACACAGCAATGGAGAGGCAGGCAACTCCGTCCCTCCTCCTCAGGTCCTGGCTCCCAGAGCAGGTGGGCAAGCGAGTGAGCTGGATCTCTTGCTGGTCATCATTGGGCAGAAATACCGAAAGCACTGGAACTGGAATCTGTTCCTGGAACCCCCGTGGATTAAAAAAAACCATAGGGGTTTTTTTATGTGATGATTTTAAAAAATGTGATATTTTTGATGCATTACAAGGCCTGGGGAAGCCCGCACAGCTCTGGTTGTGTTCAGAGGGTTGGGATAGGGCCTGATCCATGTGTTTTGGAACCAGCGGTGAAGCTAATCCACGGATAATTAGGTTGTACTGTAGGTACATCCCCTATACTGAATGGAATGATGGGTCAAGAAGGCTAGATAAGTTCGTTCCTTCATATACAGCTTTGCTGCAGAATACAACCCAAACATGATCTTTGTCTGTTTTGAAACGTTTTGCAGCCTGATGAATATGATATGATAGTTCGGGAGCTTGGCTTTGAAATGAAGGCACAGCCCAGTGGTAGGATGAAGACTGAAGAAGAATTGGCCAAAGAAGAAGAAGAGAAACTCAGACAATTAGAGGTAACCTGTGTTTATATTTTACCACATCCTAGAACGGTGTGTGTGTATTATGGAGCAGAAGCAATATGCCACCAACGTTCCTATAACATAAATTCGTTAGTTTAGTAATTTGAATTATGAGACAATTTGATTACCGAAGCTACAATCCTACATTATCAGTGGTTCCTACACTGTGAGCTGTGGCTTCCTGGGGAGCCGTGGACACTAGCCAGGGAAGTCACAGAATCCTTGTGAAAACCCCACCGCCCTGTGGAGTGAATAGGGTTGTAATCCTAATGGGAAGTTGTGGCCAATGGCCTAGTTGGTCAAGGGATCTGAAAAAGTTTGGGAACCACTGCTATACACACTTAGCTGGAAGTAAATCCTATTGAATTAAATGAGACTTGCATCTGAATCAACGTGTATAGGATTGCTTCATAAGTCTCTGAAACATTTCATGTTGGCAGTGTCTGGGAAAGATAACGATGTGATCTTCATTTTGTAATGTTCATTCTAATTCTAGAAAATTGATAGCAGCAACAAATGCTGAAATTCTAGTTGACAGAGGGGGAGGGCTGAGAATGTGTTCGGGAGTGGGATTTGGGGGAACATGGATAATCAGAAAATGGCTGGTGTTTCTGTCTTGCACATAACTGAGAAATGCTCTGTCTCCAGTGCTTGTTGCTGTAGAACTAGCTGCATAGTTCCTCTGGTGTTTTGTTTCATAGTTATAGATTGAATATGCAAAAATCTGTGTCGCAGTAGCTGTTTGCATCAACTTCTGTTTCGCAATACAGTAGTTTTTTGTACTGATTTTTATTGGAAAGGAAATGGCAAATTTTATGTCCGATACTTATTCTGAAATGAGTGGTGTCATTGGTACATTGAGCTCAGCATATTAAAATACATATTTGGAGAGGGCATTTTTGCAAGTTCTGCCACTAGAAGTATATCTGGTAGTGAAACGTGAAAGGGCCTTTCTGTGGTGGTTCCTAGACTTTGGAATTCCTTCCAGAGGAGGTGAGGATGGCACCATCTCTAGTGAGCTTTTAGTGCCAGCTGACAACTGTTTTATTTCAGTAAGCTTTTTTCCCCTTAATCTCTGTCACTGATTAGTTTTGTTTGCAACTCTCTGGATTGGATTCTAGTGAATTGTTTTGTTCATTTGATGCTACTTGTCATTTATGATTTATTGTTTTTAGCTTTTTCTACTTGGCTGCCTTGATTAGCTTCTAGTAGGAAGGGAAAGGACGGTGCATACATTTTTAAAATAAGTAATAAATATTGAAACAACCCATAGCACTGTGCAGGAAGCATGGGAGAGATTTCTTCAGCCAAGAGAGGATACAAAAACATAGCGGCTGTTCTACAAAAGTAGAATCAGCTTGAAATAGAACTGTTACTGCTCAGTACTTGACAATCAACCATCTTGTCCCTTGAAGGAGGAACAGTCTAGGTGAAGAATAGAGACAGCAGTTGACCTAGGGTGACCCATTAAGGCACAATATTAAATTAGGGATTTCCATCCAATTTATAACTTTTTTCAAGACTTCACCTAGATCTTTGTCAGAGCTGTCAGTAACCACAAAACTGAAATCCCTACCCATGATTTTTCTTCCTCGGCAGTTCAGTCAATTGCTATGTTACAACATCTGATTGACCATTGTGCAGTTTATTATGCTGAATGTATTTTGAATTGCAGGCTGACAGATTACGTCGAATGCGTGGAGAAGGTGAACCTGACACAAAAAAGAAGCCCACACACATTTCTGCGGACGATTTGGCAGATGGGTTCCTCCTGGATAAAGATGACAGGCGTATGCTGTCTTATCACGTATGTTTCTCTCCGTCTCTCTCTTATATCTTTCAGAATAGCTGAAACAAAAAGTAAGGTCACAGTCCAGGCATTGGGAGAAGGCCTGGATGCTTCTGAGCAACCAAGCTCTATACTTTTCTTGCCTGCTCCAGAGCAGGGTTGATTTCTGGGACAGACGCAGTTACGTCTTTGTCACCACTCCAATTACAGAATGTTGTCTAAAAATTTGTTCTAGTAAACATTGGCATAGCTAGGTGATTTGACACCCGAGGCCTGTAAATTTTTTACACTCCCCATACTAGAAAATAGTTTATATTTTTCACATTTATACTCCCTTTCTCCTAGGTGCTCCAGGTGGTGTGCATGGTTCCTCCCATTTGTTGGGCCTCACAACAGTCCTGTGAGGCTAAGAGATAGTAATAGTCATGATATGAAATTAATAATAATAATGGCTAGAAAATAAATGCAGTGAATATTTTCCCACAAGCAATGGATGAACATCAATGCCCTTCCCTGCTGTTGCTCCCTCCACTACACGCAGTTTAAGTTACTCGGTGACATACTGCTCCTGTATATGGAGGTTCAATGTAGCCATTGAATTATAGTTTTTTTTGGCCATAACGTTTGATAGAATAAAGATATTACACTCTGGTTTTTCATTGCATTCTTCATGAAATTCTGCATTGAACGGTATATATAATGGTATTATTCCTTAAAACCACGATTTTCAAAATTTGGTGTCTAGTGGTGACACACACTCCCAATGAGGATTGCACCTGGGGCACCCTCATTGGGTGGTAGCTATGCTACTGCTAGTAAAATCTGTCTTTGTTCAGAAGACTTCATTAAGTGCTCGGTTCTCAGATGTTTGATATGTGTATACAAGTAGATTTAGATTGCTTGATCCGGGGCGGGGGGGAGGGCGGGGGTGTCAATGCTGAAATGTTTTAGCATTTTCTCTTTGGCAACTGTGCCAAGTTATTTTCCACTTCAGCATTTCATTTGATTGTAACGGCTCACGTTCTGGTTGATTCTGAGTTATAGCTGAAAATGTCATAATTGTCATGTATGTATATATGCAGTGACGGGATCTGGGAATGAGGAAGCAGAACGCTGGGCGGGACTTACGCGTGATTGGCAGCCCGTCTGTTCCGTTCCGCCGCCTGCCCTGGCCTCGGGGGGCTGCCCCCAGTTGGCGCGCCCCACCGCTGCTCGCCCAGGCACCCGGCACGCCCCCCACCCGTCTCCCCTGGCGAGCAGGCGCCCTGACGAGGCCAGGGAAGCCGCGGAACGGACGGGCAGCCAGTCACGCGTAAGTCCCGCCCAGCGTTCCGCTTCCTCATTCCCAGATCCTGTCACTGCATATACGTACTTCATCTGCCTTTGCTGTGTGGAAATTCCTATGTCCTCCTTGATCTCACCATTACAAGGTAAAAGATTTTAGTACAGATTACCAAGACCCATAACAGTTCTCTCTACTTTTCAAGGTAGCTGAGTTAGGGGGCTGTATTAGGAGGCACCTCCTACTTTGTCCGTAGAACCAATCTTTCTCCTGCCTCTGCAGTGAATGATAACAGATTCTTGTTTGTTATCACTGCATATTGCCATTACTGGTTAATTTCCTGAGGCTGCCCAAGGAGAGCTTGAAAACAGATTTGCTCTCTTGTGAATTCTCTTTGTGCTTGTTTGCCAGGTCCAGGACCTGCTTTGGCTGTGTTGTTGTTGCTGCCTTAGCTACATCAATAGTAACTTGCTCTAGGGAGGAAGTGACACATGTCTTCCAATCCATCAGGAAGACATCTAATCATAAGGCTCTTTATCCAGCCCACATGATAACCCAACACACCATCAGCTGCTTTTAGCCGCTGAGGTGAGGATGATGCATTGGCAGAAGTGGCACCGCTGAAAGAGTGGCCTGTGTGATAATTGGGCTCTCCCAGCACCACCCCTTCAGCAACACTGCTTCTGCCAAGGCGCTTTTCAGTTACTGAGCTGCAAAGTGACACTCCATTAGAAGTGATGCTGCTGAAAGGGTGGCCCATGTGATGATTGGCCTATCCCATAGCATGAAAATATGATCAAGATTTGCACTTATTTCTGGTCATTGCCAGGTTAATGACATCACTTCCTGCTAAATGACATCACTTCTAGCCCTGACCATGCACCATGAACGCTATTCAGCCTTCTGTATGAAATGAGTTCTAATCCAACTTCCCAGTTAAATCTTTTGAAAGAAGCTGCATCCTAGTATACAGGAAAGAGATCATCCGCTATGTCTAGTGACTGTCTGCAGACAAGAAGGCAGCATCACAGGTAAGTGGAGTCTCAGTTGTAACCCTGGACTCATTTGATTTATATGTAACATCTTTTTATATAGGATGGAAAGCCGAATATTGAAGATAATGAAGATGAGAAGATGGAAAGTATTGAGGGGCAAGAGGATGACAATGGGGAAACTGAAAGTGAAGGAGAATCTGATAGTAATGCTGAAACTGTTGATAATCACTCTGACCTTGAATCTGAGGAGGAGAATGTGGAGGAAGCCAGCACAAGTGGAGAGCAGAAAGAGACACTGGAAAGAAGCAAGAATAAATTGCAGACGAAAGAACAACTTGCCAAAAAGGAAGCAGCCAAATTGGAGCTGCCTTATACATTTGCCGGTAAGAAGACAGCATTTTGTGCAGACTGGATTAAGTGCCTTCTGTAGAGAAGAACCAAGTTTAGTTTTGGTTGCTGTAATGTAGTGGCCTGTTGTTTAGGAAAGACTGCAATCTAAAGAATGGTAAAATGTCCTAAGATGAATGCACCATTCTATTATATATTCTTTGCTATGATTCAGATGTTACGTAATTGATTGTGCTTTTCTTTCTCTCAAGAAAAACCCATGGTGATTTACAACAGCAGGGTGGTTTAGAACATTTCAAATGATACGTCCTTGTACTGCATACACAATTCTGGATCCAAATGCAAACTAACATTTGCAAAATAAATACAGATCTTACGTAAGAGCCACTTTGTGGCCGAATGTTCGTCCACCGTTCGTTCACTCTGTGCAACACCATTTCTTATGCAGAACTATGATCTGCAGTTTAGTGGGCCCGTCCTTATCTGCAGATTCAGATATTTGCAGGTGCTGAGCTTGTGGCTGAAGGGCCTCAGAAAACCCTCCCAATCATGACCAGAAATGGGTTGGGTATGGGAGGTGTTCTGAGGCATGGGGAGGATGCATGCGGCCCCAGGTAATTGCAATTACTTAATTGCAGTGCTGCGTTGTCCCTCACCCCCGTGGAATTTGGTATCCATGAGGGGTCCTGGAATGGATCCCCCATGGATGCTGAGGGCCCACGGAATTTATGTGCTAGAATAAGTTCCTCAAGAAGCCAAGTAATGTTGCTTCTGTCAACACGTTGAGGAATTCAAAGCCAAGTAACTTATTAAAACAATTTGTTGTATCTAAGCCTTGCTTATGTCTCCTTTTTCCTACAGCTCCAGAATCTTATGAGCAACTGAAATCTTTATTGCTGGATAGAACAATGGAAGAGCAGATGCTGGTGATCGAAAGGATTCAGAAGTCAAATCATGCAAGCCTGGCAGTGGGGAACAAAGCAAAATTAGAAGTATGTGTCTTGCAATCAATTGGGGAATGATCTGAAGAAAAGGTTTTCTGATGCTTGAAGGGAGCAAAGAGTAATTTGTATTCAAGAACTCATTTGCTAACTTTTAAAGAAAGAGAGAGAACTTGTAGTAAAACAGTCACATTAATTGTGTTCGGCAGAAACTGTTTGGATATGTCCTGGAGTATGTTGGGGAGCTGGCAGTGAAGGAGCCACCGGAACTCAAAACAATTGACAAATTGGTCCCGTAAGTATGGTTGCATCACCTTGCCACTGAAAAGCTGACTGCAAAATGCTTAAAAACCTCTTCACAATTTCTCCTCTGACTACACAAATTTTTCCCTCTTCCTTATGAATTTGCTATTGCAGGTTGAAGTAGACCTCCGTACTGTGGAGACTCCTCCCTGTGTAAGGGAATGAATGCTCCCTTACCCAGAGGAAACCTCTGTGACCCTTTGGTGATCCTGGGTGGCTGGAATGGGAGTGGCTTGACAGGACATGTATAGCTTCTCTCTCTTGCACTCACATGCAGATAGGATTGGCACCTTAAGGCTTTTAAATGTAATTGGGACTATAGTAGTCCTGAATTCTGCCCAGCATCAAATGCTGACTCATGAAGAGTTATTGTTTTGTCAAGAATCAAAACACTGCCTACTATTCTGGTTGTCTTGTATTGTCAGCTGAAAATGAACACCAGACTGCCTTGATTTTTGTTCAGTTTGATGAATGTTTATTTCTGAGGTATAGTGACTTGGTCAGGATCTTCCAGTTAGTACATAGGGCTGAGACATTATCTTGGGTCCTTAAGGCTACCATTTCAATGAAGGAAGGAACATTTCAATTGGGGAAGGGTCGGTTGTTGCTACTTCTTCGTCTTATTTAAAGGGAGAGTATGAATGTCAGAGAGCTTTAGACAAGTGGTGCAGTTTGATACTGATTTGAGCTTCTTGTTCACAGAACCTTATATGATCTTTGCCAGATGTTTCCTAAAGCTGCAAGTAGTCATGTTAGACATATTCTTCAAGATGCTGCTCATGACATGGATGAAATTCTAGAAGTGAAAGGTCATGCCCCGCTTCCAGGGCTAGACATGGTATGTGACCATCTATGTTCAAAGCAGGTTGTTCCCTTTACAGTGTATGATAAAAAGGGCGCTAAGGCCGGCTACTAGGGCTCAAAACGTTCATATTTCATATGGTGTTTTGAGTGATTCTTTGTTATCTGATCTAATGTCTGTGTCTCTCTAATAGTGCTATGGTATAATTAGTTCCCCCTCCCGAATTTACTGTCTTACTACAGGTTGGCCCTCATTACCTGCAGGGTTTCCTTTCCTGGAACCCCTCCGGATACCCAAATCAGCTGGTATCTAAACCTGTGGATCTGATATCTAAACCCCACCTTCTGAACACCACGGTGGGGGGGGCGTTCTGAGGGCTGGGGAGGTTGCATGCTGCCACACACAGCCTCCCCAGCCCTCAGAATGCCTGTTTATGGGCAAGAAAAATCCCTTGACTTTCAATTTCTTGGGGGAATCTGGATGTTTTTATGCCTTATAAGGCATTCTGAGGCCTGTGGAAGCCCGGCATTCTGAGGCCCAGAGAAGATTCTGAAATCCATAGGTCCCAAATCCGCAGATATCGTGGGCTGTATTGTATTTATTGTTTTACATGTTTTACATTTTAATGTGGTATTCGTAAGCCGTATTTGCTTTGCCATGGGAAAGGCAGAATAAAAATGAATAAACAGTCATGATAAAAAAAAACCAAGTAGTATGAAATACATGTCAGGAAGTACAAACCAGTAAAACAAAATTAAATCTTTCCCACCACTGCCCAGCAGTGTCCTACTGTATTCTAATACAGCTCTTTCTACAGTTGTGGTATCTTGGTGGTGGTGTTGTCTGCTAGTGATGCTATTCATACATACAAAAAAATATGTGTTGAGTGGGTTCATTGATGCATAACAAGTCTGCTTTATGTATAGTATGGCTTACTCATGGTATAGCCCTCCTGATATTTTTCTTAACACTGCATTTTCGGTTATGTCTTGGTGAGTTCAAATGGCATTTTGTGAATACAGTGGGTCATCATTATCTGTGGGGGTTCTGATCCTGAAACCCCTGCAGATATAAAAATCCATGGATGTTGGGGGCCCAAAACCCTCCAGTCACATCTGGAGGGTTTTTTGAGGGCCAAAAACCAGAAGTGACATTTCTGACCCTCAGAAGGCATTCTCAGGGCTAGGGAGACAGCACGCAGTAGCGCACTGCTTCCCTGGCCCTCAGAAAACCCTCCAGATGCCACCAGGGCCCACCTCCAGTCACGTTCAGAGGGTTAGAGTCACTCCTGTGGGTTCGGCAATCATGGATTCTTAAATCTGCGGATGTCAAACCCACGGATAATGTGGGCCTACCTGTATATGAAAACATAATCTACAGTAGCCAAAGTAGCCATGACATTGAGCCCAGTAAATGTTCCATGTGATTAGTGCCATGCAGTGCCATCAGTATAGACCCCATAGCAGTAGATTGCATGCTGAATTGGGCCTTGGGATCTGTCCTAAATGTGTTTTTAAGGTAGCTAGACGTGCAGTTACTTATGTTATTGACCATGAAACTTCTTAATTTCAGCTACTGTATTTGAAAATCATTGCAATACTTTTTCCAACATCTGATCTCTGGCATCCAGTGACAACACCTGCAATGGTTTATATGAGCCAGCTGCTTACAAAGGTAAGGCAATAATATTTTTTGTATCGCAGAACTTCATACTTCCCAACTTTTATGCAATAACCTAATTTGAAATGTATGAAGACCTTCTTGAAAAATGTCATTTGATTTAGAGGACATCTTAAATATTGATACCTTGGTTTGATTGTATCCAAGTGAGGACATGCACTTATGCATGCCTTATGAAGGTGTGAAACTGTCTTGATAGATCATTAATGCATTTAACCCAGTATTGCCTATACTGACTCCCAGCAGCCTTCCATGGTTTCTTTCCCAGCCCAACCTGAAAGGACCAGCAGTTGAATTTAGTTTCTAAAGTGTTCAAGATGGGCTGGCCTTGCCTACACCCTTGTAACTTCCAGAACTTCAAGACACCTAAAATGGATTGCTTCATGTTTTACCCAAGCTTGATCTAAATAGCTTTTCCAACTTCCTGTGCTGGGCCACAGACTGTATGTTTGTGTGTTCAGTGGCTTCCAAAATATTTTCACCGTGCTGCTGCTTCTTTAGAAATGGTAAGGAGTAAAAGCTCCCAAATGCTTTTAGAGTGTTCAAAGAAAGGAAGTGTGCTAAAGCAGTTGAAAATGTTTTTGCAGGAGCTGAAAGCTCATTACTGGAACATGGGCAGTACAATGTAAATTTTGCTGTGTGTACTTACTAATGAGGTGTATTTTTATTTTAGTGCCCAATAGCAACACTACAAGATGTTGTAAAAGGATTGTTTGTTTGCTGTCTTTTCTTGGAATATGTATCCTTGTCTCAAAGATTCATCCCAGAACTTGTCAATTTTCTTTTGGGAATTCTTCACATGGCTGTACCCAACAAAGGAGCCCAAGGTAGGATTATCAGGGTTGATGAGCATAAAGGTTCATTTACTTTTGTACATGAGTAACATGGCACACTTTCCCCTCCCCTTTTATTTGGAAGATGGCTAACCGCCATGTGTAGCCAGAAGTAGGTGGAAACTGCATGAAGGTGCTTTGGGCATTCCTGCTTCCTGTTAACATTCACTGAGTTATCCTCTCTAGCATGCAGGCTGCCTTCCTGCTTGTCTGTCTGTCTCTGCTTTCTGCTTATAGTGTCCTCATCTAAAGCAAGATAGCCAATTGCTTTCACATGACTGTAAACAAATGAAGGTTATGAGCATGAGGAGAGTACAGGGAATCATGGATACCAGGGGACGCCTGTATACTTGGAAGTAAGTACCACTGTGTTCAGTGGGGCTTACTCCAAGGAATGTATGCCTAGTGTTCTTTCTCTTTTGGTACATTATATACCTGAGCAAACTCCCATTTTTCCTTCCTACTGTTTCCCTTACCTACCCAATAGTTCCCCCTCTGCCACCACCTTCTTTGCTTTAAAAAAGAGTCAAATAATGCTTTTTCAGTGATTCACATTTTTTCAGTGCAATTTCTTTTACAAAAATAAGCAAATGAAGTGCTTAGTTCCCATGAAGTAGCAGAGAATTTGGATTTCCTAGTTGCACTTCTTGGTACAGAGTACAAGTCTTCCTTGTTAGAGGGGTATGCTGACACTGTGTACACTTCATAATTCTAAATATTGTTAGATCTGTAAATTTTCTTTCTATATCCAAGATTATCAATGATAGAGTTATCTAATACTTGTGTGTGTTTTTCTCTTCCAGGCTATACTTTGGTCCATCCGTTTCGGTCACTAGGGAAAAACTCAGAGTTGCTTGTGGTCCGTGAAAAAGTGGACACAGAGAGCTGGCAAAAGCAGCCCCTCCCACTCCGTAGTTTAATTACATCAAAAGAAAATGACAGGACAGAAGCAAATCACCTTAGGTATGCTTGTGAAGTGAATTAGGACAACAACTGATTTTGGTTGCTGTGTTCTGGAGGTTGGGTTACCTTTTGGATATTTTTAGAAGATGCTTCCATTGTATGATAGATAATGAAATACTCCATTCTTGAGCTATCAAATACAGGCATGCCCCAGTATCCACGGTTTCAGTTATCCATAGATACTGGGACTCTTATTAAAAAGATAGGAGAACATTAAGCAAATCTTTCTCTTTAACCTTGTTGCAGCAAAACCACTAATGTTCCCCTATCTTTAAAAAGTCATCCCCAGTATCCATGGGGAAACAGTATTCTCAGTTTTTCAAGTATCCACGGAGCGGAGGGGTCCAGAACAGAACCCTAGTAGATACCAGGTTCCCCCTTAGGTAGGTAGATGTGGCTACAATTACTCCCATTGGCTTAACTTACCATGGACAGTATTAAAAATTGCTCTGGGGAGCACCCGTGGGATAGTTGTATTTGGAAGAATCAGACCTTAAATAATCCACCTTTTAAAGTTTGAAGGTCCTCATTTGCTAAGTCATCTCTTGATGCAAACAATTACAAGTGTGTACAAAAATATATTTTGCCGTTTGTCTCATTACAGTAGTATACAGTGAACCAGATACCATTGCAAGAACATAGGGTATAAATGAGATGTCTCCATGTGCTGCTTTGGCAGCAGATGAAGAATCCTCCTCTGTAACTGTCCTACTTCGTCTTTTGGAGCAAAGATTAACCAGTCCAAAATATTAGGCATTTTTTATATAATGCTCCATTCCAGCAAGCAGATCCATAGTTGATAAGTTGCAGAAGGATCTATCAGCCTGAGTAGAGCACTGATTGGGCACACAGCATTGTAATTTAGTGGCTTCTTATGGTGAGTAAAATTTGCATTCCCACTGCAGCAAGGATCAAGCAGCCATGGTAGCCATGATTATGGCTCCAGACCTATTCTTTGAGGACAGGAAATCCTGTGGGGCAGTGCATTCCCTTAGAGGGAATGGGAGGAGTAGGATACCCAAAAGCTAAAGGTATATGGACCAGTTACATCCATATATAATACTATAGGACCTCATCCCATGGTGTCCTCCGATGTGACAAGAAACAACCTCTACAGAGATGTATGATCTGTCTCATCCTGTTCACTATTGGCCATTTCTGCCCTTTCTCCTCCTTGGAATCCTAAAGATCCCCAAGTGTTGGAAATGAAATAAAATTAAGAACAGAACAATTAGATCCGATACAGTCCTGAAGATGGGTGCCAGCTAAATAAGGGAAGGGCTTGTCATGAAGTTTACTGGTAATCTTGAAACAGTAACTGCCTTCTAGCATTATCAGATCTAGCACTGTGCAGTGCAATAGAACTGTTCACTTTGAACATTTTCCCTGCAATTTACTGTGACTTGACAACAATGAATACTGCATCTATATTAAATTCTAGTGCTATCTCATAATCTTTTGTAGACAAGCTTTTGATGTGGCTGTTGACAATTGTCTACAGGTTATCATGCATAGGCCTATGCCTGGATCTTGTTAAGAGATGTGCAGGTCTGTATGGCTCGCTTCCATCCTTCCATGAAATAATGCAGCCCATCCAAATACTCCTTAATCAACACATGCCAGCGAATGAGTACCCTGCACAACTACAGGTAACAACTTGCCATCACTCCATAGCAATACAACAGAAACAGCCACAAATTTTTTGGAACTGCAAGTCATCTAAAAAAGGTCAATATGGAAAGGCAAATGGACTAATGAAAGAATTCTGAGCAAGTAAACTAATTAATCTGGCTTTGACCTTTTAGTGTATCCTATTGATGGCAATCCAAGCGTTTGTGCACTCCTCAAAAGAATGTGAGCGCCCAACCTGCTCAATAGGCCAGTGTTTCTCAAATTGTGTGTCAGGGTCCACTTGGTGTGTCACGACCTGATGTCAGGTCTTCATCTTGGAAGCTGCAGACCTTACTCTTTCTATATTCATTTTATGAGCATTGACAGTTTGAATTTTTAAGAGAAGGCTTTTTTTAAAAAACCAGTTTTTACTTCAGTGCTTTTCATAATATTTTGTCTAACCTTGCTTTTGATCAAGGATGTTTCATGCTTGTACAATTACTGCATTCCAAGAATGCCAGTTTGCATTCCAGGAGTGATGTCACAATGACAGCACTTCCTGCTTGATGAAGTCACTTCTGGCTATGATATCATTTTCATACATCACTTAGTTAAATCACTTCCAGTGGGTCCCAGCATGCATGCCATTCTAAAACGTGGGTCCTCGTCTAAAAAGTTTAAGAATCACTGTATTAGGCCAAAGATTTGTGCAGTCCAAAATCCTGTTTCCTTCACTAGTCAACTACTTGCTTCTTGAAAGTCCAGCAGCATTTATGAACAAACAGAATCCGTTGTAAGAGCTGTCTCTTTATTCCTGCCTTTCACATATTTTATTAAACTAGTTCCTAATTTATCCATACCTTGACCTATCTTATCCTAAGATGATTGCTAAGATTATTCAGGAGCCTCTGGTGAGAGGCTTTGCCAAAAGCATTTTGGAAATCCCAGTATATAATGTCTACTGTGTGACTCCTGTCAGCCCACTTATTGGTACTCTCAAAGAATTCAGACATTGGTGAGGCAGGATTTCCTTTGAGAAGGCAAACTGATTTTTCCTCAGCAAGTTGTCCTCATCTTTTACAGTGGGCCCTTGGTATCAGCAGAGGATCCATTCCAGGACCTACTATGACACCTATTTCTGTGGATAATCAAATTGGGGAGGGGGAGGGGCTGCCTGCAAACAGGACATGCCTCTCAAAAGCCTCTGGAAGGTCTTCTAGGGTGTGGAGAGCTCATGTGCAACCTCCCTGTGCCTCAGAATACCTCCCAGACATGACTGGAAGCCAGTTCTGGGAGACCATGGGAAGCCCTCCAACTGCAGGGTTGTAAAAGGGTTACATTGGTTAGTTTTCTATACTTGGGAAAGAAGGCTAATTTTAGTAACAGGTTGGTACATAAAAGTGCTTCAAAAATCTCTACAGCACTGAAAGCTAGATATAATTTCACCAACATAAGGTTGGATACTTTAGATGCAGAATCAGTATACATAAACTCTTGTTATCTGTAGATTTCTTTCATTAGTTTTAATTCCAACACCTTTTTAATCTGATTCTCTTGCACTTTCAGGAGTTACATGACAGTGTTCTGAAGCAACTATCCATCCAAGATCAACATTATCACCCACTGGTGTGTGAAAAGAAAAAGGTAGTGCCGTTGAAGCTCTTCACACCTAAGATAGTGAAAGTGTGAGTATCTCTTGCTCTGGCAGAAATGCAGCTGAAGATAAGACACAAAACTTGCGTGTACAAATAGACTGCACGTGTGGCCGATGAAGTGATTACCATCACTTACGATCTTAATTATGATTACGGGGCTGGGGCACCTCCTTTATGAAGAAAGACTGCAGAGTTTGGGGCTCTTCAGTCTGGAAAAAAGGCACCTGAGGGGGGACATGATTGAAACATACAAAATTATACATGGGAGGGATAGAGTTGATAGAGAGATGTTCTTTTCCCTCTCTCACAATACCAGAACCAGGGGACAAACACTGAAATTGAGTATTGGGAGAGTTAAAACAGATAAAAGGAAATACCTTTTTCCCAGTGGGTAATTAAGCTATTGAACTCCTTGCCACAGGAGGTGGTAAAGACAGATTTCTGGAGGAGAAGTCCATCGTGGGCTATAGGCCATGATGGGTTGTGCAACCTCCTTACGTTAATAGTAGACTACCTCAACGCCAAGTGCAAGGGAGTGGCAACAGGATGCAGGCATCTTGTTGTCTCGTGTGCTTCCTGAGGCACCTGGTGAGCCACTGTGAGATACAGGAAGCTGGACTAGATGGGCCTTCGGCCTGATCCAGCAGGACTTTTCTTATGTTCTTAAGTGAGACACGTGGTTTTCAACATGGAAATTGATTATCATTCTTATAGACACATTGCTAGGAACTGGGTGCACTTGTTGAGTTGAATTTTGGTAATGAAAAATGGAGAAATGGCTGAAAACTATAACCCAGTCCTGATTTTGATATTTTGTTCCATGGTTGCATCTTGTCCTGTAGCCGTTATGTTGGAACTAGGGGTACCACATGGACTGGTGACAAGTAATTTGTAGCACAACATCACATATCTGTTGGAACCAATTGCTTGGCAAGCAGACTGGGATTAACACCTTTTGATCGCTAGAGAGGATGCATTTTGAGAGTGTTTACACTAAGAAAAACCCCACTAATGATATAATAGCTGTTAAAATTAGCTGGGGGAAGAAATAAAGTGGAAATGCACCATGATGCTGCTACCTGCATCTGTGTGGTACCACCATATACCTGTAACTTAATTTTGATCTTAAATAATCAGCTTTTATGTTGTCTTTTGAAAAGTAGTTGCGTTCACATGTTTGAACAAATGCTTTGTTAGTAGGAACAGTTGCATATTCTGGATTAGGCCATTTTAAAAAATGTAAATACTATATGATGGTTAAGCGTAAAATAATTAGTAATGGGAATGATAAATTATTTTTACTTTTGAATGCAAAGCATGTGTAAAAGGTTGGAAGTCATGATGCAAAAAATTGTTTCTGTTCAGACTGGCAGTTAAATGTGTGCTGAGATACATACTTTCTGGTTTCAGCCTGGAATTTGGAAGAAAACAAGAAAGCAGTAAGAAAGAACAGGAACGAAAGCGCCTGATTTATAAGCACAAACGAGAATTTAAAGGAGCTGTGCGTGAGATCCGCAAGGATAACCAATTCCTTGCTAGAATGCAACTTGGAGAAATCATGGAAAGGTGATGCATTTAATGTTTTTTAAATGTGCTTGTCACTATATCACTGGTTTATGTTGAATAATTTTTTTCCTGGAACTAAGAAAATGTAATTGTTAGGGTAACATTGTTTGTAACAGTTAAAAAATTTCAAGTGACATAAGATGAGTTATGTGAATCAGAACGGAGAGGAAGAGATGTTCTCCTTTTAGGGGAGGGTATCAGACTTAAGGCAAGGCTAGCATCAAAACTTAGTTCTCTGTTGGTGGGGAAAAATCCCAGTTTACATCCTGCCCTTGAGGAGAGAAAACAGTTTTTTTGTGAGAACTCTGCACGTACTGAAGAGCTCTCAGCCTATTGGCCAGAAGTTCCCAAAGTGTATTCCTATGTGTCATAGGGCTCCATAGCGCACTCACAGGGGCATCATGGGATGTCCCCAATAGCCCTTCCTACTGGCTTTCTCGGGCACTGCATCTTGGATAGCAGACGATCTCTTGAGATTTGGGTGCCACCATCTTGGATAGCACAACATTTTGCAGCTGAATAGGAAAGGCCGCAGGGGCACTATGACCCCAGTAAGTTTTGGAACCACAGTTCCAAAATCAAAATAATGAGGCAATTCCCCCCACTCCAACTTCTCTATTTGCAGGGATTCTGAAAGAAAAAGAAAAGTGAAGCAACTCTTCAGGACCCTTGCTGACCAGGAAGGAGATTGGAAGGCAATGAAGAGAAAGAAGTTTTAAATATTTATGAATTTATTGTATAGAAGAAAACAAAATTTGCATATCAGTGTGACTTAACAGACAGTAATTTTGCGATACCTTTGCATAGACGGAACATGAATACAGTCCAACCAGTAAAAGCAGCCACAAGCTGGACAAAAAGGTATTTCCTTATAAGGGGAAAAAAAATCACATTTTTAAATAAAATCTGTGTTTATATTTATACTTTCCTGGAGGATTGTTTGGCTCAGCTAATCAGTGCTAAGAAAACTGACATATTAAGTGCCCAATCGTATTCAACGGCATCACTAGCCCAAAGGTAGTTGGTGGAACAGTGGAAGTGCGGTGACACTGGTGGAAGTCACATTCTGCAGGCAAGCCCAATGAGGCTACTAGCGTGATGGCTGGTGACTGTGCATTCAGGCCAGTGGTAAGATCACCATCCTGGGAGGACTGGGGGCATTTTAATGAGGATTGGGTGGGGAGAGGTGTATCTTATCCCTCTTTTTGTAAACTTCCCTTTCTCTTCCTTATATACACACACTGCTAAAACCGGTGCCGTATGTCCAAGGAGACCTATGGCCAACCTAAAGGTAAACTGGAGTTAAGCAAAAATATTTGCACTTACCTCCAAGTCTGTCCATCCCCCATCATAGGATGTGGCAAGTGCCTTTGGCACTGATGGCAGGGGATAGGATTGGACTGTAATTTTTTCTTTATGCATAATTTTTTTGTGTAAAAATTTTTTACGCATAAATTGTTTTCTTCATGTGTAAAACTCTTGAACTGACAGTGATCTCATTTTCCACCTCTGCCTGCCCCTAGGAAATATCACTTGTTGCAAGCATCTGTTGCAGCAGCGTCCGGCAGCTATGTTCTCAGAGGAGCTGCAGGTTCTTTCTTTTTCTGAAATAGAAATTGGACATGCTGTTGCTAATAATAACCAACTGTGAAAGGGTTGCACGTAGATATAAGTTCCTTCACCCAATTATCGGATTAATCCCACTCCTGGAGTCAAATGAATTTTTCCATCACACATACCAGAAGGTTGTCCATTTATGTGTTTCTTTCTTTCTTGCCCTTCTCCACTTAATCCAATCCACCCATGTGGTTCCTTTTAGGAGAATTATCAGGACAGTATGAAAGCCAGTCATGCAATAATATGTCTCCCCCCCCCCACTGCTGAGATGACACATGAAAGTAGCTCCCCGTACAGTGAGACAAAGTCTGGGTAGCTTTGTAGCTTCAGTTCACAAAGCACTAATGTAGGCCAGACACCAGACCTCTTAAGATTGCAATCCAAAGCCAAACTGGATTGGTTATACCATAAGCAGGGGCATTCCTGGGGGGGGCTGTGCCTAGGGCCACACACCCTAAGCTGCCGTCCCCCTGTGCCACTGCCATGCCTGCCCCCCACTATCTGAGCACCAGAAAGTCACAAGCCACAACTATCGGGGAGTACACTCCGTACCTGCCCCCCCCAAGGCCAGCGCCCGGGGCATTTCCCCACCCTTGCCTACCCTCAGGTATGCCACTAACCAGAACCCTGAAACCGAACAGACATAATGTGAAAAGTATTCTAATTTTTTTGTATAGTGGTAATTTAAATTCTACAACATGAAAAGCTGTGAATTCTTTTTTTTAATCAACTGGCATTATTTATCTTTGAATATTGTCTTGTTATTTTGCATTATTCTGGTTTTGCTAGTTGTGTAGAGAGACAAGAAGTTACGTAGGTATTGCCATGGCCCAATTACTGAATGTCTTGCTTTTGAGATTTCAGTAAGCATGGCACACGCACACTTTCAAGTGTGTTTACAGCGCCCCCAGGGCTTGAAGTTGGTGAGTAATAAAAGTTATGATTCTTAGGTCGGTTCCATGCTCAGGGTCACATCCAATGTTAGTTAGTTTCTGCTACTGATAAATCCTCATTACAGCTTCATTAAGAAGGTACATACGATTGCCAAATTGATAAGGCCAAAGCACATTCCTAAGTCAAAACATCTTGAGTTAACAAGCGTCCTTCAAGCTTGTAATAAACAAAGGGGTAGCTGCAGGCTATAGGGAAAGGCTTTATTGCCTACACAATATACAACGGTCATCTCGGAGTTACTAAGATGCCTTGGGCCTGAATTTCTTTGACCCATCATGCAGTACATTTGAGACATTTTGAAGCTTTCCTGGTAGTACAGAGCCTGTTCCCCCAAAGACAAATGATTGTTGCTGGAGCCCAAGCTGCAAGCATTTGCAAGCCAGGACATGGGAGCCTCTGGGAGAGGGGAGGGCTAGCATGCCTGGGTAAGTATTTAAGGAGGCTTTCCTGTGAGTGATGTCTGCACCAGAGGAGGAAGTGCCATGGTGTATATTGTGTGTGAGACAGGGAAGTGTTTGGAAGGAAATGTTGCTGGGTGCACCTATGTTTGCTGAGTGAGTAGGAATACGTGTGCCGCAGCATTCCTCTTAGAAAAGGGTGTCATGACATCTGTGTGTGAGAGGTAAATGGTGTGGCATCTGGGCGAGAGAGAAATGCTGCAGTGAGAAGAAGCACTCCTGCAATTGAGTGTGATTCTACATGAATTCAAGTCTGCAGGGCCAGATGAACTGGCAGATGTTATCTCAGAGCTTCCTTCTCTAACTCCTTTAAAGCCAGTTGGGGCAGTGTCAGGAAGCTGGAGGTCTTCTAGAAAGGAGGGGGAAAGATCAGGCAACTACCAACTGGTCAACTTCCCATGGGTAATTGGTAAGGTATGGCAGCGAATCATTAATGTATTATTAATTTAGAAATGAGGGTGGTGATTGCCAGACCTCGTCTTCTATGACAGAGTAGTGAGTTAGATGTATTTTGGGGGGGGGGTAAGTGCTCTGGGTATAATATATCTGTATTCCAGTAAGGCTTTTGACAAAGTTCACCACAATGTCTTGGTGGACAGGTAGGTGCACCAAGGGCTAGATGATGTCCAGTGGATCCTTGGCTGGCTGATCATTCTCAGAGAGTACTTGTCAACAACTGGTCCTTTACTTGGGAGGAAATGATGAGTGGCCTCAGGACCCAGTTATAAATGACTTGAAGGAATCCTGGAACTTTAAACCCATTCATTCATTCCTCCAAGTTCTGTCTCTAATGTATTAATTTAAATATAAAATTTTTCTGGCCCATGACACCATGCCACATATTTGATGCAGCTTTCCAGCTAAAAGGTTTGGACACCCCTGCCCTAGGTCTTCAACCCTTTTTATGCTACAACCCCAACAAATAAGTGAAACATGAGACTGGTGATCTGCTCAATCCCACCCCTCTCCTAGAACCAATCTGCCCACTCCCTGCCCCATTGCACGCTCCAATCACTGTTCACAGTAACCAAATATTCTTAGCAGAGAGAGCAGAAAACGTTACCAAGGTGAAAGCTATTTTAGCAGAACGGCTAAGAATGGGAGCAGGACTGGGAAACCATCTCCTGGTACCTGAAGGGGTACACCAGATGCCTTCCCCTTTTTGTGATGGTGTTCTAGTCCAATGGTCTTCAACCTTTTTCATTCCTGTAAGTTGGCCACAGTCCCCTAACTGAGGTTTCCCAATACCAAGGTTGAAGAACACTGCCATGAAAGTGTATGTTTCTGGTAAGATAAGATTACAGCCTAATGGCCCAATCCTATCTAACTTCCTGGCGCTGATGCAGCTGCACTGCAGCCCCAAGGTAAGCAAACAAATGTTCTCTTACTTTGAGGAGGCCTTCATGATTTCCCCTGCACCACAGAATGCAGCACACACCCCACTGGCATGGCTACATAAGTGCTGGAAAATTGGATAGGATCAGGCCTTAAGTCTTATGGAACACAATGGGCTTACTTCTGAATAAGGTAAATAAGGTGCTTTGAAACACCTCTAACGCAGAGGACAGGAACAGGATCCAGAATGATTTTGACAGGATCGAAAGTTGGGCAAACAAAATGCACCTCAACAGGGATAAATGTAATGTTCTGAATTTGGATGCATAAAAAAACCAGACACACCTTTATAAGATTGGGAATGCAGTACTTGCCTGAGCAAAAGATCTAGGCATTTTAGTGGGGAATTAAATAAGCCAAGCACGAGCTGGCAGTGTCACATGGTAGCAAAGAAGATGAATGTGGTTCTGCCTTCCATCACCAGAAGTATAGTACAGTATCAAGATTGAGAGAAGTAATGGTAATGCTGTATTCTGCTTTAGAGAGACCTCATCTGGAATATTGTGTCCCATTGTGGGTACCATAGGGATGTAAGCAAACTGGAGTGGAGCCCAGAGGAGGATGACTAGGATAGTGGAGGGGCTGGGCTCCATGTTCTTCGAAGACAGATTGAAGGAGTTGGGCACGTATAGTTCTGACGGGACATAACTACAGAGATGTTTCAGAGAAGAAGATGGAAAGGAATTATTCTGGGTTCCTCCAAAGGGCAGGAACTTAAATTACAAGGAAGATTTTGATGAAACATTAGGAAGAACATCCTGATGGTAGTGGAACAGTCTGCTTTGGAAGGTGGTAGACCCGCCATTATTTTTAGGACTTTAAGCAGAGCCTGCAGAACAGTCTATCAGGACTGCCTGCAGTGGCAGGGTTGGACGATGATCTTGAAGGTCTCTTGAACCCTAACTCTCCTATGATTCTATGAGAGTGTTTGCATAACATGTCACTGCAGCTGTAAGAGAGAAAAGAATAGATGAGGCTGGGTGGAGGAGGGATGGAAGGTGTTGCTCCATATGGGCTGTGTCTCCCTAGAGGAGGAAGTGTGTGCTTTGCCACTGTTATTTTGTTCAAAGGGAGAGTGCGGCAGTCACAGTAAGTGTTGAATTTCCTGCTCTCCCTGTATTTCTGTTAGAGGTGGGGAGAATGCTGGGAAGTGTCAGCAGTTACAGAACCAGCCAAGGGGCTGCTCCAGGGCAAAGAATGAGGAACGCTGCCCCCCACCACGACCCCAGGCTCCATTTGGGACACGTAAGGGCATGTGGGTGGGTCGAACACCACTCACTTCTGAGAAGCAAGCCACTTTGTTGCTGCCCCCCCTCCTGCTCCACCAGTGGCTCTGGGCCTTTGCTCCCCCGCCATAATGATAGGACTGCCACTGAGTGTCAAGCTGATGGGAAGCAGTGGCATAGCTAAGGTATCTGGTACCTGGGACAAAGGTTATTGTAGACCCATAGCAAAAACAAATTGAAGTAAATAAATACATAAAATGGTTTCTGGTTAATTGGCCATAAGGGTTGATAGAATGCATCAACACAACAGATCGAACGTGTTAGAATTCCAATGCGTTTTGTTTCTTTGCATTCGGCATTAAATTCCCTTTTCAATGATATAACATGACTGTATTATTCGTACTTAAAAAGGTGTTAGCAATTTTGGCTGCTAGTGTCAGCTTGTGCCCCCGTTCAATTGCTACGCCACTGATGGGACGCAAAAAAAGACCCACGGAGTCAGGATGGATGGAGCGAGAGATTGGAGATGACCTGCTGCAATTAGGGATTGTATTTCATTCCACCTTGCCTGCCTCGGGTTCACGATCTGCGCTTGCGCTCCATCCTGCTGCGCCGCGAGCTCTTCATCTCTGCGAAGAGCAGACGGTGCGCCTGGACACGTGCAAGGCACTGCTGCTGATGGCGCGCGCGGGCCACACGTGGGTGGGCAGCAGCAGCAGTCGCCTCCGGTCTCCGGTTCGCGTAAGGCGCGGGGACTGGAGGGCGGGCCCAGACTTTGAATGGCAGGTGGCGCCAAAGACGAGGAAGGAGAACTCGCCCCACGCCCCCCAGGAGGCTTGGAAAGGAGCCAGTCTTGTCCTTGTGGAGAAAGAACCGGCGGTGGCGTGGGGCGAGTTCCCTTCTCGCAGCAGGAGACGTGCCAGCCACGGGTGGGTGGGGTGTGTGCGCGCGCGCCCTGCTGTCTCTGCGCTCGCAGGGCTGAGGAGAGGGCCGGGCTTCGAGGAAACGGCGGCGAAGCCTCAGGGAACAGGACAGGCAAGCAGGCCTGGAAAGGGGATGCTCCGCAGCCGGACCTCGCGGGTCGCAGCAGCAGGGAGCGGCCCCAGCCCGGAAGAGGAAGCCGCCGCTGCTACTGCTCCAGGGCTGCTACGGTTACGCGCGCCTGGAAAGGATCATCGCGCTGCCTCCTCGCCCGGCACTCGCTGCAGCAAGCAGCGGAGAAGAAGAACGGGCGGGAGGGCGCCCAGGGTTGCCTGCGCTCTGCGCCAGAGGAGGTGGGCTTGCAGGCGCCCGCGATGCGCGCGATTCTCAGGGTCTTCTTCCTCCTTCGCTTCGGAGAGAGCTAGTTGGTGGGGACGGGGAACCTGGGCAGCCAGTCCGGGGGCACGTCGCCCTGGAACGGCGTTCGGGGAGGAAGGACCCAGGCTCTGGCCGCGTTCCGAGGAGTGGATGGTCCTGAAGCCCGACGGGTGGGAAGATGAACTGGGTCGAAACCAGTCGCTCCCTTCGGTCAGGCTTGCAGTCCTACTTGGTTCTCGCCTGGAGAAGCGGTTCCCTGCATCTCTTTAAGGGATGCCGGAAAAGATTGAAAAAGTGTTCAGATCAGATTCAGGTGCCTGCAATAAGATTCAGTTCGGGAACACCCGGAGATGCTGTGTCAGGACACCTCCTGTCCCCGTTCCTCGCTCTTCCCTCCTGGCAAAAGAGGCACGACGGACACTGAGAAGGAAGGAATTTGCAGCCTCGAGGAGAGAAAGAGGACTTTTAGTCCGGGCAGGTGGAGGCTTGGGAGCAGAGGCAGATCTAAGGGAGGGCAAAGCTCTAAGTTTTGCAAGAAGCCTTACCTTGCAGTGGAAATCACTCCTCTCCTGCACCGTTTTAGCCAATCCTTACAGGGAAAAGCAACAGCTTGGCGTTGCTTACTGGCTACAGCAGCAAGGGAGAGGAGGGATTTACATGACAGGGTAAGGCTTCTTGCAACACTTATATTATATTAGAGTTTTGCCCTCCCTGTAGATCCGCCTCTGCTTGGGAGCAAGTCATTCCGATGGCTGATGAGTGGATTCCTTTCTATCGGATGCGAAGGGCTGGGAAAGGTGAAAGGAAATGTTGTGATAGACCCATTCCAGACATTTCTGACACTTTCCCCCCTTTTCTGTCTGGCCTTTGGGCTCTATTGGGCAGAGGTGGCTTCAGTTGCTCTGTGGATTATCAGTGTTCGCAATTGACTGGCACAGTGCTGCAGTACTGATCTTGTCAAGGCCGGCCTTAAGCCAATGTCATCACATTGGGCCCTGCACTTTGGGGGGCCCTGCACTATCTGATCGCCTGCTGCTGCAGCTGGGATCTCTATGGGCTGTAGATCAGTGGGGTGAGCAGAGCAGCTTTACCAAGGGTCTTCCCACCTGACCCTGCCTCCGAACAGTCCAAAATGGGTCTCCTGGAAGCAGTTGGTGGTGATGTCATAATGTCACCACCTACTATTTCCAGGTGCTGCATGCGGCATCACAAGCGCTTTTCTTGGTGAGTGGGGGCCCCGCGGGTAGGGTGGAGGGGCCCTGTGGGAATGCCCTGCATTGGGCCCTGCCACTCCTAGAGCCGGCCCTGGGCCTTTTTCGACCTTTACGTGGCATTTGACTGCATGGATCACGTGATTCTTTTGGATTGTCTAGATTCACATCTGGGTGGGGTGTCAGGAGGATCCCCTTTCTTTTTGTACCCACCCATTCAGAGGGGAGCCACCAAGGAATCCAGCCTGTGAGTGTTCCACAAAGCTCAAGAGTAGGCTCCAGTGCTCTTAATATGTATAGAAAGTTACTGGGATAAATAATCAGTCATGAATTACCACTGATACGCTTATGCACAGGTGATCATTGGATGGATGTGAGTGAATAGGTTGAAGCTGAAATCAGACAAATTAGAGCTGATGCTAGTGGGACACTTTTGTCCCTTGGAGAGGCCAAGTTGCCTGTGATCCTGGCAGGTGGGAATGAACTTAACTGTGCGGCATCATCCGCACTAACTTTCTGGGTGTTTTCAGGCCCAGTTCAAGATGTTGGTTTTATCATTCAAGCCAGAGTCCACATTCCTGGAGAGTCACTTTCACTGTTTTTGACCCCCTGAGACAAACCAGTAAGGGCTACTGTGGGATGCATGCAGGGCTGGCTGACCCATGAGGCCAACTGAAGCAGTGGCCAGGCAGCAGGTTGATGGAAGTGACTCCCATCTCGGTCTGCCTACTAGCATGTCACCTTGGGCAGAGGTATCTGCACTAAGGAAAATATGGCTTGTAGGGTGGCTCTTCTAATGTTTATTTCAAGACAAACATGAACATGTAAAAGAAACCAGGAAATCAACTATATTTCCTTATACAAGAGGTCTGATGTAATGCACAAAATTCCCTTGATCAAGCCAGATGTTTATTTTTCATGTACTTTGTTCCTCCTTGAGTTTCAAAGTCTCTCTTTGAAAAATCATATAAGTCCCTATATGTCCCTACATCCAAATCAGTTAAAGGTCTCATATATACTATGGATTATTTTAAACAACAAAACTGCCACATAGCCTTTACTAAAGTTGGGAATATTGTAGGAGGCTATGTTTACGCATTAGGAAAAAGTCTAAAAGCCAAGTAGAACAACGCCCAGCAGGGGGTCCTGGGGTGATGGGTCAGAATGGCAGCGGAGCTGCCACTGCCCATCCACCAGCCTGAGTCACAGAAAGGCGCAAATGCGAGTCCCGTTTGGCCTGCCCCTGTGCTGAGGGCGCTCAGAAATGGAGCTCAGTGTGGTGGAGGAGGCATGGCAGGGAACCAGCGTCAGGGCGATCATCGACCTAGCTAGGGTGGAGCCTTGACTGGTTCTGCCACTGACAATGCCTTTAGCAGGGGGAAGGTTAGCCTAATGTTGAAGCCCTAAAGTCTGCTGGTTTAAAGTCTGTAGGAGATGGTGCACTGACTATATTAGATTCTTCTAGGTGCAAAGTTGATTGAGGTTACACCAGGAACTGCTGTGCAAAAGAAACAATGATTGTTTCCTTGTTTAAGTCTGTTTACTAGGATCTCTTCTCAGCACAAAGTGGAACACATGAGTTCCTTGGATGGTAGAGAGGATGTCTTGTATTTACAACTTTGAAAATGTGTGAATAGAACTGGCCCCTATATGTCCAGTTGAGCAGGATCTTGAGCGACACTATAACTCCTAAAAGCTGTTCATCCCTTGTGAAACCATAAATTCAGGGTCTTTGTAGCAAAGAACTGGCAGATACAATAGGTATGCCCAGTGGTGTCATCTAAATGATTTAAGAACAGGTACTCACTTTTGATTGGCACGTGTCGGGACCCACCCACTGGAAGTGACATCATAAGCTGGAAGTGTCGTGGCAGGAAGTGACATGAAAAAAGCCCTTTTTGAGGCCTCAGACGATTTTAAACTGACCCAACAGTTGCAACAGTATTCCACAGCACCCCCAGAACATGTTAAGGAGGCCTGGCATCATGTTAAAGTGACCCAACAGTTCCAAAAGTATTCGAGAGCAACCCCTGAGCAGCTCATTTTTCAGTGGCAAGGCAAGGCAAGGCCTGGCCTGGCTTGGGAAGGCAAGGCAAGTTTAAAAAAGCCACCAGCTCATTTCAGCAATTCCAAAATCTTATAGAGCAACAGCACAGCAGTTTAACAAAGACACCAGCTCATTTTTTAGTGGCAAGGCAAGGCCTGGCCTGGCTTGGGAAGACAAGGCAAGTTTTAAAAAGCCACCAGCTCATTTCAGCAATTCCAAAATCTTTTGGAGACAAATTCCAAAATCCCCCCCCCAGGAACTGCTACGCCTCCAGGCAGCCTACCTGCTCACACTGCTGCTGCCATTGGTCTCCCTTGCTTCACTTCACTCCGCTCCGCTCGCTGCCAGGCAACTCAAAGATGCGGGCAATTCAAACGTTGCAGGGGGCGGAGCGGAGCGCCAACAGAGTCGACGAGTGGGCGGGCGAATGGGCGGGGCTAGCCGTAATCCTAGGAACGGGTACTCGCGTACCCCCGCGTACCCCTGCATACCCCCTACATGACATCACTGGGTATGCCCCATCTAGTTTCAAGAAATGGCAGACCTCCACAGGTGTGACCCAGTGTCAGCAGAATAGGAACATCTTTTGAGGAGCATGTTTAACCATAGCGGGTCATTAAAACTGGAGCTCTACAGAAGTACTGTATCCTGTACTGTCGTTCTCAAAATCTTTCCATTAAGGTACATATCGTAGTCACCAGCTAGGCACAAAATAAGATTGGAACCTGCAGTACATGGGTTGGATAAAATAGGCGAGAGAGAGCCATGTATCTATAGTTAATGCAAAGCCAATTAATACATGGTATTTGACATCAACTTTGCATTCCACATCAGTAAAATTTTAGCGGTATCACCGTTGACATTCATCCTAGTTTTGTTATAGGGACATTGGGGGAAATGAGCATCTCACCTGCAGTGAGGTGTGTCTTGTCAAGTTTTTTCTTGATAACATTAATGCTTTTATTGCCCTTTAGTGCCTGAAAAAGGTTGAAAATCACTAATATCGAAAACATCCTAGCAAGTTTTATATTGGTGTTTTGTAATAGTAATGTAATAATGTAACTAATATTGCCTTAGTGGTTGCACTTTTTACTCCTTTATAATGTAGAAGTGTGATGACTTCTCTGAAGTACAATTAAAAGTTGCCTGTATATAGTACCAAATCTTATTCAGTTGCCTTCAAAAGTGGAGATACTGGCATAGTTTTAGAAGGCAATCTTCTAAAAGAGTAGTTGATTAATGAATGGTAATTGATAATACAATTTGGTTTTGCTTTTATAACCTACTGCTACAATCCATAACCCCAGTGGCATTGCTAAGAGGGAGCAGGTGGTGCAGACTGTCCCAGATGTGATGAACTAGGGTGGGCCAGGGAGAGAAAGGTGGGCTGTCTGGGTTCCTGCCAAGAGGGGATATGTGCTGTGTGGCAGCAGATGGGCCTGCCCATCCACCCTTGCCTCCGAACGACCAGAAATTGTGGCCTCTCCCAACAATTGGCGGTGACATGCTGACATCATTGCATCACCGCTGAGCACCTTCTGGGTTCCACACGTCACGCCTGTGTGCCAGGCTCTGGGAGGCCAAGCCTGTTACTACTCGCAACACCCACTGCCTGGCACTGTAAGGGGGTGTCACACAGCAGGGGGTGGGGTGACACCCACCCTGGGGGGAACACTTGAACAACGTCACTGCATTACCCCACAAAGGGGAAATGGTGCAGGAAATACAATTTCCTTAAGATTTGACCGAGATAACAATAAAGATGGAAGAATGTAATTTACTCTCCCTCCTCTCTCTCTCTCTCTCTCTCTCTCTGTGTGTGTGTGTGTGTGTGTGTGTGCGCGCGTGTGTGTGTCAGTGTGTCACTAGCTGGCGTTGCCTGCGAGGTTCAGGTCTCAACCAGAGACCTAAGAATCTCCCAGGTATCGGCAAAGAATTGAAGCAGTTCCGATGATAGCAGTCGTTGTAGCTCAGCAGGTGTTATTGCTGGCACTTCTAGTTGTTTAAAATATTTATTAAAGTTTGGGGACATTGTTCCTAGTGCGCCAATTATGATAGGCAGCACTGCTGTATGCTTAAGCCACAGTCTAGTAGTTTCGAGACACAGTTCATAATTCTTGTCCATCTTTTCCATTTCCTTTTCAACCACCCGGTGATCTCCCAGGATGGCAACATCAATAAACATCACAAGTCGGGTGTTATTGTCAATTAGTGGTGTGTGTGTGTGTGTGTGTGTGTGTGTGTGTGTGTGTGTGTGTGTAATTAATTACCAATATTTTCTAAATCTTTTCTTCACTTCTGTCTCCTAGAGCAAACTGTACTTTTGGAATATAATGGGTGAGAAGTTGTTGCTGGGAGCAAGCCTGGAAAGCAGGAGACCTATAAAGGAGCCAATGGGAGCTGAAAAGGACTCCACTCGAGTTACTACCATTGTGTTTGTTGCACTCCTCATAGATCTGTTGGGTTTCACTCTCATCCTGCCACTCCTGCCTTCAATACTTGATCATTACAGCAAGAATGATGTAAGAGTTAAATGACGTTCATTTAAAGCACTTGTATTTCACATGTCCAGTGCAATGTAATAGAATATGATCTGGTCCTATACGTACAGGTGACCCCCTATATCTGTGGATTCACTTATCTGTTGTTCTCTGCACACACCAACGCACACACACACATGCACACCCATTACTTATCAGCAAATGGGAACCCTATATTTACTGTGGCATCAAGCACTCATATTCTCCCTGCAATATTTTTCCTGTGGTTTTGCAACTGCAAAATATTTTTGCAGAAGGATCTGCTGTACAAAGTATCTCCTTGTTGCAATTGGTTAAAAGAAGCTCTTATTTTTTGTTGGTTGGACCAGCACTCACAATTTGTCAGACAGTGCTATCCAGATTTATTCTAAAATTTAGTTGCTGTTGTGTTTCATGTAGACTTATAATTATAATGGGTTATTAACTTTGCTTCTAAATGATTGTTATGCCACCATGGGTTTTGCTAACTATGGAAAAGCAAAATAGAAACATAAACATTAGTATTGTGTAAGTTGGTGGATGCGAGGCCTGAGGAATAGGATTGGTAAAGGGAGTAAAGTTTTTTCAACCACCACCACCACAACAAAAACCTCTAGACAAAACAAAAACACTACGTAGAGATATAGAATAGCCACATATATCCCACCTGTTCAATGCTTTTCTTTCCACAGGATGGCTTCTACAGGACATTGCAGAATGGGGTGGATTGGTTTGCCGAGGCGATTGGGATGCCTCCTGAAAGGAAGTACAACAGTGTCTTATTTGGTGGTATGGCTTTCAGTATCTGACTACTCAAAGGATAGTCAATAATAAATAAGTAAACCTTTAAAATATGTTTATCCTGCCCCATTTCATATCTTGGAAAGGAAGCTGAAAAGTGGCTCAAAATTCAGTAAAATTTAATTAAAACCAACCTCTAATACCTTAAATGACATTACAATAACAAATAAAAATAATCAATTTTTAAAAACAGCGTGGGTGTTCAGTTTCTGATATTCCCTTCCAGTGAAATTTCCAGTGAAAGCTCTGCTACTTGTTCACTGGTTTTTATTTGTTATGTAATGGGAGGAGGGCATGGGTAATGACTGTGACTTCATCTGCTGTAGTGTCACCTACTTAGTACACTTTTTAAAGCAGGCCAGATCTGACATGGTGAAAAAGGGGTCCAACATGGCACGTGCCTTCCACTCTGCATTGTGGCCTCCTATCTTTCTAGCCACTCTCCTAAGAAACGTGCACCAGGCAGCTGTTTCTGCACAGAAATTGGGGCACAGAGCCTGCTGGGGCGACGGGCAGCAGAAGTGGCTGCCCAGCATGGGTTTCTGAGTAGATCAACTGGAAAGATAGGAGGTTGCAGCACAGAACGGAAAACACTGCACCAGGATGGCTGTTTTGACACACAGCAGTTTGGCGATCTCTGCAGTTTGGAGTTCATTGATCTACATCATAAGGTGCATGGCTAAAATTGGGCAACTTATATCACTATGTGTCCAGACACACACAATAGGAATTCTGACAAGATTTTAGAGGGTGTTGGCACCCTGATGCCACTTTCTCAGAAAAGCCCATTTAGTAAACAATTGTAAAAAAAAAAACACCACCACTATGGGTAAATTATCTTTTATCTGGACCCCCGAAATCCAAACTATTCTGACATCCAGACACTTTTGTCCAAGACTTAAAAAAAACTTTCTTTAGTGTGAACACTAGAAGGTCTTGTAGTCATTCCCATGTTTCTCATTATATTTATGCAATTATTCCAAAATCCAGAAAAATCTGAAGTCCAGACATCTTCCTGTCTCAAAAAGTCTGCATAAGGGATACTCAACCTGAAATAATATTTGGGGAAACGTGCATATGTATGCAAATCCAGATCTTATGCATCAGTGGAGATTCTAACCCATCACTGGAAGCCCTTTGCCCTTAAGTGACTGTCAGAGATTTGACAATGTCAGAGATTAAGAAAAAAAAAAAGATAATAATAAGTCTCTTGTTAGTGTACTTGTAATGATACATTTGTACTTTTCATTTTTGAGACTCAGTTCATTCAAATCAATATTTTTCCGTTCAATATTTTACAGGTCTGATTGGCTCAATATTTTCCATCCTTCAATTTTTTGCCTCGCCACTCACTGGTGCTGCATCTGACTACTTTGGGAGAAAACCGGTGATGCTGTTAACTGTGGTATGTCTGCTGATGGGAATACTGTATAAAATGCACTGTGCAGAATAGTTGCACATAGGGAGAAACCACATATACTCTAAACTCAGTATTGGGCTTGTTGGGTTAGCAGCCTGCAATTGACATCTCAGCTCCACCCATTTTGGCAATTTAAGAGCATAATCCTAAATTTGATTTAGGCCCCCTGTGCCTAAAACACACCCCCAGGAGTGTTGCGAACCTGCTGTTAAGCACATTTGGACGTACTCAAGCACATACTCAAGCACATACGCAAGAGCCAGCTAGGCTGGTGCAAGGACATGTTGTGGCCTGCTGGTACTGGATCCTGCCCTGGGGAAGGTGAGTTTGCACTGACCTGGGTAGGCTGGCACAAGGAATGGGAGAGGGTGGTGGGAAGGCTTTACAGAGATGAGGAGGGGATGTTTTGGGTCAGGGGAGGGCAATCCAGGAGGCCTGTGGGGCCCAGGAGGGGGTGGGATCAGTGGCAGCAACCTGCACTATGTTCTTCCCCCACTCCTGGGCCCTGTAGCCTTACCCGGGCTGCTCAGATTTGTGCAGGTACATTCGCAGATGCTGATCTGAATAGCCCTGTAGGGGTGACTGGGGCTTTACTTGGGGTACGGGGAAAACCACTACCCTGAGTTGCCCTCCAGCCACCTTTGTGCTGGATATAGCGCAGGCCACTTGGCCGGCCTGTCCCAACATAGGTTAGGATTGGGCTGCCATGTCTTGCCATCATCTCTGAAATCAGACTTTTGCTTATACAGTTATAGGAGAGTGGTCCCATGACTCTGGTTCAAACTTGCTTTATGGTGGCCCTTGGGCCAGCCAAACTTTGCTGGCCTAACTGTGCCAGCCTAACTCCAGGTTAGGATTGCACCCTAAAGGCTAGTCCAATTTTCAGTTCAAGCCTGATCTTTGAACTGACTGAGCCCTAAGTAGAGCAAATCAAGATTTTTTTCTGCTTTCTGAATATCCCCCAGATATTTGTTTTAGTGAAACTGACAGCTCAGTCCTATGCATGTCTAAGTACTCAGCAGTAAGTATCATATTAGTCAATGGGACTTGCTCCAGGAAAATGCGTAGAGGATTGCAGACTGACTTGGCTGTCTTGTGTAATGAAAGCATGTGTTTCTTTTTCTTTTTTAAATAATAGATTGGTCTGATAATATCATATACCCTGTGGGCCATTTCCAGGAGTTTTGGGTTATTTCTTTTCTCCAGAGTCATCGGTGGAATAAGCAAAGGGAACGTTAGCCTTTCCACCGCTGTAATTGCTGACTTGGACAGTCCAAAAGCTCGAAGTAAAGGCATGGTGAGTTACTGGCACGGATTTGGGCCTTTGGTTAGAATTCTCCTGTTCAGTCATTGATCAAAAGTCTGCAGAGTGTTTTTCTGAGCAAATAATACAGGTAAATGTGTTCCCAATAAAGATAGTGGGCTTGGAGGCATATTAATAAACACAAGAAGCCATTTTCAACCTTTTTCATCTCACGGCACACTGAGAAGGTGCTAAAATTGTCAAGGTGCACCATCAGTTTTGGGGCAATTGACAAGGCACACCACATTACCGACTAGGGGCTCACATCACCTGGAGTACTGTTTCCAATTCTAGGCACCTCACTTTAAGAAGGATGCAGCCAAACTGGAGAGGGTTCAGAGAAGGGCTACAAGGATGATCAGAGAGCTGGAGATCAAACCCTACAAGCAAAGGTTGAGGGAACTTGGTATGTTTAGCCTTGAGAAGGCTGAGAGGGGATATGATAGCACTCTGCAAATACTTAAAGGGCTGCCATATGCAAGAAGGAACCATTTTTTTTCCTCAGCTTCCTATGAAACTAGGTCCAATGGGCACAAATAGCAAATTGTGCCCCAATGATGCCAGCTCAGTAGTCTACACATCTATAAGCAAAGGCTGGTGAACTGCTGGTGGCAAGTGATGGTTTTCAACCACTGTGCTGTGGCATGTTGGTATGCCATGGGAGTTTGGGGGAGGGTAATATATTAGTAGGGCCATTGGGGGATCATAGAGTTGGAAGTCACCTGGAAGGTCATCTGGTCCAACACCCTGCCTATGGCAGAAAATCCTCCTAGAGCATCTCCAGCCTGTGCCTGTCAAGTCTCTGCTTGAAGATCTCCAGGGAGGGAGAATCCACCACCTTCCTCAACAACCTGTTCCACTGCCAAACCAGGAAGAAATTTCTTCCTGATGTCCAGCCAAAATCTCTTTTGGCCCAGAGTCTTGAGTGGAGGGAGAACTGAAACCTTATAGCTATATCTAGTGTGACCCTGGCCCACCAGTCTTCCTGCTCCTTTCTACCCTACAGAAGAATTGAGAATTTCAGCCACCTGCTAGATGGGCTCATTTGTTGTGATTTAACATGGTCATTTGTGATTCATTGTGTGTATTGGTTTTATATTTTTATATTTAAATCAGCTATGTTCCATTGGGTATTGAAGCCCTTTTCTTTCATTTGTACTATTATTCATCTGCTACTAATAGTTGCCTGCAATACTTCACTTCTGCTTCAGTGGTTTGTGGTCTAAGCAACATTTGTACAATGTCGTTAATTAGGAAGTAAAAAATAGCTTCAGAAGGAGGGTAGTTCAGGCTTTGTATTTTGCATAACAGATTGCATTAAGTTAAGGATGGACACCTACCTTAGATATTTTAATAAAACTAACAGCCCAAACCTAACCAATGTTCCAGTGCCTATGCAGCTGTGCAAATGGGGTGTGCACTGCATTTTGTGGTGGGAGGTCTCCCACCAGAGGTGAGGAAAGGCGGAAGGTGTGGTCTGGAGAAAAAACTGCTTGAAGGCTTCCAGAAGCTAAGCAGGCACAGCCTGGGACACATTTTGGAGGGGAGACCAGAAAAGTCACTGATAAGCTGCTGTGACCCTTGATGGCAGAGAGGAGTCATTATTGAAATGTTGAGAATGCTGGTGACAAGAAGGATATCGGCTGGGAAAATCTGCCAGCATGATGTGTGCCATGCCTGTGAAAATCTCTGAGTGTTCCTGCAGCTAAGAAGAAGCTGGCTACACCATTGAATGGATAACAGCTGGAGTTTGAAGGGTTATATATACATAAAGATCCTTAGTGGGTCTAGAATGCCTGCCTATGTAAACTGCCTTGAGCAATATCTAATGAGCACTCTGAGAGGTGGTATATACATTAAATAAATAAATTTGTTCCCTTACCTTGGGATTACATTGTGGTTGTATTGGCTCTGAGAAGTTGGTTAAGATTGGGCTGTAAGATGTGGCATCAACAAATTTCTCTCTCTCTCTCTCTCTCTCTCTCTCTCTCATATGTGTGTGCACGTTGGATTTATTTTACAATATTCTTATTCCCAAATTACTACTGTCCAGTTTGAAAAGCACACTACAACAATATACATTTCTAATTGTATTGATGAGTTTTAAATACAGTGGGTCCTCATAATTTGCGGGGGTGGGGTGGGGTGTCCATTCCCAGAACTCCTGCAGAAACTGAATTCCACGGTTATTCAGACCTGCTGAATTTGTGCCCACGTGTTTTGATTTTAAAACATCAGAGCAGTACTTCTTTCTAAACATTCTTTTTAAAAAATCAATAATTACGGATACCCTGAATGAAATGGAACATGTCAGTATTAGCTCTATTTCCCCAGGCAATGATTGGTGTGGCATTCTCCTTGGGTTTTACCTTTGGCCCTATGCTTGGTGCATACCTCGCCATGGAAAAAGGGAAGGGAGACATCTTCTATCTCCAATCAGCTATTTTGGCCACCATGTTTGCAGTTACGGACCTGGTTTTCATTGTCCTCTTCTTGCCGGAAACACTCCCCAAAGGAAAACGGGTAAGATTTTCTGGAAGCAGATAATCATGTTGGTCTTGCAAATTGAATAATAGAGCATAAGGGAGACTATGCCTGTATTTTAAGTAAATATCCAAACAATTGCTTTCTTTATAAATAAAAATTTACAGATAATATATTTCTATAAATATAGAAAATTTATAAAATCAAATAAATGCAGACAACTTTCTTTTCTATAAAAATCTAAAAACAATTTATGTCTTTGAATTTGTATTAGGACTGCAGTACCTAAGACTTTTTTAAATTATTGCAACTTTGAGGAGGTTTTATTTCAATTATTACAACTTTGAGGATAGTATTGATCAGTTGTAGATAGCAGAATAGAATTCTTGGTATTTGAGAGTTGATATGGAAAGTTATGATTTAGCAAAAGGGTCAGCCATTTGAATCAAGGAAAGCTAATAGATCAGAAATAACTTTAAAGACTAATGTTTTTGGATTAAATTGCAATTGTTTTTCAAGATGATAGTCATTGTTTCACTGGTATTTGACACTAAAGATGTGTTTAGATCATATCTAAAGGCTCCTGCTAAAAGGCTCTTTGGCGCAACCCGTCCTTACTATTTCACTGGGAGTAAAGTTACAGGTGTGACTACAGCACCTTGGTGTCACCACAGTCAGCTGCGCCTGCCCAGAACTCTGCATGCTCAGCCTGCTGAGAACACAAAATCTGGAACTGGCTGGCTGCAGTGATAGGTAGAGCCAGTAATCACACCTGTAACTGCGCTCTCTGGCCCACGGGCCATAGTCTGAACACTGCTGGTTTAGATAATATATTGCCATGAACCTTCAATTGATTTAACAGGCTTCAGAAAAAATGGGTGCTTTCTGCTCTATGAACAACTAATCATATATATTTTGTGCCTATGTCTCTCAATTGACTTAAGTGCATTCAGATTTAATTGACTTTTGGCATTAATGGACACCTCACTAGTCTGTTAAATTGAAGGTTCACCGCAATGTTTGTTTTACTCATGTTTTTAAAAGAGCTTATATGCTTGCTCAGTCCTGGAGAATCCCATGCTCAGATAACGATAGAATTTCCAAGTTTGGTTTGGTATACTGTGAGATAAGCAGGAAGAAGTGAGAATGTGGGCAAAAACCAAGAGCTGTTGCTCTTCTTTCTCTCAGAACGATCTTGTGGGGTTGGAAATAACTTCAGACCAGGTGGCCACCACAAGGTCTGTGCCATCTCCTCACTTTTCTTGTGATTGTGGCTGGATCACTCAGAACAACATAGTACCTCTTGAGGGCCCTGGGAATGCACTGTAGCTCAGCACATCTGTCTGTACCTTGCAATGCCCAAGGCAGATGCCCAAGGCAGCTATTTTACTGCCCTTTGCAGTAAAATTATGAAGGCTGTTTGGGCCTGCTCAGTGTTGACTCCTTATACCAGGGGTGTCAAACTTGTTTCATATAGTGGGCCAAATAGCATTCATGGTGCCTGCCAAGGCCCAGAAGTAACATCATTAGGAAGTGGCATCATTAAACAGATGATGGCCAGAAATAAGCACTTTTTTCTTACATCAAAACTCATTAGCTGCAAATGACAGAAAATATTAATATCTTCTGCATAATTTCAAGTTATGAGAGAGCCCAATTATCACGCTGGAAGAGCTCAATTATAAAAGGGTCCAGAGAAAGTGCTTCCAGGGGCCACATCCAGCCTACAGGCCTTATATTTGAGACACCCCTGCCTTATACAATATAATCCTGACTCATTATACAGTATACTGTATGTGTTTCAGTTTGTCATTGAATAGCGTGAAACGCTGTTGAATAGCGTGTAGACATGTCCAAAAAGTGTAATATAAGAACCTAAATAAGAAGTAACCTGTAACTCTAGCACATTTTGTTATGAATAGGACTCGAAATTTCCTTTTAATTCCTCTCTTCTTTGTTAGTATCATCGTATTTCTCATTTCCCCATTAGGTGTCCTCTGTGATATCTGGTTTTCAGTCTGCGGCTGGCCTGGTCAGTCCTTGGGCTTTGTTCCGCTTCTCTGCAGTCAGCCAGAGAATGGATTCCCTTTCGGAAAAAAGCAAGTCCTTCAGCTTCAGTGTTATGTTTTATAGCTTTCATTTGTGCTTTAGGAAGTGGGTTATTTCACAACACCTTTTTCAGTAGTGTCATTCTGTAACGAGCTACCGGAATGCTAGGCAGGACTTACCGCTTGATTGACAGGCAGTCCGTGACACGTCGCCGCCTGCCCACCCGCCGCGGGGGCTCCCTCCGGTTGGCGCGCCCCTCCGCTGCTTGCCTAGGCACCCAGCGCGCCCCCCAGGCAAGCGGGCACCCCCTCCAAGGCCAGGGGTGCCCGCGCGGTGGGCGGGCAGGCGGCGACGCGTCACGAACGGGCAGCCAATCAGGTGGTAAGTCCCGCCTAGCGTTCCGGCAGCTCATTGCCGGATAACACCGCTGACCTTTTTGCCTCCTTTGATCAACCCTGACTTTTGCAAAAGGTTGTTTTATTTTTCTCCATAACGAGAGCTAGCTCTTTCCTGAAGATACTTGCAGTGCTGCAGTTTTCTGTAGGTGTTTGGCAGTCATCCCAATGAACAAATCAGTTTGAGTTATGCATTTATACTACCCCAACGCAAAAAAGGACCATTAGATATGTGCTCTGCGTGCACATCTGTTCAATTTCCAACATCTCTGCCTTGAAGGATCTCTAGTAAAACGGCTAGGGGAAAAACACTTCGTGTGACCACTCTGGGCAAAAATATTGGCTCAGAAGAACCTGATTCAGCATGTCAGAACTTATATTTTATCTGTATTCTCAGCTACTGTGTAACATGGTAATTCAGTGGCAGCTTCCTTATTTCTACTGCAGACCTACTTCTGTACCCCATGTTAGTTTCTGTTTGCAACATGCCTGCAGCCTCCCTTGCATACTGAATGAAACATGGACTCCAAGATTAATGGGAGCCTTTTCTGAGAAGTCTGCTAAACAGCACAGTTGCCCTGGGCTACCAAGTATTGGTAACAGTGCTGACACCCTTGACACCTCTGTAAGGAAGGATTAGCTAAGTGTTTAAAAGCTTCCTGTGAGGGAATGTTGCAAGGAAATCTGTCTCAGCCTTTTAAAATGTATTTATTTAAGACATCACTGCCTCACCTCTGCTACAGCTTGCAACATATCTCTTGAAAAGAATTCTAGTTAGAAGTGAGACTGTTCAGAAACTTCCTAAGAATTCAGGGGCAGGGAGGGGTAGTGTCACTATAACTGGCTCCCTGCAAATCATAGTTTTAAAATTGAAGTCAGCCTCAAGGCTACCTAATACGCCTGCTGTTTCCTCTTGTTACTGCACATTTTCCCTTCCCTGTCAGCCTTCATCATGGTGTTAAATCTACATGAGGGTCACACACTCTTAACCAAGAGTTGAAACCGAGATTTAAAATGGTCATGCAAACCCCAGTTATGGTTAACATTAATGTCTAAACCATGGGCAGGCTGACAAGGGACAAGAACAGGAAAATTGCTCCAGAGAGAGAAAGAGTGTTTATGGTGTTGATGTTGTATTGGAAAAGGCAGGAGATACCCTGAGGAGACAGGGAATGGTATCAGCAATGGCCCCTTGTCCCAGATAAGCCAGTGATGAGGGCAATCTGGAGGAGGCTGGCCAGCCTGTGATCCCAAGCAAAGCTGCTGGAAGAGAGGAGGCCCTGTGGGTGAATGAACTATCTTGCCTTCTTGCCTATCTCTGAGACCGCTCTGGAGGGGCAACTAGTTAGCCTAGTGTGGGCATTTGGGCCCTTGGGGAGGCCCAGCAGGGAATTTGGCAGAACAGATGTACAAATCATGGTTTGTGGGGAACGGACATTACATCTGAACAGTACGTTTGTTGTTGTTAAGTCACCTTTTAATTGCATCTCTGAGAGCTGAAGCTTGATCTGAGTTTGCATGCTGCAATGTTGTTTTGGAGATCTCGAAGCATGCATTCTGTTGGCATGGACCCACAGCCCTGTAATTGTTGTTGTTATTGTTGTAATGTCGTTTGAGCAATGTATTATTTTAACAGATCTCAAGATCCTAGGTCTGGTGTATTTCCTGTATCTCTTCCTATTCTCTGGTCTGGAATACACTCTGAGTTTTCTCGTCCATCAACACTTCCAGTTCAGCAGGTACTCTTACATGGTGTTTGTAACTGTGTACACATCAATATCCACAATTCATTAGTGTCTCAAACAAGCATTTATTTAGGCATTTTGGTATCTCTTAGGAATGACAAAAAAAAAATTAAATCATACTCTGTTAAGTTGAAATTGGGTTTGGGGTACCTGCCCATTCTAGGCTACAGAATAATAATTAGAAGAGAATGTTCCACTTTTATTAAGGAAGGAAATATTCTGAAAATGCCTGTGAGAAATGACCTCTGAGAGGCATCAGTGAAATAATCACATAAGTTTCTGCTTAGTTGGCTCAGCTGTGCTGACTCACGTCCAGAAACTAAAAGATATTTTTTGTCAGCAGAAATGTCGAGTCTTAAAAAGAATCCCTATAAGCACAGCTTGATTCCATAACGTATATATTTACTCAGCTGAGTTCTGTGTTGTGTGCAACGTTTTATTTTCCCACCCATGCCAGATAATATGGACTCTGATTCAGAAAATTCCTTTAATGCTGTTCCTTGAATCTTTGGCCTATTGGGATGCGAGCAAAGTGTGAACTCAGCTGGCATAACCCCATTATTTATGTACTGCATTTATTTCAAGCCCTTCTGCAAGGAGCTCTGTGTGACATTTTGGCATTCCAGCTAGAAGCTTAGAGTCAGACTCTCTCTCTCTCTCTCAATCTGTGTGTGTGTCACATATACAGAGAAAGAAAGAGGAGGGGGAATGAGATGAAATTTTTCCAAGCCCACCCATGGAGCTTCATGATTGAATAAGGATTTGAACTATGGGACTTCTCACATCCATGCCTAGCACTCTGCACCACATTGACTTTGCTTATGTTCTTTTGCATCTTCTAGACAGTGTTTTGTACCCATATGTTTATTCTCTTCCATTTCTGTCCTAAACACCATTGTTTCCAAAGTGTGCATCACACAGGGCCTTAGCAAATTCACAGGGGTACCTTGGGATAGTTTAAATGTTAAAGAGAAACAAAATATGGAACTGTAGGGGCAATGAAAATATTACAGGGAATTGTAGAGGCACCATGAACAGGAGAAGTTCTAGAACCACTGACCTAACAAATAAATTTTAATTCCACAGTTTATTTAGCAGCATAACTCTCTGCTGTTTGAAATGCCATAAAGTCCTTCCTTCTCCTTCTGTTGGACAGAACATTAGAAACCACTTTCATGCACCAGCTTCTAATTTCTGATAATTAACGAGAGACAATTTAGCTGTAATGATCAACAGTTGGCCAAGCACTCAGCTTTTTTGTGAATTAAAGTTTAACAGCGCAATCCTATCCATATCTACTCAGAAGTAAGTTCCATTATGTTCAGTGGGGGGCTTCCATACAGGAAACTGTGTATAGGATTGAAGTCTATGGCTGAAATCTTGTATGCATCTAATTTGGGAGTGAGTCTTATTGAACTCAGTAGGGCTGACTTCAGCCCTAGACATGCATAATTTGCTCCGTAAGTAAAGGTTATAGATTTTTCATAGCAGCAGCAGTGTGAACAGTGGCAGCAAAAGCTATCAAATATTTGTCATGATAACATTGGGAAATACAATGGGAATTTTAAAAAAATGCAGTCCATACAACTGTTTCTTTCCATGATGGTCTCATTTTGGCCAGAAAGATTTCATTTTAGTAGACTCCACTAAGTAGGATTCTGGCGGCCACTTGAATGCCTGAAGTTTTTTTTATCATCTGTGTTTTTAATTCAGGTTCTTGCCTGATTAAGATGGAGAGCACAGGTACTGATTTCTTTGAACTTTCAAGATTGTTAAACAAAATTTGAGAATTTTTTAATTGTGCATATCCTTAACATATTATAAATAATATAAAGCCTTGCAAAACCAATTTGAGCAGAGGAGACAGTCAGACCAAAAAAAAAGACATACAGAAAACATGTGTGTGCCTCTCAAACCATTTTCTACTCTTGTAAGAACAACTGTCCATTTTCACCAACTTTAATGTGAAATTAAATTGATGTAGCTCTTTTCTTTCTCCTGGTAATTCTTAGCATGGAACAAGGGAAGATGTTTTTCTTCATCGGAATGACGATGGCTGTGATCCAGGGAGGTTACGCTCGCCAAATCAAGCCAGGAAATGAACTCAAGGCTGTAAAAAGGGTAGGCTACTTCTTAGCATTTTAGACTGCAGTTCTTAATTCAGTTACTAGGGAATTAGACCTAAGTGAACACAGTAGCATTGACATTTGCATAAATATGTCGTATTAGCAGTTTTATTTCCCTCCTCCCTTCCTTTTACACGCTTTCACAACTTTCAGTATACAATTTTTTTCCTGTCACCTTAGAGGTGGGAGAAAATGGTTTTATGTTTTGGTGGATTTTGGTGTTTTCTACTAAAGGTAGAAGGGGACGTGGTGGCTCAGCAAGTTAATCCGCTGCTGCTGGGCTTTCTGACCGGAAGGTTGGGAGTTCAAGACTGTGTGACAGAGTGAGCTCCCGTTGCTTGTCCCAGCTCCTGCCAACCTAGCAGTTCGAAAGCACCTAAATGCAAGTAGATAAATAGGGACCACTTAGGTAGGAAGGGAACGGCGTTCCATGCGCTACAGCGTAGAGTCATGCCGGCCACATGACTACGGAAGCTTGTCCTCGAACAAAAACGCCGGCTCTGCAGGCTTTGAAACGGAGATGAGCACTGCCCCCTACAGTTGGTCACGACTAGACCATTCGGTCGTGGGGAAACCTTTACCTTTACTAAAGGTAGAAGTGCAGAAAGCAGTGTTATGTGTTTTTATTCAAATGTACATTATAGTTAAAAATTATAATCACTTTAAAAGTGTACAAGGTAGGTGATATAGGCGGTACAGTCTCATTAGATGCAGCCACAGTCAGTACCCATGTACCCTCCCATTAAATAATACATAAAAACCAAATAAAACTGCTGTTTTTGCAGATGTTGAGTTTTTTGTTTTACAAATATGAGAAGTGCAGAAAGTGGTGTTATGTGTGTTTATTTTGTTATCACTGTTTTTCCCCACCCCTGCCCTTGATGCATCACATTGATATCTCTGTTTCCATTGTGAGATATTGTGTAGCATTTAGACGGGAAAGACTGGTATTGGTGAAAACCTAAAGGCAGAATTTTCTACCTTTGATAGGACTTTTGTACTGCAGAAAATGAGATATCTCCTCTTTTTGCAGGCAATCATGCTGTCAGTTCCTGCTTTTCTCTTAATTGGTTGGAGTACTAATATGATCATTCTGAGTGCTGGGCTACTGTTTTACTCCTTTGGTGAGTTTTTCTAGTACATCTTTTCAGGCATTATTGCTAAGCTAAACATGCTGAATCCAGTTTCTAGAGTTTTCAAAATGATTAATGCTGATGGATTTGCACATCAATGCCGCCATCCTTCCTTAAGAAAGCCAAGGCACTGCTTGTCTATGTTTATTTCCTCATTTGCATGGATGGGCCACTTCAGTGTATGCAATGAGTATTGGGGCTAATCTAGACATTACACTCACCACAGGGATGAGTGTGTCCATGGCAAATTTCTCACCCCCACCTTACCATTCAGGGCCATTTTCAGAATGAGTTGTGGTCACACCATGGTGAGTCCCCTGCTTGACCTTGCCATATGGGATCTTGCCATATGACCACCTTGACTCACTTGTTGCATAGCTAGGAAGTTAAGAATTCACTTACAGGGACCAGCATTCCCGTGGCAAATATTGGGTTTAGACCTGTCCATTGTTGTAGGCACAGAGACAGGATTGAACAGTGTGTGTCCTGAGTCCGTGTGGTCCCAACATGGCAAACAGCAGTCTGGAAGGAAGGGCAGGAAACCGAATTCAACTCGCTAATCCAGTCCCAAAAGCTGATCTGTGCAGTTGTTAATTCTCTGACTGGAATTTTGCACACACAGTCCTGGGAGCTGAATAGGGTGGGAAACCACCTGCCCAACAACTGCTCACATTCACACTTGTCGGATACCAGTGGAGAAGTCAGCTTCTGCATGTGTATGACCCTGGTCTGGAACAGGGCATTGATGTATTTTTATTATACCTTCACACCATTGCAAGCCTTGGACCAGCTGATTGCTTGTTCTTGCAAGGCTGTTTGCTACAGTTCACCTGGAGGCATGTTTCAATAAGAAAACAGAATGCAGCTACAGATCTTGGTTGAGTTTCTGGCACAGAGGAGCTCTTCCCCCCGCTCCCTCTCCATCCATGAGATCTTTCATTGTATCTGTTTTTCATGCTAACTGTATGACAACATGTGAATGTTTTGTGTCACTTGTATTGACAAAGAACTGGAAAATTGCTGGTCAGAATTCAGCTGTGACCCCTTGCCCCGGGGTTTGCAGAATATATTTATGCAAAAAAGCAGCCAATAATTTTTATGTCTGCAAAGGTTGTTTATACAGCTTGGCTGTGGAGGAATGACCACTAAATCTCATGATGCAATATTGGTGTCATTCCTTAGGCTTAGGGCTCGGTATTTTTCCACGATGCTTGACAGTCTGGAATGTGATGCCTCATAACTTGCTTTTTTATTTGGCTTCTGATTTCTAATTGGCCATTAACTCACTTTCAGCTGCAGCCGTCGTCGTTCCTTGTTTGTCTGCTGTGGTGTCTGGCTATGGTAAGTGCCCACTTTCTCACATGAGAGGGAGAGTGCATCTGCACAACTCTTGCTGTTTCAGCTTGAGAGATCTTATGTTGTGCTGTTGGATATTTTCATCACAATTGGAAATGATTTAAAACCAAAATCTGATGCCAAGTTCTTGCCCTTGGGGTGGGGGTGGGGTGGGGGGAGGGTGCCCTTGTGCCTGGCACAGACTATTTGCATGAGTGTGGTAATGGGGGCACTGACCCCAAGCTGGAAGGAGGTGAACAAAGTGTTCGGTTTTCATTGATGGAGGTCAGGTGAATTGGCAGGCAGGCAGGCGTTTCTTGATGTGGAGGTGATGGGGCATGCCGAATGACTTCAGTTCCAAGTTTGATGGTAAAAAATGAATGAAAAAGGTTTGGCAAGAAAAGACTGGTCTCTAGCTCTTACTTTTACAGGGTCAGCAAGTCAAAAAGGAGCCATGATGGGCATCTTAAGGAGTCTAGGAGCCCTTGCGAGAGCATTTGGACCAATAACCTCAGCAACAGGTAACTGCGGTTGTATGTGCAAGTGTGCATGTGCGTATGTCTGCATGTTCAGTTCCTAGAAGCAGTTATTCTGGACAAATTTTGCATGGGGGAGGACTGTCAAAAACAAGCATTTAATACGAGATTTGCATGGTCTTTGGAAGTGCTACTAATATGGTGGATGTCAGCCCCCTCTAACACTTCTGCCAGCAGCAACATGGGCTTGGCCTGTATTCTAGATTTTGACACAGATGAGTGTCTTCATTCATCATCCACTTCTATTCCTTGTTGCCACCAGAAAGAAGGACCTTGTGTTGCCTCATTCCCCATAAAACCAAAGAAAACATAAAACCAAATATCAGGATGGGCGGGGCAAGTCGGGCATGGCGGACTCCAGCAGAGAAGCTCCGGTTTCTCAGGAGTTCTCACTCCCCGTGCAGTGACTTCCAGAGCAGCTAGAAGTCTTCCAGCTATCAGAAGAGATAGTGGATTTCAGGGCGTACCTTTCGCGGAACTTCTCAGCGGCAGCAGTGGAGTTTTGGGGAAGCAGCCCTTCTTTGTTTTCGAGTGCACGGGAGAGACGAGCCATCCTTTGTTGATCAAGCCAGGACGCCCGCCCATTTTAAACAGCTTGGCGTGAAAAGAGTAAGCGAATGAAAGAGAAAGGACTTCTGCTAAGAAAGGAATGGATTATGTATATTGAACCATTGGCATATCATTAAAGGACAAAAGGAAAGCTATACTGTGAGCCAAACGTAATTAGGGAAGAGTCAGCAGGCGGCTGGAGGCGTTTAATCTACAGCAAGAAGCCGCATATGTATGCTGAAGCAAGCTAGTTGTAACCAAGGCGTTTCATCTTACTACACCTGGGTGGGGATTTAAGATCTCTGAAAGAGACAATTATAAGTTTATTTAAGGAAGCTCATGATAGACTGAAATAAGAGCTAATTTTTTCCTTGATATAAGGGAGCTGGAAGCTTTGGTGCACTGAAAGACTCACTGTGTTTGCTAGTTCTGCAGGTTGGGTTCAAATAAGCTGCAAATACCCCTCACCTTGCTAAGAAAGTGGAACAGCAGCCAATCCTTTTGGTATTAAAGATGTGTTGCCAGAGAGGGTGAAGTTGTGGGACAGGCTGACTTTTCAAGCTTGGGACTTTAGAAAAGCTTGGGACTTCTGAAGCTTGGGCAGAGGAGGCAAGAGAGAGAACTGACATTACGACGCTAAGAAGGTGCAAGGAACTGTGAGAAGCTGAAGGAGGCAAGAGAGAGGATTGAATCAACGACGTTAAGAAGGTGTTAGGAGCTGCAAGAAGGTATAAAAAAGTGAAGAGTCAAGAAGCTGCGTGAAGATAGAGAATGAGTCGGGAGGAATGGACAATTAGATAATAGTCTGAGTTTAATGATGGAATTTTGAGTTTGTAAAGGAGTCCAAAGAGGACAAGAGGTTGCTAATAGGATTTGAGAGTTTAATTTCTCCATCTGTGTAATGATATAATAAACAAAGCCCCTTAGTGGTATAATGGAAGAAGTACAGAAGCAGTGGTAAGACTCAAAGGACTAGGATAGAGATCTGAAGTTGTGTAATTGTAATTATAAAGTGTAATTATAAAGTTGTGTAATTGATAATATAAGATTTGATAGAAGTATAAGGATCTTTTGTGAGTATTGAGATTGGTATTAACTGAGACATAGAGGTGTATTATGAACTGGTTATAGAACTTTCAGTAAAGAAGCTAAAGGGGGAGAAATACAAGTATAATATACTGAAGGCGTTAGTATAGAATAACGAAGAAGTAAGAAAGAGGAAAGTTTTTTTTTAAGAGGAGAAAAAAATGGCTGCTAAGAGAGAAACACTTAAGATAGGAAGTAAGACTTCACCCCAAATGACAACAAATCTTACTAATGTACTAAGACAAGACCAGAAAGCTATGGAGCAAAGAAGAGATAGCCAAAACCAAGATGCACTTCTAATAGCATTAGAACAAATCCGTTTAGATATTAAAGAGTCAGAAAAGAGAATAACAGATAGATTTGACCAAAAAATAGATGAGTTGCAAAGACAATTACTTGATAATGTCAGAGAAACAAAAGAAGGAGCTAGAGAATGAAAAAAATTGAAAAACAAATTACAAACAGTGCAAGTAGAGGTTAAAGAATTAAAAGCAAACTATTTAGATCTTGAATTAAATCAGTTAAGACAACAGATGGACAAAGCAATGATGATGATTCGTATTCAAAACTATCCGGAACAGGCAAGAGTGTTCTCTTTGACAGATCAAAGACAGATCAAAGGGTGAAAAAGTGGCTAGAACAGGAGCTTGATTTGACAGAAGAAATATTAGAAGAAGGAATAGAAACAATATATCGTATAAATTCAAGTTATGCAAAGAGAAATAATAAACCAAGAGAGGTTATTATTAAATTTAGTAGGAAAAAATTGAAAGAAGAGGTCTTAAAAGGACTAGAAGAGAAAGAAAGAATCATAGATGGCAATAAGTTAATAATTTTAAGAGAAATACCATATCATGTGAGAAAGAAAAGAACACCCTACAAAGAGTTTGCAGGAATATTACGGGAAAACTCAATTAAGTATAAATGGAATTTACCAGAAGGATTAATATTTACGTTTAAAGGAAGATATTATAATTTGAATTCAATATTAAAAGTAGAGCAATTTTTGGATAAATATGGCTATCAATTAGGATTTAGGAAGGATAGCAGAAGGGAAGCTGAAGAAGGATTGAGGGAAGAACAGCAACAAAAAATGCAAGAAAGAAGTAGTTCTGAAGAGGAGGAGGAAGAAATGTCAAATCAAGAAAGGGATAGTAAAGAAGAAGATTCACAAGAAGATATAGAGCTGGCTGAAGCAACAGAAGATTCTCAAACTAGTAAGAAGCAAGGAAAAGATTTAGGGGTGAGAAAAAGGAGGAAAAACACAAAAAGATATAGATGAATGAGAATCAAAATCAAATGAAAATATTATCACTTAATATTAATGGACTTAATAATCTGGCAAAACGTAAGAAATCATTTAAACAGTTAATGAAATTCAATGCTGATATAATTTGCCTCCAAGAAGTTCATACTAAGAGCTCGCATAGAAATTTAATTCATAATGAAAAATTGGGAACATTATTTACTTCACTGGATTCAAATAAGAAGAAAAAAGGAGTAGCGACATTTGTCAAATCAGCATTACAACCAAAATTAATCTGGAATGATGACCAAGGAAGACTATTGATTGTTCAAATACAAATGCAGGGAAAAAAATTTTGATTGTCAATTTGTATGCTCCTAACAACAAACAAGAAGAATTCTTTTTCAATGTGTATAATAGATTATCAAACTATAATAAAATGGATATGATACTAGCCGGAGATTTCAATAGTGTTTTTGATAAAAAATTAGATAGAAGATCAGTAAAGAAAACAAGTAGAGGAGGCAGGATACCGAGATCTGCATTGAAGATGATGGATGAGCTAAGTTTAATAGATCTATGGAGAACTTTATATCCATTAAGAAAGGAGTACACATTTTTCTCATTACCACATAATTCTTGGTCGAGAATTGACATGATATGGGTTACAGCGACATTATTGGAAGGATATATGGAAGCAGAGATACTCCCGAACACATTTGCTGATCACAATCCGGTTATAATGACGATTAATAAGAAACAAAGAAAGTTAAATTGGAATTTAAATAATTCAATACTAGAAGATTCAAAGTTTGTAGAGTATCTAAAGGTAGAAATGAACTGGTTTTTTAAATTGAACATACAGCAAGAATCATCAATGCAAATGGTTTGGGATACCAGTAAGGCTTATGTTAGAGGATTGATAATTAAAGAAAATAATAAACAAAAATTAATTCAACAGAGAATAATGAAAGATTTATGTACTAAATTAAAATAAGAAGAGTCTAATTCACAAGAAAACCCTACAAATTCTAAGATTAAGAATAAAGAAGATTCAACATGAAATTAATAAAGAATACACTAAACAAACCGAAAAAGAATTGAGAAGGATAAAGCAAAACTTTTTTGAAAATGCGAATAAACCCAGCAGATGGTTAGCTTATAAGATTAAAAAAGAAAAACAGAAAAATATAATTCGAAGTTTAGTAGATGAAAATGGTCTAGAACAAAATCAATTAAGTAAGATGAAAGTAATTGTGGAGAAATTTTTTGAAAACTTATATAAAAAAAAAAGGATAGACCAACAAGAACAACAGGATTATATATTATTAAATAATAGGATGAAGATAAATGAAGAACAAAGGAAGATTCTGGAAGAGCCAATATCATCTCAAGAGATTATGAATGGGATAAAGGAGTTAAAAATAGCTAAAGCTCCAGGACCGGACGGTATTACAGCATTATATTATAAAAGAATTGAAGAAGTAATATTAACACCTATAAAAAAACTTTTTGAAGATGTGTGGTCCACTGGAAATATACCAAAATCATGGTCACAGGCAACGATATCACTTATTCACAAGGTACAAACAGAAAAAAATCAGATTAAAAATTATAGACCAATTTCACTTCTCAACATAGATTATAAATTATTTTCCTCTATTCTAGCAAAAAGATTAAAAGGAATTTTGAATAATATAATTCATTATGATCAAGCCGGCTTTTTACCTAAAAGATATTTGAAGAAGAATGTTAGACTGTTGATAGATGTATTTGAGTATTTTGATAAAAACTCAACAAAAAAATTGGGATTAATTTTTTTAGATGCTGAAAAAGCATTCGACAACTTAAATTGGGACTTTCTCCTCAAACAATTGGAATTAATGAAATTTGGTACAAAGTTTTGTTCGGTAGTTAAAAGTATATATTCCTCACAAAGTGCAAAGATTAAAATTAATGGCGAGCTATCTCAAGATATTGCAATTCAGCAAGGTACCAGGCAAGGGTGTCCGCTTTCTCCTTTATTGTTTATTCTAACATTAGAAATACTAAACAATATTGTAAGAGAAGACCAAAAGATTAAGGGGCTAACAATCAGAGGCGAAACTTATAAACTTCAGTCATATGCAGACGATTTAGTATTTATTCTTGAAAATCCGAAAGACTCTATGGAATATTTGATAGAAGATTTAAGAAATTACGGAAGAATGGCGGGAATGAAAATTAATTATCAGAAATCAAAAATTATACTTAAAAATGTGAAAGAATCAGAGAAAAAAGAAATAGAAAAATGGGGATTACAAGTAACAAAAAAAACAAAATATTTAGGCATTATAATGTCAAATAAAAATAGTGAGCTAATGCAAGAAAATTATTTAAGATTATTAAAAGAAATAAAACAAGACTGCCAAAAGTGGATAAACCTACAACTATCTTTGCTAGGACGGATCGCCGTGGTAAAAATGAATTTACTACCTAGATTGATTTTTCTATTTCAAACAATTCCAATTATTACAAAAAGAACATATTTTCAACAATTAGACAAAATTATTTCAAAATTTATATGGCAAAATAAAAAACCTAGAATTAGATTTAAACTTCTACAAGAGACCAAAGAAAGAGCTGGTTTTGGTCTACCGGATTTTTATTTGTATTACCAAGCTGCTGGATTGGAATGGTTAAGAGAATGGATAATCCCGTTAGATAAAAGAATTAACAACTTAGAAACAGTAGACCTACCTATTGGAATACATGCTTTTATGTTATTGGATAAAAATAAATATCAACAAGGATTTAGTCAACATTGTTTGAGGAAATCCCTATTATGGATTTGGAAATCAATTAAAAATAAATTTTATCAGAAAATACCCAGATGGATAAAACCACTGGAGGTAAATTCGAACCCATATTGGATTAAGAGTGAACAAAATAAACCATATTTGGATCTGATTGATGAAAATAATAGGATATTATCCAACGAGGAATTAGTTAATAAAGGGATTAAATTAGACTGGCTGGTTAAAATTCAGATTGAAAACAGATTAAAACAAGATAACAAGACGGGATTATATCAAGAATTAACAGAACTTGATAAAGAAATTTTGGACTGCAAAGGAAAGTTTATAAAAAGAATATATAATTTTTTGTTAAAGTATAAGATGGAAGATGAAGTTGTGAAGAAATCAATGGTAAAATGGGCTCAAAATATTGGACATGTAATACCACTGGAGGAATGGGATAAAATATGGATCCATAATATTAAAATGACAAAAGCAAGTGTATATAAAGAAAATATTTATAAAATGTTCCATAGGTGGTATATTACACCTGACCAAATTGCAAAAATGAATAAAAATATGTCACATATCTGTTGGAAGTGCAAGAAAAAAAGAGGAACTTTTTACCACTTATGGTGGACATGTCCAATGGCAAAAGAATTTTGGCTCCGTATACATAAGATAGCTCAGGAAATATTAAAGGTAAAAATTACATTTAAACCTGAAATTTTTTTGTTAAATATGGTATCAGAAATCCAGGAGAAAGAAAAAAGATATTTATTATTACATATAGTGACGGCGGCTAGATTAAGTTATGCTCAACTATGGAAAGATAATAAAACACCTAAGTTAGAACAAATAATAGATAGAATTTATGAAACAGCAAATAATGATATTCTGACAGACAGATTAAAAGGAAAGATAAAAGAGAAAGTTGGAAGTAAATGGAGTTTATTCTACGAATGGATGGATACGATTTGTTAAATGGAAGTCTGGTATAAAAAGAATAGTTAAAAAATATTTTCAGGAAGATAAAGATATATATAAAAATCTTAGTAGATAAGAATTATATGGATTTGGTATTGTAATAATCGAATAAGCTGTAATCATATTGTATCTTAATCCCAATGTGTGTTACCCTTTCCAGATTGTGTTATTACCTGTTCCCTTCCCCAATACCTGTTTATATAAGAATAGCAATAAAAAAAGAATTATAAAAAAGAAAAAGAAAAAGTGGAAGACTACTGTAAACTCGAAGAGGCAAAGTTGAAACAGGGAAAAATTTCCCTTTAGGGAAATTGTGGTTTTATTGGTTAAATATTATTGCAATAGCTCCAAAGAGGAGACGGAACAGCCACCCCCTTCTAAATGTCTTATTGAACTAAAGATTGTTGCTGTGTTTAAAGTTCCTTAATTTTCAGATCCAAAGAAAAAGGTGGTATTTTTGTGAATTTGGCTAAAACCAGAGCACCAAAAAGGCCTAGCAGTTAAAAAGCCTCATCCTGACTCCTGCCTGGCATGTAAAAAAGCTCAAGTCACTTTGCTGATCAACGCTTGTTGACTACAACTGGTGAATAAAGGGTGTAACAATGTCTTTTAACCATCTTGGGAGGATTTAAGCCTCTAGGTTAGAAACACTGTTGTGTTTTTGGTATCTTTCCTGATGTGATTCTGACTTCTGGTATTTCTGAGCATGAGCAAAGTTCTGACAAAAAGAAAAAATCAGAAAACCCATGTATGCAGCAGGCTGCCTGCCAAACAGCGAGTCTCGGTGTTCTTTTATTTCCATTTTTTTTATTGTGTTCAACTCTTTGCAAGCTTGCATGCTTGGATGCACTGTGTGCTTTCTTATCTCTTTGAGTTCTGAAGAGAAAGGAAAAAAACCCGACCACTTTCACCTTTTTCCTAGCTACTATACCAGAAAAGCAACATTGAGCATTGGCCCATGCGAAAACAGCACCATTGGGAGATTCTGCTTTTCTAGCTGGCCACTAATGCAGTACACATGATCTTGTTAAGGCTTTGAGGTTTGGTTTCTCTCTCGCTGTATTTACAGGTACAAAGAACAAATTGTACAGTCTTGGACCCTCTAAAACTGTAAGGATATGGAGTATATAAAATCACTAGTATTCAATCAATCACTAGTATTTATATACCGCTTTTCAACATAAAGTTCACAAAGCGGTTTACAGGCAAATAATAACATTAAAGTTATTACATGTATTAAATGATACATGAACCAATCCGGTTGTGTTTTACAGTTGTCCAGAATTGCCTCCAATTCAGGAAGGTGTTTTCCTGCCTCTGAGGAGCTGTGCCAACATCAAGCCATGTCTGTTTTGGGGTATTCTCACTTGCATGCACCAAGTAAGGAGGAGGGATGAACAGGACTCCTGGAAAATGTTGGCTGGCAGAGCAAAACAAGCCCCCAAAACATCTGATGTCTGACAACACTGCTTCAGGCAAAAGTGTTGGGCACTGAGTGACAATGTTGAAAGAAAAAGGTCACAGCAGAGATCCAGCATTGTTCATCAAACCAAGGTTCTGATGGCTGACGTAACTGCAGGAAAGCACGTCCTCCCAAAAACAGTTGTCAAAATCCATACCTTGGTTCCAAGATCTTGTACCTGTGTGCCCTAACTTGAACTAAAAGCCACTTTTTGTTGCAGTTGCCACATTAAGAACATAAGAAGAGCCCTGCTGGATCAGGCCAAAGGCCCATCTAGTCCAGCTTCCTGTATCTCACAGCGGCCCACCAGGTGCCCCAGGGAGGCATGAGACAACAAGATGCTTGCATCCTGTTGCCACTCCCTTGCACCTGGTACCAGTAGCCCACCACCTTTGTAAGGAGGTTGCACAATCCATCATGGCCTATAGCCCACGATGGACCTTTCCTCCAGAAATCTGTCCAATCCCCTCTTAAAGGCATCAAGACCAGATGCCATCACCACCTCCTGTGGCAAAGAGTTCCACAGATTAACTACCCGCTGGGTAAAAAAGTACTTCCTTTTATCTGTTTTAACTCTCCCAACCCTCAGTTTTAGCAGATGCCCCCTGGTTCTGGTGTTTTGAGAGAGGGAAAAGAACATCCTTTTATCAACTCTATCCCTTCCATGCATTATTTTGTATGTCTCAATCATGTCCCCCCTCAGGTGCCTTTTTTCTAGACTGAAGAGCCCCAAATGCTGCAGTCTTTCTTCATAAGGGAGGTGCCCCAGCCCCGTAATCATTTTTGTCGCTCTCATCTGCACCATTTCCAGCTCCACTGTGTCCTTTTTGAGGTGCAGCGACCAGAACTGCACACAATATTCCAGGTGTGGCCTTACCATCGATTTGTACAATGGCATGATAATATTGGCTGTTTTATTCTCAACCCCTTTTTTAATGACCCCAAGCATGGAATTGGCCTTCTTCATTGCTGCCGCACATTGGGTCGATACCTTCATTGAATTGTCCACCAGCACCCCAAGCTCTCTCTCCTGAGCTGTCACAGACATTGGTCCAATTGGGCCAGTAAGCATTTTGTCTAGCACTGCCTGCCTGAAGTTAATCTTTGTGACTTATACCTATCTACCAAAAGACTCTCTCCAAGTGATGTGGACTCTGTTACAAATAAGCACCTATGCCAAAGACTCTTTGTGGATTCTTGAAATCTCAAACCGGTCAAGAAGCATGTCTTTACGTTGTTCACTCTTCAATGTAAAGTACCAGCCTCATGTATTTGTATTGTATGTTGGTTCATCCATTTGTAACTATTGGAGTACCCCTTAAACTAAAAGGGCATAAGGGATTAATAGAGTTTAGCTCTGGCCACCCCAGGCCATTGTCTCATGTGGGAAGCAAGTTTCTAAATCATAGCCAGAGAGCTGGATCAGAAGCATGCAATCTTGGCAGTTTTGCCTACTGCTTCAGGCAAAACACCACTAACTCTCTGGCCATCAGACAGAGTGGATTCCATGTTTTTGTTTGAATTTAAACGTCAGTGAGCCAAGGAAGGCTCTTGAGAATAGGTTCTGCAAAATTGTGAAAATCTGGTAATGTCACTCTATTTGTAATTCAAGCATTATGGTCTATCCTCCACTGTCTGTTATTATGCAAAGTCACAGTAAACTATTCACTGTTTGAATGTGGGTCAGGACTCACTTGGTGGGTTGCAACCTGATGTCAGGTGAGTTGCAGAAAGCTGAAACCTTGGAACCCCGTGGTGCACCTTTTGTGAGTGTTAACAGTTTGAATTTTCAAGTGGTTTTTACATATTGTTTGTAATTCAGTGTTTTGCATAATATGTTGTCTTAATCTGTCAGAGATGCTTCATGGTTGTGCAATTGCTTCAGTCCCAGAATGTCAGATTGCATTCTAGGAATGTCATTTGATTCCCAAACACTAATGGTAATTGAAGATGCCACTTTTGGCTATGACAGAACTTCAATTAGGCCCTAACAGGAGTACCATTCTAAAAAGTGGGTCTTGGTCTGAAAATAATTAAGAACCACTGGATTGTATTTTGTTTGTTCAGTCAAAGGGCTGTGTGCCGCTCTAAAAGAAAAAGGTTGCTTCTACATCAACAAATCTGGCTAAACGAACAGGGCATAGACAAAATCAACTTCACCTGGCCAAACTGGCTAAGTATTGGCTCAAAAGTATCTGGTATTATGCCCTGGCAGGTCTTGTTGTTATAGTAGTAGGTCTTAATGCTTATGTTACTGTATACATTGTTTTGCTAAGTGCCTAAAATTTCTTCTTACTTTGAGGCCTGGGTTGCAAAAATATAGAAAAAGTACCATTGTATGCTTGTCCAAAAGCAAAGTTAGAAAAAGTGACAGGAGGAGGGAAATATGCTGCCATCGAACCAAAGTGCAGCCATCTTGAGTCTTTTGCTTAAAGTCTCTTGTTTAAAGTTGCTAAAGTATGTAATTTTTTCTCTCTTTGCTCTTATTGTTCACTCATTTACTCCCGCTTGTAATTTTCTCTATGCTAGCCCTCACAATAGACAGAGAACTGGTTCAAGCCAGCAGAGCTTCCTTCGTTATCAGAATGGTCACTGTATATTCTCAAGACCCAATTAACACAGAGCTTCTCATGTACCAGCCCCTGTGCAGTAATTTTCCACCAAGCAGCAGCTCGGTGCTGTCACAGACAGCTCAGAACCCATTAGCCTATAGGTGAAGTTTTGGTTTTTTGCCCCAATGTGCATCAATTTACACTTGTCTACGTTGAAATGCATATGCCATTTTGCTGCCCATTCCCCCAACGTGGAGACATCTTCCTGGAGCTCTTCACAATCTCTTCTGGTCTTCACCACCTGGAAAAGTTTTGTGTCATCTGCAAACTTGGCCACCTCGCTGCTTATCCCTGTCGCCAGGTCATTTATGAACAAGTTGAAAAGCACCAGCCCCAATACAGATCCTTGGGGCACTCCACTTTTCACCCCTCTCCATTGTGAAAATTGCCCATTGATCCCCATTCTCTGTTTCCTGGCCCTCAACCAATTCTGAATCCATTAGAGGACCTGCCCTCTTATTCCCTGACTGTGAAGTTGCTTCAGCAGCCTTTGGTGGGGGACAGTGTCAAACGCCTTCGGAAAATCCAGGTAGATGATATCCACAGGTTTACCCACATCCACATGCCTGTTTACCTTTTCAAAGAATTCCAAAAGGTTTGTGAGGCAAGACTTACCCTTACAGAAGCCATGCTGACTTTCCTTCCGCAGTACTTGTTCCTCTACGTGTTTTAGGATTTTATCTTTGATGAGGCTTTCCACCATCTTTCCCAGAACAGACGTTAGGCTGATCGGCCTGTAGTTTCCAGGGTCTCCCCTTCTCCCTTTTTTAAAGATTGGCGTGACGTTGGCTATCCTCCAATCCTCTGGCACCATGGCCGTTTGAAGGGACAAGTTGCATACTCTAGTTAAGAGGTCAGCAACTTCGTTCTTTAGTTCCTTAATAACTCTTGGGTGTATACCATCTGGGCCTGGTGACTTATTTATATGTAGTTTATCAATTTGATCTAAAACATCATCTCTATTTACCATTATCTGATTTAATTTCTTAGTTAGGAAGGGCTGTTCGGGCTGCGGTATCTGCCCAAGTTCTTCTGCTGTGAAGACAGATGCAAAGAATTCATTCAATTTCTCTGCAGTCTCCAAGTCCCCTTCTATCTCCAATTTCCCTCCCTCACCATCCAGCAGGCCAACCGCCTCTCTGGCAGGTTTCCTGCTTTCAACATACTTGAAGAAGCTTTTATTATTCCCCTTTATGTTGCTAGCCATGCGTTCCTCAAACGCTTTCTTGGCCTCCCATATCACTTGTCTTTTGCCAGAGTTTATGTTGTTTTTTATACTCCTCACTGGTGCAAGACTTCCATTTACGGAAAGAAGCTTCCTTGCTCTTTACAGCTTCTCTAACTTTGTTTGTCAGCCATGCAGGCACCCTCCTGGACCTTCTCGAACCCTTCTTTCTTTGCAGTATACACTTCCGCTGGGCCTCTACTACTGTTATTTTAAACAGCCTCCATGCAGCCTGGAGGGATTGGACGCTTTTTACCTTCTCTTTCAATTTCTTTCTAACTAGCCTCCTCATCTGAGGGAAATCTGCCCTTCGAAAGTCAAGGGTTCTTGTGTCAGATTTGCTCTGCACTCTTTCCTGGACATGCATGGCAAAACCAATCGCAGCATGGTCACTGTTCCCCAATGGCTCAGTAACACTTACATCCCTAACTAGGTCCCGAGTACCACACAATATTAAATCCAGAGTCACCTGTCCTCTGGTTGGCTCCATGACTAGATGCTCTAAGGCAGAGTCATTTAGCACGTCAAGGAATGCGGTCTCTCTTTCTTGACCAGAGCACCAGTTGAACCAGTTGATATAATTTAAGTCCCCCATAATTACAATCCTGTCTCTCTTGGTCACTGCCCTGATTTGTTTCCTCATTTCAAGGTCCCCTTCAAGTTTTTGATCAGGAGGACGATAGCACACCCCCACTATTACATTGCTCTTATGGCCTGGTAGTTTAACCCACAGTGACTCCATGGTGGAGTCCGGCCCACCTTCAGTTTCTGCTCTGCTGGATTCTATCCCTTCTTTGATATAGATGGCCACACCTCCGCCAACACGCCCTTCCCTGTCCCTCCTATAGAGTTTATAGCCTGGGATTGCAGTATCCCACTGGTTCTCCGCATTCCACCAGGTTTCCGTTATGCCTAATATATCAATCTTTTCCCTAGTCACCAAATATTCTAGTCCCCCCATCTTTGCTCAGAGAGTTTGGGCATTTGCATAATAACAGCTATACAGAGGGTTCCCTAAGGACTCTTTTTTTAATCTCTTTTCCCCACCTCTCTTTCTATAGGACAAACTGTCACTTATACTCACGTTTGAAGTTCTATTTCCTACTCCTCCATTACTCTGTGGTACTCCTCCATCCTCCTCTTCCCACATGGATGAGGAGTTCCGAACCAGACGCCACTCGGCTCCTGTCGGCTTTCCCCCAGGGATCAGTTTAAAAGCTGCTCTGCCACCTTTTTAATATTAAGCGCCAGCAGCATGGTTCCATTCTGGTTCAAGTGAAGCCTGTCCCTCTTGTACAGGCCTGGCTTGTCCCAAAACGTCCCCCAGTTCCTAACGAATCTAAACCCCTCCTCCGAACACACTGTCTCATCAGGGGCATATATTACCTGTGGCAACCCATGGCATGAGCCGTGGTGCCCCCGGGCCCTGCCCCCCTGCAACGTCGCGGCTCGGGTTTTGCTTCTCGCTTAAAGTGCCAGCGGCAGCCAGAGCCAGGAGAAGCTGCGTGCCCCCCGCCTCTGCAAACCAGGAGGTGCATGGCTTGCCCGCTTGTCCTGGCTGCCACTGGCATTTTAAGGCGAGAGGCAGCCAGGAATAGCCGGCAAGCCGCGCCCCCCCCCCGCTCTGCAAACCAGGAGGTGCACCAGGGCTTGCCATCTTTTCCTGCCTCCTGCTGGCCTTAATGTGCCAGCGAGAGGCAGGAAAAAACGGCAAGCAGTGGCGCGGCACCCCCCCTCCACTACTAAAACATCGGAATCCTTAGTAGTGGGGTCACGTCAGGGCAACTGACAAAGAGGCAATCTGAGATCTGATATTTGCTGGTGACCAGCTGAGATGGTACCTCCAAATGCACCTTCCCTCACTTTACTCAAAAGAGAAAGAAGAAAGAAGGCCAGAAACTATGGCTCTGGCCATGGTCAAGCAAGCAGGGCCTGGCATCTTCTTCGGCAACAACAACAATAACACGCTGCTGCTGGGAGGGGAAAGAGTCCATCCTGGGTTAAGATGGTCACCTTTGCAGCGTTGGTAAATTGTCCTTGGGGATTTTTGTTTTATTTTTGTTTTATGGTTGTCATTGCTCAAAAGCCTGCCCTTTTCAAGGAGGGAGGGAGAGATCTTGCAGGGAAGGAGTCTTTTCTACACCACGGCGGAGAAGGCGTGAAGGGGGAGTAGAGTCCTCCTCTTCCGCCAGCTGGGAGCCGACCAGAATCCTTCCGATCAGGGGGTGGGGAAGAGAGGGGCAGGCCAGTGCCTTTTAGAGGCACTTTTAGAGGCAGAAAGGTGGGTGAGCGGGCTGGTGGCCGAGACGAGAGACCGCGGCCTTGGGCAGCAGCTCCAGCTACTGTCTGGTAGTCTGCTCCAACACTACCATGTTCACATGGAAGGCTTCCTCTCAGGCTCTCTCCACCCCCCTAAAGTCGCGAGGGAGGCGTGGCTGGGCAATGCCCTGGGGGTGCGTTTTGTCACCCTGCCATGGGCGCACTCAGGGCTCTGTTCGCCTCTGCCTCTCATCCACGTATTGAGACCCCGGAGTTCCGCCTGCCTAGCTGGCCCTGTGCATGGAATGGGTAGCACTTCTGAGAACCTTACCTTGGGGATCTTGGCCTTCAGTGTCCTGCCTAGCAACCTAAATTTGGCTTCCAGGACCTCCCGGCTACATTTTCCCACATCATTGGTGCCAACATGCACCATGACCGCTACCTCCTCCCCAGCACTCCTTACCAGCCTATCTAGATGAGTCGTGATGTCCGCAACCTTCGCACTAGGCAGGCAAGTCACCGTGCGGTCCACACATCCGTCACAGACCCCCCTCTCTATATTCCTAACTATAGAATCACCCACGACAAGGAGACCACAACCCTCCTCCCACCGAGGAGTATCCTTATTGCGATTGGATGTGGGCTCGTCACTGGAAGAAGGGCCCCCCGCTGGGGGAATGATTCCCTCTGTTCCAGGCTGACATCCTCCAGCCCTGAGACTCCTTTCCCCAGCAGTGAGGAGCTGCCCATCTGAGGGTGGGACGAAGCCTGCAAGTCCCTGGATGTCTCACCATGGACCCTCAGTGCCTGCCTCTGCTTCTCCAGGTCCGCAACCAAGGCCTCTAGGGAGCAGATGCGTTCCCTGAGTGCCTGGAGCTCCTTGCACCGAGGACACAGCCACGACTTATGCCCCAGAGGCATACAGTCATACATGTGGCACTCGATGCAAAACACTGGATAGCCCCCGCCCAACTGCTGGCTGTCTGCCTCCATCTCTGTGTTAGTTTAGGAATGAGCTGCCCTGTTCCTCAGAGAAAGGGCAGAGTCTGGGGCCCTGGCTTCCTCGCCCTGCTGTTTAACTCGCACAGGTGCGTAACTCGCTCATTTACCAGGCACTTGGTCTCGGACGTGGCACTTCATCGTAGGACAGCACTCGCTGCTCATGAAGCACTTGCTAGAAGGTTCTGCTATATATAGGAAGTTCTTCCTCTGCTAGGAAGTTCTTTCTTTCTACCTGCCTGAGAAGGGCTGGCCCACACCAGGACAATAAAGGCTGGTTGCTGCCTAGGAATTCAGATAACACAATTACCTTCTGAAGGTAATGCAAGTACCTTATGAAAGGGGGTCACTCCCTAGTTGGCCTAGTTCCCATGCTCCTTAGTATTCCAGTTTATGCTGCCTTATGCAGCAGGGTTAGGCGACGGGTGGATGGGCGGATAGGATGGGTGGGGTTATGCCCAGCGGGATGGCGGCTTGAAATCGGGGCTCCTCATCGGAAATCGGAGATGGCCATCGTAGGCATCTTTAATGCGGTTTTTGATAAAAAAGATGGACAGAAAATCAGCCAACAAAACGGGAAAAGGAGGAAATTTATCCAAAACATTTTTAAAGATGTGTGAAGAATTTAATTTGATTGATTCTTAGAGAACTTTGAATCCAGATAAGAAAGAATTTACCTTCTTTTCGTCGAGACACAAATCATGGTCAAGATTAGATATGTGCTGGATTTCGGCTATCTGGGCCAATAGACATTTTGAAACTGAGATACTGCCAAATACTTTTGCTGATCATAATCCAATTTTAGTGACTTTGAATAAAAAAATAAGAGGAATTTTTCTTACTTAGACAATCAAGAATTTTTGAACTCAGCTAAAAGGGAAATGGATTTTTTTTTAAACTAAACAATCAACAAGGAATGAAAAGCCAAATTATTTGGGATACAAGCAAGACATTTTTTAGAGGTCTTGTAATAAGTGAAGCAAGGAAACAAAGAATTCATCAATACAGAAAGATGGAAGAGTTATGTCACAGGCTGAAAAAAGAGGAAGAAAATTCCCAAGATAATCTGACAAATATTAAAATAAGACAAAGAATTAAAAAATTGCAACATGAAATCAACATTATTCATACAGAAGAAATGAAGAATAAACTGAAATGGGCCAAACAGAACTTCTTTGAGAATGCAAATAAACCAGGAAGATGGTTAGCCTATAAACTTAAAAAGGAGAGACAGAAAAATATGATCAGAAGATTGAAAGATGAATCAGGAGAGGAAAAAATTGAAAGATCTCAAAAAATCATTGAACAATTTTAAAAAGAATTATATAAAAAGAAACATATTGATTTACAAAAACAAGAAGAATATGTCTGCAAGAATAACAGACTAACAATTTCAACAGAACAGAAAGAAATGTTGGAGGAAAACATAAAGATAAATGAAATTTTTGAGGCTATAGCAAAGCAGAAAATAGCCAAAGTGCTGGGTCTGGATGGACTTTGGGTAGAATATTATAAAAAATTGGAAGAAGTGCTGCTATTAACACTGAAAGAGTTAATTGATGATATTTGGCATACAGGAGAAATTCCAGAATCTTGGAAAGAAGCTATGTTACCCTGATTCATAAACCTCAGACAGAAGATAATGGAATTAAGAATTATAGGCTGATATCCCTTTTGAATGTAGACTATAAAATATTTGCTTTTATTTTGGCTGCAAGACTGAAAAAAGTTCTAAGTACAATGATTCATCAAGATCAAGCAGGCTTTCTACCTAAAAGACAATTAAAATAAATCTGAGGGTAATTATTAATGTTTTAGAATATTACGAAAGACATTCTACTAAGAAAATGGGTTTGATATTTTTAGATGCACAAAAGGCTTTTGATAATGTCAACTGGAATTTTATGGAATTAACTGGAATTAGATAAAATTGGCTTTGGACATAATTTTACAACAGCAATAAAAGGAATTTATGATAAACAAACAGCAAAAGTTAAGATTAATTAATGGAGAACTGACTGATGAAATCCAGATTCAGCAAGGAACCAGACAAGGCTGCCCCCTATCTCCATTGTTATTCATATTATCTTTAGAGATGTTAGCGACAAAAATAAGAGAGGACAACAAAATAAAAGGATTAAAGTTAAAAGGAGAGGAGTTTAAATTGCAAGCATATGCAGATGATGTTGTTTTTATTCTTGAAGGTCCTAAAGAATCAATGAGTTATTTAATGGAAGACTTAAGACTGGGAAGTGGCAGAATGGGGAAGTGGCAGGTATGAAGATTAATTTTCAAAAAACAAAGCTACTTCTAAAAAATGTGAAAGACTCAGAAAAACGTGAATTGATGGAATGTGGTTTACAGCAAACACAGAAAGTAAAATACCTAGGCATAAATTTGACAAATAAAACTAGTACTTTGATGGTGGACAATTATTACAAAATATTAAAGGAAGCACAAAAGGATTGTGAAAGATGGAAGAAATTGCAGCTTTCCCTAATGGGTAGGATAGCTACGATAAAAATGAATATTCTACCTAAGTTTTTATTTTTGTTCCAAACAATACCAGTCATACTTAAGAAGATTTTTTTTGTAGAATTGGACAATTTAATGAAGAACTTTATCTGGCAGGGAGAAAAACCTAGAATTCGATTGAAATTTTTACGAGATGAAAAAGAAAGAGCTGGTTTCGGGCTTCCTGACTGGCTACTATATTATCAAGCAGCGGCTCTGAATTGGATAAAACAATGGGCTCAATCAACAGATAGAAGAACTCTGGTTTTGGAGACATATGATCTGCAAATTGGACTACACGCCTTTTTGATGTATGACAAGGCAAAATTCCATGCTGACTTTAAACAACATTGTTTGCGAAGAGCGTTGTAGTGGGTTTGGGAACAAGATATAGAATATATGATAAAATTCCAGGCTGGATTAAACCGTTGGAAATAGGAACCAAGTCAGATTGGTTCAGAGAAGATCAAAATAGAACTTATGCAGAATTAATGGATGGACAAAATAATTTGCTATCCAAAGAGCAATGAGAAACCAAAAACATTTATTTAGATTGGTGGTCTGAATTACAGATTAAATCAAGATTTATTCAAGACAAAAAGATAGGGATTTATCAAGAAAAATTGGACTTTGATAAAAACTTTTTAGGGTTTTTATATAAAAATACTGTTTTAGGAGCAGTATATAAAAAGACTCTATACACAGTTAAATAGAATAAGAATGGAAGATGAAACAATTAAAGAGACAATGATAAAATGGGCAAAAGATTTTGGATACCAGATCCGACTAGAAGAATGGGAAAAAGTATGGAAACTAATATTAAAATTACAACATCTACATCATTTAAGGAGAATTTGTATAAAATGTTTTACAGATGGCATATAACACCGGAAAAAATTGCGAAAATGTATAAGGGATCCTCAATTAAATGTTGGAAATGTGAAACTGTAGAAGGGACATATTATCATATGTGGTGGTCATGTACAAAAGCAAAAAAATATTGGCTGATTATTCAGGGAATGTTGCAGGAGATTAAGACAGAATTAAAACCAGAATTATTTTTTTGGATATTATTACAGATATACAAGAGGTAGATAAGAGACATATTGTTATATATGTGATAACTGCAGCTAGAATACTATATGCTCAAAAATGGAAGAATGGCTCCAAGCTTGGAAGAAGTAATAGAGAAAATATATGAAATTGCGGAGATGGATATTTTGACTGAAAGGTTGAGAGATAGCGAGATAAATGTAATCAGACAACGTTGGAGGTTATTTTATGAATGGATACATACAATATGCTAGAAGTTAGATAAAAGAAGGAAAATATATAGATACACTTGGAAAAAATTATTATAAAAGATTATGTAAGTGAAATTTAGGCTTAGATATAAGATAATATAATGGAATTTATGAAGGAGAAGCTAAAATGTACAACAACGGGTTTTTTGTTTTTATTTGTCTTATGTTTGTCCTTACCCCATGTCTGTATCCCTTAGCGTATA
>JAJKFI010000002.1:52445918-52505179 GCA_029204185.1 Lerista edwardsae | reverse complement strand
TTATGAGTGTTAAAAAAGTGATAGAGAAAGATATGTTTTTATTTATTCATTTTCAGGCATTTGTTTTCGTTAAAAATCTTAATTTTTAAGAGAAATGTGTTGTGTATTTGTGTAAATAGCAGCAGAGTTGGGGGCTTGGAGACCCATTCCAGCGCTTGCCTTAGCGCTCCGGAGCGAAGGATTGAAGCAATCTCCACATTTCCATAACAAAGTCTCTTTATTGTAGCGAAAGTGAGAAAGGTACAAAGGTTCAGTCTGCCGGCTAGGAAAGCCGGTGAAGTCTTTGCCGCTCGCAGGCGGCGTTTCAGTGCAGCTTTTACATCTTATGCACACATAGTGAATAACTCCTTCTACACAAGAACAAAGGGATGCAGCCAGAGTATATCTGGTAGGTGGATACCTGAAGACCCCTTGTGCCCCATCTTACCCAATGGGGTGACCCTTAGAACACTATGATCTCATGGGAATGTGCAGTGTTTGCAGCCAGGACTTCCCGTGTGAAACTGCCTGCTTATGTTACACTATCAGAAAGGGAGTACAACTACTGTCCAAGCTAGTTGCCCTAACAAGCTGGGAAGCTGCCTGCTGAAGGACGCACAGGTGCTCTATCTGATTCTGAGACGGAGAGACGGAATGCCAGTTTCAACCAGTTCTGGACTGTGAGATGTGAAACTGCAACACCCCCCCATTTCGTCTCTGAAGTCTTCCTTTGGCGCCAGGTCCAGCATTTGAACTGCCTGTCTGAACTGTGGCGCAGGAAGAGCTTTGGTTAGAATGTCCGCGATGTTCTCTTGCGATGAACAATAAAGCACTTCAATGTCCCCATTCTGAACAGCTTCTCTGACATGTTTATGCTTTATGTCCACATGCTTGGAGTGCATCCGGACTCGTTCTGACCCAGCAACCTGGATGGCAGACTGGTTGTCCATCCAGATTCGGATTGGATTTACCTGTGGAGCATCCAAATCCGACATCAATTGCCTGAGCGTGTGAAGGTAGTTGGTCACAAGACTCAAGGCTGTGTACTCACTCTCCAGTGTCGAACATGCAACAGTCTTTTGTTTGTGTGAACCCCAATCTACCACGCAATTCCCAAGACGTATGGCATAGCCAGTTGTAGATCTCCTGGTGTCATCTCCCCCAAAGTCACTGTCTGCAAAAACCTCCAATTGCAGTGCTCCTTTTGGGGTGATGTGGTACCTGTGGGTGCTTGTCCCTTTCAAGTACCGGAGAATGCGTTTTAAGGCTATCCAATCTGCCTGTGTGGGATTTGCAGCTTTCCTGCTCAGGTGATTGACTGCAGCGCCAATGTCTGGGCGCGTCCAGCACGCAAGGTGTGTGAGTGAACCCAATAGTGAGAGGTACATGTTCTGGTTTGGAAATGGTGCAGACTCTTCTGCTTTCTCCCCCCTTCCAACCACCATTGGTGTTGCAACACTCTTGCTGTCCTGCATGTTCCATTCCCTGAGTAGGGCATGAATCTTACTCTCCTGACTGAGGAGAAAACCTGCACCGTCAGCTGTGCGTTCAATCTCCACTCCCAGGTAGCGATTGACAGGACCAAGACATTTTAGAGTGAATGCTTTTTTCAGCTGTTGTGTGATCTGATTGATCTGTTGTTCCGTTCTTGCAAGGACCAGCAGATCATCAACAAAACACAGAAGAACACACAATTTTTCCCCTTTTCCCTTCCTGAAAAGGCATGGATCAGCTGAGGAGGGTGTGAACCCTAATTTTTGCAGCTGCTCCTTAAGGCATAAGTGCCAATTTCTTCCACTTTGCTTCAACCCGTAAATCGATTTCCTGAGGCGAAAATGTGAGTAATCGCTTTGCACCCCTGGAGGAATTGTTATGTACACTTCCTCTTGCAGTTTTGCGTGCAAGTAAGCCGTCCCCACATCAAAGTGATGAACTTGGAGACCTCTGCTAGCTGCGACAGCAAGCGCTGCTCGAAGCGTTGTGGCTGAAAGTGTGGGTGAATAGATTTCCTCAAAATCTACACCTGGAATTTGCTTACAGCCACGAACCACTAAACGGGCTTTCTTTAAGGGCTCAGCACCTTCCTGATCTTTTAGAACAAACACCCATCTGGAATCAATTGCATGCTTTCCAGCTGGTAATTTTGCTGGTTCAAAAACCTCCAGGTTGTGCATTGCCCTCAATTCAGCTTGAATAGCTTTCAGCCACCCTTCCTTCTCGGGTTGTGGTAACTCCAAGACATCTTGGTATGTCTGGGGTACCTCTGTGTAACCTGCTTCTACCTGATAGGTTAATCTCTGAGGTGGTACCCCACGCAAAGCCCTTGGAGGAAGGATGCGTCTGGTTGGAACAGCCTGTTCCAAAGTGGCTTCCTCTGAGGAAGTGCTTGTGTCCAAGCCTGGACTGGCTTCCCCCGCTCCCCCCTCTTCCAGCAGCCTGTCAGAGCTTGCTGGTGTGGCGGGGGATTGCCTTTGTCTCTCTGGAGTTCTCTGAGGTGATGCTGCTGGCTGATCGGGACTGCTTTCTAATCTTGCCTCCCCCCCATTCTCTCCAGCTTCAGAGGGGATGCTGACTGTTTGGTCAGCATGATCTGGCAGCATACTTTGCTCAGAGAAATCGTAAGAGTTGGATATTGTGACCGTTCTGTGGTCAGGATTGAGAAATTTGAGCGCTTTGCAATTTGGTTCTACTCCAATGAATTGCAGCCTCCTGGCTCGCGGCGCACTTTTCCTGCGTGTTTCCCGATCTGCATGTACAAAAGCATGTGACCCAAACGTCTTTAGAAATGCAAGATCGGGTGGTTTACCGTATAGCTTGGTGTAGGGGATCCCGTCAATTGGACGGTGGTACACTCGATTAGAAATGAACACAGCATATTTCATTGCTTCTCCCCACAACCCTTTGGGCAGTTTTGACTGCTCCATCAGCGCTCTGACCATGTTCTGGAGCTCCCCATTTTTCCTCTCTGCAACCCCATTGTGCTCTGGGGTGCGGGGTGCGGTGAGTCTGTGAGTGATGCCCTGCCTTTCCAACCATTGAGACATCTCTCTGCTCAGAAATTCACCTCCCCGGTCGGTTTGAATCGCCACTACGGGATGCTCAAACCGCCTCTCCACCCACCTGACCCAATTGCGAATTTTATTAAACGCCTCAGACTTTTGACGCATTAAATATGCAAAACTATACCTTGTAGCATCGTCCACAATGGTAAGAACATATTGTGCCCCCCCAGCTGTCTTTTTCAATGGCCCAATCAAGTCCATGTGCACCAGCTGGAAGGGAGTCTGGGTCTGGCGTGTGCTGAACTTCGGGATGCTTGCGCGATGCGATTTAGTGAGTTTGCACACCTCACAATCCACAAATGCGTCGCAATCTTTCAAGTCCATTCCGCGCACAAGTTCAGCTGTCTTCTTCACATAGTCATGGTTCAGATGTGCTAGGCGCAGATGCCACAAATGTCCACAGAGGTGTCCGTGCTTCGGTTGATTGAAGTACGCACTTGCCTGCTGATTTTCTGCCGCCTGCGCTCCAAGTACAAACAGACGGTACACTCGGGGAACAGCCACGCAGAGACTTCCCCTTTTCAGAGTGCAGGGGTTGTCTTGGAAAGTCACCGTAAATCCTTCTTCCTGGAGGGTGCCAAGGCTGAGCAGATTCCTGGACATCGTTGGCACGCACAGCACATTTTTCAAGGTGGTCTGCAGTTGCGGCAGAAACACCTCTCCAGCGCAGCTCACAGGCGCTGTTTTCCCATTTGCGAGAGCAACAGTTTCACGGTCTGTCTCGCGTCTACTCGTGAGTAGGTCTGCAGAAGTCACAATGTGATGGCTTGCTCCCGAGTCGAGCAACCAGGATTCTCGCGTGCGCACACCTTCCGCTGAACTCACAAACGCGATGCTCGCTTTGGGTTGCTGTGCATGGGGCTTTGGAGACTGCCCTTGCCCCGTGCTCTGCTCACCGTGGGGCTTTTTCTTCTTCTTGGATCCTCCTTTCTTCTTGGGACATTGGAGTGCAAGATGGTGGGTTGATCCACACACGTAGCACTGCCGCACACTGGCGCACACCTGCCCCTGGAACTCATTCTTGGGTTGCTGCTGCTTTTTCCCAGAATTGTTGTTCTTCCCTTTTCGGAATTCACGCTCTCTCTGATTGTCTGTCCTTTTGTCTGCTTCCTCGAGAAGCCGTGCGACCACAAAGGTGACAGTCAATTGCGCTGCAGGAATGGATTCCAAAGTGAGGGTAAACATATCCCACGTTTCATCCAAGGAATTTAGGATCGCAAACACCTTGAGCCTTTCCTCAACATGTTCCCCAACTGCCTCTAGATCCTTGAGGTTCTGCTGCATCGCTCTCAGGTGGACTCGCAAGTCGCCCCCCGGTTCAAGACGCGCCCTCCACAACTTGCGTGTCAGAACCATGCTGGAGGTTAGCGATGCCCTGGCAAACAGCTCCTTCAAGGTGTCCCAATAGTCCTTAGCGTGCGCAAGGTCCCTCACGTAAACCAAAAGGTCTTCCGAGATGGCCAGACCGATGGTCGCTTTCGCCTTCCTGTCGGCGGCCGCTGCTGCGACATCTCCGGCTGCAGGAAGCGTTTGCGTGCGCTGCCAAAGATCATCTTTTTCCAGCAGCAATTGCATCTTATGGGCCCACTGCACATAATTGCTGTCGTTGAGGAGTGGAACTTGAACGCCAAAGGGCGCCGTCGTGGCGGCGGCGGCGGGCGGTTGCTGCGCCATCACGATCCCGGGCGCAGCAGGCTGCAACGGTGGTATTTGAGGCGCAGGCAAAGGAATGAACAGTCCTTGCCCTGGAACGAGCGGCGGCTGCGGGGCGGGCGCTTGGCCGTCGGGAGGCCCCGCTGGGGGAAAGAGAGGTCCGAGATTGTCGTCTTCCGACTCGCCCTCTTCGCTTTCCTCGCTTTGCTCGGGTTCCCCTGGGTCGCCAACGTCTTCTCCCCCCGCTCCGTCTTCCTCTGTCTCCTCTTTGATTCCACCGGTTGCTCCTTCCTCATCAGACATCTGTCAGGGTGTCGGCGAGTTGAAGGATGCAGCCGCATTCACAGTTCAGTCTTCGCTCCGCTCTGCTCCGCGGATCGGGTCCTCCGCGAGCCCCTGCAGGGTTACGGCTGAATCTTCCATAGCGTGGCGTGCTCTGGACACCATAACCTGTTGTGTATTTGTGTAAATAGCAGCAGAGTTGGGGGCTTGGAGACCCATTCCAGCGCTTGCCTTAGCGCTCCGGAGCGAAGGATTGAAGCAATCTCCACATTTCCATAACAAAGTCTCTTTATTGTAGCGAAAGTGAGAAAGGTACAAAGGTTCAGTCTGCCGGCTAGGAAAGCCGGTGAAGTCTTTGCCGCTCGCAGGCGGCGTTTCAGTGCAGCTTTTACATCTTATGCACACATAGTGAATAACTCCTTCTACACAAGAACAAAGGGATGCAGCCAGAGTATATCTGGTAGGTGGATACCTGAAGACCCCTTGTGCCCCATCTTACCCAATGGGGTGACCCTTAGAACACTATGATCTCATGGGAATGTGCAGTGTTTGCAGCCAGGACTTCCCGTGTGAAACTGCCTGCTTATGTTACACTATCAGAAAGGGAGTACAACTACTGTCCAAGCTAGTTGCCCTAACAAGCTGGGAAGCTGCCTGCTGAAGGACGCACAGGTGCTCTATCTGATTCTGAGACGGAGAGACGGAATGCCAGTTTCAACCAGTTCTGGACTGTGAGATGTGAAACTGCAACAAAATGATCTGAAAATGATGTAAGATCATTTCTTATAACAAGGCAGCCCTAATAAATGGCTTCAAGGCTTTAAGGGCTTTGAGACATACGAGATTATGCACGGAAGGGATAGAGTCGATAAAGGGATGCTCTTTTCCTTTTCACAAAACACCAGGACCAGGGGGCATCCGCTAAAACTGAGGGTTGGGAGAGTTAAAACAGATAAAAGGAAGTACTTTTTTACCCAGCGGGTAGTTAATCTGTGGAACTCTTTGCCACAGGAGGTGGTGATGGCGTCTGGTCTGGATGCCTTTAAGAGGGGATTGGACGGATTTCTGGAGGAAAGGTCCATTGTGGGCTATAGGCAGCAATGGATTGTGCAATCTCCTTACACTGATGGTGGGCTACTTCAGAGTACTGGGTGCAAGGGAGTGGCCACAGGATGCAAGCATCTTGTTGTCTCATGCCTCCCTGGGGCACCTGGTGGGCCGCTGTGAGATACAGGAAGCCGGACTAGATGGGCCTTTGGCCTGATCCAGCAGGGCTCTTCTTATGATCTTATGACGCAATCCTAACCTGGAGTTATGCCGGCACAGTTAGGCCAGCAATGTTTGGCCAGCACAAGGGCCACCGTTATGTGACGCAACCTTCACCTGCCCCCACTATCTGTCATTGAAAACACCAGAAAAAACATTGCTCAAGCATTTATCTCCCTATATAAACATGCCCATCCACTGATTTGGTATCCACAGTCTCCAATATCCACAAATACCATGGATACTGGGATGCAAGGTAGAGGAACATGAAACAAATTTCTTTTTTTCACCTTGTTGCAGTAAAACCACTGAAGTTCCCCTATCTTTAAAATGGATGCTGGATCCATGGTTTCAGGTATCCACGGTGGGATCCGGAAAAGAACCCCAGCGAATACCGGGCATGCCTGTATTTACACAAATCTGCAAACCGCTCAGCTCCTTGCAAACTGCAGAAACTCACCTCTTTGCAGGGCAGTTAGCAGCCATCTGAATTTTGAACAGCCTCAAGGCTTCAGGCAATTAGTTATCTGATCTGTCCATCATCCATGTTTTCATTGGAGGCTCTGCAACAAGTGGGTACCAACCCACAGTTTGAGAAATGCTGTCCTACAGCATTAGCCCATCATAGCCTATTCTTCACTCTACATGGTGAGGCATTTTTGGGAGGAGAGTTTGACAGAAGGTGATGCTTTAGCCAGGTTGGTCACAAGTGGCAGATAAAAGTGCAGGGACAGGGGTCAAATATAGAGATTGGGGTACATCCAGGATTGGTCAAGCGGCATCCAGGATGGATTTTCAGAGGCTTGCTCTTGGGTACTGACTGGGAATCCCTTGAGCAAAGAATGTAAAGCCAAGCTCCAAAGCTTGGCTTGGGGAGTGCAGTGAAATCCAGAGATTTTTCATCCCTTTACAAGGGATTGACATAGAAAAGCATAGATTGTCACTGCCAATGTAGTCTAGGATCAGTCAGAACATTCAATGGTAGCTGGTTGTCTTCTCCAAGAAATCAGCGTGCATTAAAGATTTAGTCGAGAGGGCAGAAGATTTAGTCGAGAGGGTTAATGCCTCCGTTTGCCTGAAGAGAAGAGCTGAAGATCTGAACGTCACCAGTTCGGGACTACCGGAAGTCTCTGTGAGCGGCAGACCTTGTAAATTGCAGCTGAGCTGTCTTCGGCTGCCTTGTGAGAGGGGGAATTGTGCCGAAGTTCAGCCGCTTCTCTGGTGGGAGCAGGGAATCCACTTATCAGCCAGCAAGAAGACAAACGGGTGGCCAGAAAGAAGGACTAAATCCAGAAAGATCCATCTGTATGTGTGTAGTTCTTGGAAGATAGAACGTCTCTGTAAGAATTGTAAAAACTTTTGGGTTTTTGAATAAAGTCTGCCTATGTAAACTGCCTTGAGTTATAGTCATTAGAGAAATCTGGTGACCTAAGAAAGGTGGTATATAAATCCAATTGTTAGTATTAGTATTAGTATTAGTAATAGTATTAGTATTAGTATTATTTAAAAGGGTGGAGTTCAGGAGAGATAGGACTTGCTCCAGTTGCCTATATTGACATAACATAATGGCTTCTTTATTATCCAAACCACTTGTTCCGTGATTTATATGGGCGATGGCGGGCTTTCCCACATGGGCGGTATACGTGCAACCACCTAGGTTTCCTTAATGAGCCACCACCAGTTTGCCTACACCATACATGGCCTAGCCCTATAAACCCCGGAGGAGATTGCACGAGGGCCATCACCTTGAATGACTCAGCCCTTTGGGATACACTGAAGAGTTATTTGGGGATTTGCATAGTTCATGTGTAACTCAGGGCACAATCCTAAACAGCGCTGAATTAGCAAGGCCGGCTGGCCAGTGGGAGGCTGGAGCTCCAGCCCCCCCCATGCGCTCCTTAGATCTGCGCCCGCTAAATAGCAGGCGCAGATCTGAGGAGACCACGCAGCCCGAATTGGGGCCATGCTGCCTACCAAACGGGTCTAGGATTCGGCCTTATGGCCAAATCCTGGACCTGCCCATGTCTCGCCCACCTCCCACCCTGCTCCTGCCCTCCTCCTGCCAATCCCCGAGCCGCCCCGTCATGGTGCCTCCCTCACACTGGCCGGCTTCGGCCGATGCAAGGGAAGCACTGCATGGGTGCAACAAGACCGGCGCTGCCTGCTGCACCGGTCTTGTTGCCTTAGTGCTGATGCGGGGGAGCCAATTGCCCTCCCCTGCATTGACACTAAGTGTGCAGCATCGGCTCAACCCTGCTGTGCGGTCCGTAGGATTGCGCTGCCCGCCTTAGGGCGCTCTCCTAACCTTCGGTTAGGCCAGCACAGTTAGGCCAGCAAAGTCTGGCTGGCACAAGGGCCACTGTTAAGTGCGTTTGGACCACTCTCAGAGTCAGGGAGGATGGTGCACATCTGTGCGCTGGCCAGTCTGACTCCAAGAGTGATCCAAACATACTTTACGGTGTCCCTTGTGCTGGCCAAACTTTGCTGGCCTAACTGTGCCGACCCAACTCCAGGTTAGGATTGTGCCCTCAGTATAATTAAATAGTGTGATACATTTTTAGATCTGCATTAATGCAAATGAAGAATAAGCACTCCCTCTCCTAAACCCCCCTTTCATGGATCACTGCCTTGTCGTGGCGAAGGGGCTTGAGTAGCTCAATGAAGCTGTGAGCTATGCCATGTAGGGTTACCCAAGATGGACAGGTCATAGTAGAGAGTTCTGACTAAACGTGATCCGCTGGAGAAGGAAATGGCAACCCACTCCAGTACTCTTGCCAAGAAAACCTCATGGATTACAAAACTAAAAGGCTAAACGATATGACACTGGAAGATGAGACCCTCAGGTCGGAAGGTGTCCATTATGCTACTGGGGAAGAGCAGAACACGAGTACTAGTAGCTCCAGAAAGAGTGAAGTAGCTGGGCCAAAACCGGAAGGAAGCTCAGCTGTGGATGTGTCTGGAAGTGAAAGGAAAGTGCGATGCTGCAAAGAGCAATACTGCATAGGAACCTGGAACGTCAGATCTATGAATCAAGGTAAGTTAGATGTAGTCAAACGTGAGATGTCAAGGCTGAACATCGACATCATGGGAGTTAGTGAACTAAAATGGACAGGAATGGGAGAATTTAATTCAGATGACCATTATATCTGCTACTGTGGGCAGGAATCCCTTAGAAGAAATGGAGTAGCCTTCATAGTGAACAAGAGAGTGAGAACAGCAGTACTGGGGTATAATCTCAAAAGTGATAGAATGATTTCCATTCGGATCCAAGGCAAACCTTTCAACATCACAGTAATCCAAGTCTACGCCCCAACCACTGGTGCTGAAGAGGAAGAAGTTGACCGTTTCTATGAAGACCTAGAACAGCTTCTAGAATTAACACCCAAAAAAGATGTCCTTCTCATCATAGGGGATTGGAATGCTAAAGTAGGCAGTCAAGAGGTAATAGGAGTAACAGGCAAGTTTGGTCTTGGAGTACAGAATGAAGCAGGGCAAAGACTGATAGAGTTTTGTCAGGAGAACACATTAGTCATAGCAAATACCCTTTTCCAGCAACACAAACGGCGACTGTACACATGGACTTCACCAGATGGTCTACATCGAAATCAGATTGATTACATTCTTTGCAGCCAAAGGTGGAGAAGCTCTATACAGGCAGTAAAAACAAGACCTGGAGCTGACTGTGGCTCAGATCATGAGCTTCTTATTGCAAAATTCAGGCTTAAACTTAAAAAAGTAGGGAAAAGCACTAGGCCCTCCATGTATGACCTAAATCAGATCCCAAACAAATATACAGTGGAGGTGACAAACAGATTTAGAGGCTTAGATTTGGTAGACAGAGTGCCTGAAGAACTTTGGACGGAGGTCTGTAACATTGTACAGGAAGCAGCAACTAAAACCATCCCAAAGAGAAAGAAATGCAAGAAGGCAAAGTGGCTATCTGAAGAGGCTTTAAAAATAGCTGAGGAAAGAAGGGAAGCCAAAAGCAAGGGAGAAAGGGAAAGATATACCCAACTGAATGCAGATTTCCAGAGAACAGCAAGGAGAGATAGGAAGGCCTTCCTCAATGAGCAATGCAAAGAAATAGAGGAAAACAATAGAATGGGAAAGACTAGAGATCTTTTCAAGAAAATTGGAGATGTCAAAGGACAATTTCATGCTAAGGTAGGCACAATAAAGGACAAAAACGGCAAGGACCTAACAGAAGCAGATGAGATTAAGAAGAGGTGGCAAGAATACACAGAGGAACTCTATACGGCCGATCTCAATGTTCCTGATAACCACAATGGTGCGGTCACTGAGCTTGAACCTGACATCCTGGAGTGTGAAGTCAAGTGGGCTTTAGAAAGCCTCACTAACAACAAAGCTAGTGGAGGTGACAGCATTCCAGTGGAATTACTGAAAATCTTAAAAGATGATGCTGTCAAAGTGCTGCACTCCATATGCCAGCAAATTTGGAAAACCCAGCAGTGGCCACAAGACTGGAAAAGATCAGTTTACATTCCAATCCCAAAGAAGGGCAATGCCAAAGATTGTTCAAACTACCGCACCATTGCACTCATTTCACATGCTAGCAAGGTGATGCTCAAAATCCTACAAGCTAGGCTTCAGCAGTATGTGAATCTAGAACTACCAGATGTACAAGCTGGTTTCCGAAGAGGCAGAGGAACTAGAGATCAAATTGCCAACATTCGATGGATCATGGAGAAAGCCAGAGAGTTCCAGAAAAACATCTACCTCTGCTTCATTGACTATGCTAAAGCCTTTGATTGTGTGGATCACAACAAACTGTGGCAAGTTCTTGAAGAGATGGGAGTACCAGACCACCTTATCTGTCTTCTGAGAAACCTGTACGTGGGCCAGGAAGCAACAGTTAGAACTGGACATGGAACAACCGACTGGTTTCAAATTGGGAAAGGAGTACGACAAGGCTGTATCCTGTCACCCTGCTTATTTAACTTATATGCAGAGTACATCATGAGGAAGGCAGGGCTGGATGATTCACAAGCTGGAATCAAGATTGCTGGGAGAAATATCAACAACCTCAGATATGCAGACGACACCACTCTAATGGCAGAAAGTGAGGAAGACTTAAAGAACCTGCTGATGAGGGTGAAAGAGGAAAGTGCCAAAATTGGCTTGAAGCTCAACATTAAAAAAACTAAGATCATGGCCACCACTCCCATCACTTCCTGGCAAATAGAAGGGGAAGAAATGGAAGCAGTGACAGACTTTATCTTCCTGGGCTCCAAGATCACCGCAGATGGTGACTGCAGCCATGAAATTAAAAGACGTTTACTTCTTGGGAGGAAAGCTATGGCGAACTTAGACAACTTAATCAAAAGCCGAGACATCACCCTGCCAACAAAGGTTCGCATAGTCAAAGCTATGGTTTTCCCAGTAGCTATGTATGGCTGTGAGAGCTGGACCATAAGAAAGGCAGAGCGCCGAAGAATAGATGCTTTCGAATTATGGTGCTAGAGAAGACTCTTGAGAGTCCCCTGGACTGCAAAGAGGTCCAATCGGTCCATCCTACAGGAAGTCAAGCCTGATTGCTCCCTGGAAGGACAAATCCTGAAGCTGAAGCTCCAATACTTTGGCCACCTGATGAGAAGAGAGGACTCTTTAGAAAAGACCCTCATGCTGGGAAAGATTGAAGGCAAAAGGAGAAGGGGGCGGCAGAGGATGAGATGGTTAGATAGTGTCACCGAAGCGATGAACATGAAATTGGGTGAACTCCGGAAGCTAGTGGAGGACAGGGAGGCCTGGCGTGCTGTGGTCCATGGGGTCGCGAAGAGTCGGACACGACTTAGCGACTGAACAACAACAACAACAACAACTCCTAAACCCATGGGAGGTGACAACATCTCTATTTATAATGCTTCCCTCCTTTCTTCTTTCCTTCTTTCCTCCCTTTGCTCCTTCCTTCCGCCAAATAATCTCATTGCTTGAAATCAACATGATGTTCCCTATTTCCTTTTCTGATAGTTCTTGCTGATTCTCCAACTCATCAACGTGTTCCTTAAGCACAATTCTGTGCTTATTGAGTATGACCCTAGCCAGACCCTGAGAGATTAAGCTGCCTGTTACTTATTAATTACTTGCTGTTGTTACTTGTCACAATAATGTTGCTCGCCCTAAGAGACATGGCTTTGTGCTGACTGTACGGTTTGGTCCTGTCCTCCCCCATCTGCAATAACATGCCCCATGATGTCCTCCCCAATCAGCAGAGACATGCTCAAGTCAGATTGATGCATTTCAAAGCTGAGCATTAATTCTTCTGCCATATGTAGGTCCGGTAAATTAAAAATTTGCTGTCAGAATACGGCTGAGCTTCCCCTTATGTAGGTCGGGCTATGCAGTGAAACCTGTACAAACCTGCATTAAGGGAATTAATTATAATCTGTATTACCTGAATTATTACCTGTATTATTACCTGTTCTACCTGTATAATGATTACCTCTGTTACCCGTAAAAACCTGCATGAAGGGAATATGCTGTGAAACCTGTACTCTGGATTTCAAGAAGGCTGATTTTGAGAAGCTGAAATGAACAAGACGAAGTACAACGGGGACAAATGCAAGGTTCATCACGTAGGCAAGAATAGCCAAAGATGCAAACATCGAATGGAAGATACTTGGCTTGACAGCACAACACATGAGAGGAGTTGCAGTGGATCACAAGATGAAATGGAGTCCGCAGTGTGGTGCGGCTGCAAAGAAGGCGAACCTAATTTTAGTGCATTTGTAGAACTGCCGCTTCCTAATCGCAAGAAGTAGTGGTTCTGCTTTACTCCTCGTTGGTCAATCTCCACCTGGAATACTGTGTCCAATTCTGGGCACCATAGATTAGGAAAGATGCAGTCACACTGGAGCAGGTTCAGAGAAGGGTGATGAGAAGGAATTTTGCCCTCATCACAGCCATGTCTGCCATGGCACTGCTTCCCTTTTATCCACAGAAAGAAAGGGCAATCTGTCTGGAAGTTAAAGGCACCACTATTGGAAGGAATTTAAGGACAATCCTCTAAGTGACGTTGCGCCAGCGTTACATGCTGGTGTTGGCACAACATCACTAGCGCCGACATGGGGGCGCCGACTAGCACCTCCGCATCGGTGCTAGGGCTCTTGGGCCAACACTAGTAGTAGTGCCAGCCCAAGAGCACTGGTGTGAACCCGACCTTGAGCCAGCCGAACTCAGCTGGCACAAGGGTGGTTCTGGGCGGAGGGAGGGTGGGCGGGTGAGTGGGCGGAACTGGGTGGGGGTGGGAGGGCTGGAGGGCATGCCGGCCCAGGGAGGGGGTGGCATGTGGCCAGTAGGCCATCCAAGGCTCTGTCCCCGGGCCATGAGGCTCCTATTAGGGGCAATCCGGCTTCCTCAGATCTGCATCTGCTATATAGCAGGAGCAGATCTGAGGAAATGCATGGGGAGGCTGGAGCCTCCCCTCAGGCAAGGGGGTGCTGGATATGGCCATTCCAGTCCAGTTTAGGATTGTGTGCTAAATCTCTTTCCCGTTCATGTGGAATATCGTGACCCAAATGACTGAGAATCAACCCTGTCCCATCTGCCTGGCACCGCCCCACTTTTCCCCTTACTGGATCATGATTTTTGATCAAATTAAAAATAGTGTGATCATTAGACGTTAGATCATTAGATCATTATATCTGATCATTAGCTCAGATTATAATTACAATGATCATTAGATCATTAGATTACCCACACCATGTTGGGTAATCCAAGATAGGGTCTATACACCCAATTAGAAACAAAAGGAATGCAGATGGAGCTTGGCTTGTTTCAAGTTGTTCCATTAAGAATAATTCCATTAACAACAAATACCATTAAAAAATCTCTGCCAGAAGTTTGGAACCACAGGAGTTTCTAAAACACCTGGAAACTCAGCCAGAAAATGTTAAACCCGAGTCAAACCAATAGGATTTAAGCATGTCACTAGGTGCTGAAATTTCATTGCTTCCGAGAGAGATGAGCATGCCTAACTTTCTCTGGGTTGTGCCCCTTCAGTCTAGCTGCAATTTTGCCCTGTCAGACATGGGGTGGTTACTGATGGATGAAAACAATATACTCTCCTCTGGTTACCATGGAAACTCGCCTATCAGATTATTTGGCTCATAGGTCATGCAGAGAGTCAGATTTGCCTGTTTTGCTAATCTTGTTGGCAGTGTTAAAATCCCTGAGGTTTCAGAACAGCACGGAGCACCAGTTTGCCTTTAAAAAATAAATAAATAAATGGCCATCTCAACTCCTGTGATCTGTTGCATTGAGGAGAATTGGCAAACGGTCCAGTTGTGAACAGCAATCATTAAAATGCAGATTTGAATGAGTTAAGAACTTGTTAATCTTAGGAGATAGTCTCCTTCATGTGTATTCAAGAGCAGAGCCCTTCCGGGCTTTAACAGCGCCTGGGGCAGGGTGACATAGTGACGTCACCCCCGTTCTGAGCTTGGGAGAAGCCGCTGTCAGGCCGCAGCAGGCGAGCATTTGCCTCGCGGCCGCAGTGAACACCCACTCCGAGCTCGGGAGAAGCCACTGTTAGGCCTGCAGACCCCTTCCCGAGGCCTCGGGGAGATGACAGGGGGCGTGGACATGTCAGGGGGAGCGGTCACGTCGATGCTGGGGTGTGGCCACATTGATGTCAGGGGCGTGGCTGTGCCCCCCGCCAAAGTTAGGAGGAAGTCGGCGCCACTGCCCACAGATGCTCTCCTTCTGTTCAAGAGATAACCAAGGAAGGGATATTTGAAGAACTAACATTTTTTCAGGCTATCAGCAACGGGTAGCATTCTGACAAGCACTGACAAGTTCTTCCAGGACATGAACCTTCCTTACATTCAGGTAAGTTCCTGATGGTAGGGTGCTACCCAACATATACAAATAATGCTCTGAAACAGGGGTCTCCAAACTTTTGAGTCTGTGGACCATGTTGTGTATTTTATACATTTTCATGGGCTGCAAAAAAAAATCTGTTATATAAATGCATGAATGAAATTTAAAGGAATAAATTTTACTTGGATCTGTTTTTTGTAGCCAGCGTTTTATTATTAAGAACAAAAGGGAAATGTGACATTTACGTATAAAGAACCAATATGCTTAAACAGAGAAATGATATATGATTAGTAAAAATGTGGAATATTTTAAGTTGCTGCGGGTTGGATAAAATCTTGTGGTGGGCTGGATTTGCCCCCCAGGCTTAATAGACTGTCCGGGGTGGGCCTGGCACCCCCGCCATCCCAACAGGGTTTCTGCCTGCTGGCTCCACTGCCTAAGCCCAAGACGCTCCTCCTGAGTCAGGCTGTGCCTCAGAAGCTCGGGATCTGGGTCGTTGGAGGATGGGGGTTGCTCCACCCTGGCCCGGCTCTCCAACAGGGTTTCTAGAACAAGGGCCTGTGAGGACTCCCAGCAGCCAGTGACTCAACCATCTTCCCCCTTCAACACCGGCACACCTGCCTTCCCCGCCCCCATCCTCCAGGCCTCCCCTCCAGGCCCCAACATCGTAATGGGGCCGTCGAGCCTATCCCGGAGGAAGTTGCCGCTGACGAGCCCTCCCCCGACCAGCTCGGCCGCCCATCTTCCCTCCCCAGGGGCTGCCCTGTGGGCCTGGCCCGGCCTTCTCTGCCAAACAGGGAGGGGGGTTGTATCCAGACTCATCCTAGGGGGTGCGGAGCGATCCCCGAGGGTCGATCGGGGCTGGGGTGTCTGCCATCATCCCCGGGCTGGGCCTGACCAGCTGCATGCGCATCCCTGCAGCCGTTGTGCCCATCGCATCGTTCGGCGCAACAGCAGGGAGGCCTGCAGGCCCGCGGCAAGCGCCGTTGGCAATGAGCCGCGGGGGCGACTGTCAACCACTGTGCCCCTGAGGGCTCCGCCACCATCGGAGGAGCCACATTGCTGGGTGAGGAGGCAGCCCCCGGCAGAGCCTCCGACGCCCTGCCAGAACCAGCAGGTAAGGTGGGCACCGGGGCAGGCGTCCAACATAAACAATGGATTTCAAAAGAAACTGCATGAACTAGGACTGCCGGCTTTCCAAACTGTGGGCGCAATCCTAAATAGCGCCGGACCGGTGAGGCCGATGTGCAAGCGCCATATCTAATGCTGCTTAGGAGAGGCTGGAGCTGCCCTGAGGCAAGGGAGCATTCACTTACCATAGGGGAGGCTCCAGCCTCCCTTATGAGCTCCTTGGATCTCTGCCTGCTAAACAGCAGGCACAGAGCCGAGGAGACCGCATGGCCTGAATTGGGGCTGCACGGCCTCCCAAGCGGGCTTAGGAAGCGGCCGTATCCCCCGTATCCCCCTTATCCCCCGTATCCCACTTCCCACCCCCCAACCTCCCTTCCCCCACCAATCCCCTTGCCATCTTGGCACGGAGCCTCCCTCCCGCCTACTGCCTTCAGTCGGTGCAAGGGAGGGTTCCCGTTGGCCCTCTCAAGCCAATGCTACTTATGGCGTTGGCTTGAGAGCTTTAGCGCCAACACGGGGGTGCTGCTCAAATAACATCTGAATAATGTCTCTCTTACACATTTTTGTAGCAGTAAAAAACGCAAGGCTTCATTCATTAGTTGAACCATCAACAGGAATCTATTTTTGTTGTTCTTTTGGTTTCCCAAATTCCCCACAGAGTGTTTAATTCAGGCCCAATTTATCTTCTTTGAGAAGCCCGTCAAAACTTGCTTAAAGATGCACTTCCCCCAAAGCGGAATGCCGGGTCCTTTAACCTGCGGTGTGAGGCCAGCACAACAGAGAGAACTGACCCTCATCTTGCCTGTTCCCTTCCCTCAGCACTTACAGCCCCCCCATCACTTACTAACGCAAGAGTCAGAAAGCTTGGGCAAGTGGCTCTGCCATGCCCTGACCAGCATGTGGCCAACTGAGTGGGAGGCGTCTCTTCCCAGGCTGAGCAGCCACTTCCAGGAGCTCAGCAACCCAGATGTTTGGTGATGATGTGATGACATCATGGCGGAACTTCCACCCTCTTTGCCCAAAAAATACAGGGGTTGCTTTAGTATAGGGGTTGCTGTCCCCTGTACTAGAGGAATGTTCTACATGACCAGAGCATCCCTGTTGCCACTAGCCCCACACATGTTTCCCATGCGGCTTTGATAAAAAAAAACAACATATAGTATTGGGGGAAAAACATATAGTATTGGAAAAACATACAGTATTGGAAAAAAAAAACATATAGGAGGGACGGGCTCACATAGGAAAAAAACCATGATGCTCACATGTCAGCATCACCTCTCCAGTCTATCACTGATGTGAGAACTGGCCCTAAGGACAGTGTGTGTACCTATGTGTAAATTGGGTAGGGGGAGCATTGGCATTCCTAGAGGGGGGCAAAATGCTATGTTTTGCAAGAGTCTGTGCTCCTGTGTAAAGCAACCCCTCTCTTTTGCCTTCACAGCCATTAACAGCTTAGAAAGCTGGCTCACGGCACAATCCTAACCTGGATTTAGGCCAGCACAGTTAGGCCAGCACAGTTTGACTGACACAAGAGACACTGTAAAGTATGTTTGGGCCACTCTTGGAATCAGAGAGGCCAGCACACAGACGTGCGCCATCCTCCCTGACTCTGAGAGTGGTCCGAGTGCTCTTTACAGTGGCCCTTGTGCCAGCCAAACTTTGCTGGCCTAACTGTGCCGGCCTAAATCCAGGTTAGGATTGTGCCCTCAGAGACGTACAGCCCAATCCTAACCTGTGTAGGAGCAGGCAGGCCGACTGGCCTGGGGTGCATTATATGCAGGTTTGGAAGCCGCTGGAGCTCACCTTGGGGCAAGGGGACATTTGTCCCCTTAACCAGGGTAATCACCAGCAAGTCCTATGAGGCAGCTCAGATCTGCACCAGCGAAATCACCGGCGCACATCCGAGCGGCTCGAATTAGGCCTGACCAGCCTGGAGACAGGGTTAGGATATGGCCTAGGCCCCTAGGCTAGCCCATCCACTGGGCCGCCCTCTCTCCACATTCCCCCACCCTGTTCCACCTCCCTCTCACCTTCCCCCACCCTCCCCTAGTCCCTGTGGTGACCAAACTCAGCTGCTGTGGGTATGGGATGGCACTGCTCCCTGTGCCAGCTCAGTGCCTTCATTTGCGGTGCAAACATGTCCTACACCATGTTTGCCACCATGTTGGGCTGGCATAAGGGATTTGCCATCAGAGACATTAACAGCTTGGAAAACTGGCTCAGAGACCTATAGCCCAATCCTAACCTATGCAGGAGCTTATGCAAGCCCAACAGCAGCCCAACGTAAGGAACATACGTCAGCCCAATGGCAGCATAAGGTTGTGCCCTCGGGGTTTTGCCCCCTTCTTTAGGAACACCATGGGGGGGAGAGAGAAAGAGAGCCAACTAACCAACCAATCATCCAGCGGCGTCATGCAGCCGGAACGCTGGGTGGGAGGAACGGGTGAGCAGCAGCCCGCCCGTTGTGTACCGCTCCGTTTCACTGTCTTCCCCGCCCCCGGGAAGGAAGACGCGGGGGCGGGGAAGACGGCGAAATGGAGCGGTACGCAACGGGCAGGCTGCTGCTCACCCGTTCCTCCCGCCCAGCGTTCCGGCTGCATGACGCCGTTGCAATCAACCAACCTCTCTGCTAGGGTTGCCCATATTTTTCAAGTAGAATTCCTGTGCTTTTAACTATGGCAGTGTATGACTGAATAAAAGTCCGCAAGAGGTGCTTATTCCATTACTGGATTTGCAAGCCAGGAAAAAGTTTGCCTATTGATTGCTCCTTGCCACACAACTCTCACAGACACAGGAAATCTGCCAGAACTAAAAAAAAAAAAAAAAAAGTGGCAACCCTGTTCTATACCTTACTGAGGCACTTAATGCTTCTTTCGCTGTCAATGGGCAAAATTGCCATTTGCAAGGCAGCAATTAAAGCCAACCTCTAGAAACCAGACTGATATTTGCTTAAGTAATCCCAACTGTCAGCAGCAGGGTGAAGATTTTGCTTCTTCTGCAGGGAAAGTTACCAGTAATTTCTAAGGAGAAAAGAGCCTGATTCAGACAATGGCCAGGATTGGCCTCCGCCTTCACTGACCAATCAGCCCTGCAGGAACTTCTGGCCCTTGAACCCTTTGATCTATTCACTGCTGGTCGCTGATGACACATAAAAGATATGGTCAAATGCAGACGGCATTTCCAGGTGTACATTATGTGCAATGAAACAAAAGCACAGCAAAAAGAACAGTTTTCCACAGCTGCCATTTGTCACATAAATAAAGCACCTATGATTGCTTATTGCTGTTATAGCTGCTTGTTGCTTGCTTATTGCTGTGCATACTTGTCTAGCAGCTTAATCCTACTGGATGCTAATGCTGGCAGAACAAGCCTTCTGCCACTGGCGGCTGCTTTAGGACAGTCGCACCAAGGCCTCCTGCAGTGCGCAAAACCACACATTGCTGGAGGGCCAGCAGAGGGGTTGAAGCAGTCTTGTGTGCACTGATGGTGCTGGACAAGCCGGCCGACCCAGGTAAGTTGGCGGGAGAGGCAAAATGGGGTGAGGAAGGCAGGGAGGGTTGAACGCTTGGTTGAACGGGACAGCAATGGGGTAGGGGCAGCGGTGTCATCCTCAAATGAAGTTCCGGAACACTAGGGGGGACTTACCGCTTGATTGACAGGCTGTCCGTGACATGTCGCTGCCTGTCCGCCTGCCGCGCAGGCTCCCTCCAGTTGGCGCGCCCCTCCACTGCTTGCCCAGGCACCCGGTGCACCCTCCAGGCAAGCGGGCACCCCCTCCGAAGCCAGGGTGCCCACATGGTGGGCGGGCAGGCAGCGACACGTCACGGATGGGCAGCCAATCAGGCGGTAAGTCCCACCTAGCGTTCCCAAACGTCATTTGAGGATGACACCACTGGGTAGGGGGAAAGCAGATCAGGTCCAGGAAAGGAGCAGGCTTGGCGGCGGCAGCAGCAGTTGAATCCAACCTGTCAAGATCTGAGATGATTCTGGCTATCAGCTCTGGTGTTGCTTTTGCTCTGGAAAACTGCAGGGCCTAAGGAAGGTGATTGGATGCACCTGTGCCTGAGTGATGTACTGTGCAGTTTGGCATGAAGACCTAGCCATGACTCAGCACTGTGCTGATTGGCTGGAAGGTAGGATAAAAGGCAGGGAGCAGAAGCCTTCTGTGTGGGTTGAGAGAGGAAGGGCGAAGCGCTGCTGGACTGATTAGCCGTCTTTGAACCATCTCTTGCTGTATGTATCCTGACTGGCTGTAATGCTGACCTCGGACTGCTGCCTGGACTGCTCTGATTGGCGTTTCCTTGCAACTAAAATATATGCCTCTGAAGAAGTAAAACAACGCTTGGATGGGCCTCATTTCCTTGACGGGTTCACTGGCCGGTTGCCCGGCTGGGGGGCTGCTTCACATGTCTCTGACTTGGCCTTGAAGTCAGTGGCTGCATTCACACAACCCCCCCCTTCCCAAACCCAATTCCTGTGGCATGGATCCATGTGGACATACACCAGTGATTCCACTGGCACAGGTTTAAGTAGACTCCTCTGTGCTTCGGAGGCTTACCGCTGGGGAAGTGGACCAGTGTTTCCTTCTGTTGACCTCTGAGACTGCCCCCCCCCACAGGATGCAGCATGAGCTGTTTTGGTGCACCCGCATCAGCAGAGGTGGGGGAAGCCCATGACTAGATGTACATCCAGGCATCCGGGATATTTCAACAGCTTTGAAACGGAGACCTCTCCCATGCTTGACGCTGCATGACGGAGAAGTTGTGTGCCCAAAAGGGAAATTGATGACCCATTTTCATAGGAACCTGCCAAAAATGAGGATTCCCAAAATGCAGTGTCCGTGGCAGGGCTCTCGGTGCGTGCGTGGACTCTCCGAAAATATGTGACGTCATCTGCAGCAAGGGCGGGGTCACATGTTAGGGTGCGACAGTGTTGGCTCCGGGTTCCTTGTGAAAGAAGGACGAGGTCTGCTACAGTCAGAGCCTGCCCGAAACCTCCTGGTACTTGAGGTGGAGGACCAAGTGCTTCCCCCATTACTTGCTGGTATACCAGCCTTTGTCCCTCCCCGCCCCCCGCCTTGTACTCAGCGGTGTCATGTTGCCGGAACGCTGGGAGGGACGAATGGGTGAGCGGCAGCCCACCCGTTGCATCACGCTCCATTTTGCCGTCTTCCCCACCCCCCTGCATTCCCTCACCTGTTCGTCCCTCCCAGTGTTCCGGCAGCATGACACCGCTGCTTGTATTGGAAAAGGAAGAGGGAAATGGAACAGAATTGTGGACGAGGCCCTCCAGACAAACCCTCTACTTCATATAACCACTTCACGGTCCAAGCAGATGGGGGGGGGGAAGAAGAGGAACAGCAGGGGTGGGCGCCTCCACCAATTTGCAGCCACTTCAGCCTCATGCAAGGGCCGGCCCTGATTGGACACACGTGACATGCTCTTCCTTGTCTGAGCTAAGGACAAAGCCCAATCCTGAGCTGCCTGGGCACTGTGAGCCTAGCAGTAGTCAAATGGCTACCGCTGCAACTAGCGGCAGCCAGGCAGCCTCTGGCACCTGGGAAGAAGAGGATGTTTGTCCCTTTCCCCTGGGTAAGCCCAGAGACCCGCCAATGGGTTCCCTCAAGCCTGCGCTGGCTATTCTAGAATGAACGCATGAGAAGGAATGCAGTCTGCCTACATTAACGGAGTGTGCATTATACAACACATTCTAGAATCCTCTGCTTCATACAGATGGTCCCTGCAGAGAAATCAGTGATTACAAAACTTCCTGGTGCTAGAAAATGGAAGAGTGCTGTTCTTATGCATTTAAACACACACTACAAGCAAGCCTCAGGTTTTCCAGTTTCTTAGGCATTACATTGAAGGTATGCATGGAACTCTGCTGTACTGTAAACCAGTGATATTCAAACTGTGGGTCGGAACCTACCTGGTGGGCCATGACCTGATATCAGGTGGGTCATGGAAAGCTGGGAGCAGCCATCTTGGAAACTGCAGACCTTACTCTTGCTATATTTCTTTTGTGAGTGTTAAACGTTTGAATATTCAAGTGAGGTTTTTTTTTTAAAAAAAAAAAAAATTAGTTCAGTGCTTTTACATGATATTTTGTCCTGATTTTGCTTTACGTCAAAGATGTTTCATGGTTGTACATTTGCTTCAGTTCAATCAATCAATCAATCAATCAATCAATCAATCAATCAACAGGTACTTATATATCGCTTTTCAACACGAAGTTCACAAAGCGGTTTACAGGCAAATCTATATATATAAAAATGAACGTGGGTGGGTATGTATGTATGCGTGTGGGTGTGTATGTTCTCTATAGGCTCCCCACGGCTTGACCGATCGGCATGAAACTCGGCACACACGTGCCTTGCGGCCTGGCGACAAACACTGTGGGGGTCGGGCCCCCCTAGTGCCCCCGGGGGTGGGGGTACACAGGGGTCTTAGCGTGAACATCGTCGGAAACATCCAAAATCGGCGTCAAATCCACCGTTTCCAGGGTCGCCGGGATGAGCGGCGATGCTCCCGATGCCGTTGGAGTCCGGGTTCAGCCCCCCCCAATGTGGGGGGGGGAAAGGGGTGTCAAACACAATGCCTGCCATGCCCTGTTGGAACGCCTGGACCGATTGGCCCCAAACTCGGCATGCGGAAGCCTAGCAGCCTGGCCACACACACTGCGAGGGTCGGGCCCCCCTACTGCCCCCAGGGGTGGGGGTACTTGGGGGTCCCCGCATGCAAATGGTCGAAAATGGCTAATCTCAGTGTCAAATCCATAGTTTCCGGGGGCGCCGGGACGAATGGCGACACTCCCGACGCTGTGCGAGTTCGGGTTCACCCCCCCTCGGCATGGGGGGCAGGAAGGGGTGCGAGACACAACATCTGCCATGCCCTGCTGGAACGCCTGGGCCGAGCGACACGAGACTTGGCACGCATAGACCTTGTGGCCTGGCCACAAACACTGCGGGGGTTGGGCCCCCCTAGCACCCCCAGGGGTGGGGGTACGTGGGGGTCCCCACGTGAAAATGGTCGAAAATGGCGAAAATCAGTGTCGAATCCATAGTTTCCGGGGTCGCCAGGATGAGTGGCGACACTCCCGATGCTGTGCAAGTTCAGGTTCACCCCCCCTCGGCATGGGGGGCCGGAAGGGGTGCGAGACACAACATCCGCCATGCCCTGCTGGAACGCCTGCACTGAGCGACATGAAACGCGGCACGCATACACCGTGCGACCTGACGACACACACTGCGGGGGTTAGACCCCCCTAGCGCCCCTGGGGGTGGGGGTACACGGGGGGCCCAACTGAAAATGGTCGAAAACAGCCAAAATCGGCGTCGAGTCCATAGTTTCCGGGGTTGCTCCTGACACCGTCGGAGTCCGGGTTCACCCCCCCTCGGCATGGGGTGTGGGAAGGGGTGCAAGTCACAATATCTGCCATGCCATGCTGGAACGCCTGGACCGATGTGCACCAAACTCGCCATGCGCGTGCCTTCCAGCCTGGCAACAGATACTCTGGGGGTCAGGCCTCCCTAGTGCCCCGGGGGGCCCCAGGGGCCCCACGTGGACATGGCCGAAAATGGACAAGATCGTCCTCGGTTCTGTAGTTTCTGGGCTCACTGAGGCAGCCAGCGACGCTGTGGGAGTTCGGGTCCGCACCACCCAATGTGGGGGACAGGAAGGGGTGCGATACGGATGTCCACCATGCTCCACTGTGACGCCTGGACCAGTTGGCGCCAGACCCGGCATGCGTATGCCTTGCAGCCTGGTGACACACACTGTGGGGGTCAGGCCCCCCCAGTGCCCCCGGGGGTGGGGGTGCGCAGGGGCCCCAGGTGAAAATGGTCAAAAACGCCCAAAATTGGAAGATGGGTCAGGGATGGGTCAGGGATGGGAGATATAAACACCCGGGCAACGCCGGGTAACAAAAAGCTATTAGTAATAATAAAGTTAAATGGCTCCCTGTCCCAAAAGGGCTCACAATCTAAAAAAAAAAAAGGCAGACCGCCAGCAACAGCCACTAGAAAGACTGTGCAGGGGTAAAGAGGGACAATTACTCCCCCCCTGCTAAATATAAGAGGAACACCACTGGAAAAAGTGCCTCTTGCCCAGTTAGCAGGGGTATAGCAGGGTTAGCAGGCATTCTTGCCCAGTTAGAATGCCAGTCTGCATTCTAGGAGTGTCATTTGATTGTGTCACACTGACAGCACTTTCTGCTTGATGATGGCACTTCTGGCTATGACATCGTTTCCAGGTTAATGACATCACTTCCGGTGGGTCCCGACATGAGTGCCATTCTAAAAAGTGGGTCCCAGTCTAAAAAGCTTGAGAGCCGGTGACTTAAACCAAACTTCGAGTTAATAGAGTTCTCCAAAAAAGGACAATTGGCTATATCTTTTAGTGTGTCCCTCTAAAGGGCAATTGGCATCACCTTCAGTGGGCTTCATGAGACGGGGTCTCTTGTATCACATCAGCACCATTCTCCCAGGCTAACTCTTCCTTTTTTTCTTGTAAAGTTTCTCTGTTGATGACTGCAAGAAGCTGCATCTGGCCAAATAAGTCAGCTTTTGTTTTCGGCATGCTCATTCCTCAGAATCGAGTAAGAGCAGCAAAGGATATCCATCAGCCAATACAATCCCTGGCAGGTGGCCTAGAGCTAATATTGCAGACACACCGGAACCACCACACATTTTATAGCCGTGTCAGCAGTGATTTTTCCTTTGCAGTACTACAGGGCTCCAACGCTAAGGGTCAAGAGGGACCGAACGGTCCAAGTGAGCCAGTGATTGTCCGAAGCACAGGCAAAAAAAAAAAAAAGAGGAATTTGGTTGAAGCCACGGAGTAGCCAACTAGTCTGCTAAAAGACAGGATAAGGCAGGCTACTTTAGATCAAATCCTCAATGATGCATTACAGGGCAATCATGCGTTTGTCATCACAGCAATGACATTGCTGTTATCTGGTTTAGAGCTCAACCCTAACCTGGAGTTAGGCCTGCACGGTTAGGCCAGCAAAGTTTGGCCGGCACAAGAGGCACCGTAAAGCATGTTTGGGCCACTCTTGGAATCAGGGAGGATGGCGCACATCTGTGTGCTGGCCTCTCTGACTCCGAGAGTGGTTGAAACATACTTTACGGTGTCCCTGGGCTGGCCTAACTGTGCCGGCCTAACTCCAGGTTAGGATTGCACTCTTAATATTATACAGGAGGGTCCCCAGTATCTGTGGGGGTTCCATTCCCCCTCCCCCCAGATATGAAATCCATGGATACTGGGGGCCACATTAAAATGGCTTTAACAACGACAAAAATGTGCCAAGATTGCATTTCCTACCTTTTTGCCGCCAAACCACACTGCTTCTCAGTATCTAGGACTATTTTTAGCTCTGATAGACCCCCTTCCAGGTCAGAATACTTCCAGGTTCCTTGCTCCTCCCAGGTGGTGATGCCCTAGTGATGCCACGGCATTCAGGCTTTGTGTATAATATTGCAATTTAGTCTGTATGGTCTGGTATGGCAGGACGTCCATCATTGGGGTGACATAGTGAGTTCTTGCACCAAGTGCCACAAACGCTAGAGATGCCCCTGATTAGGGTTCCAATCCTATACATTGCAAAGGGTGGTGGCTTGTTTTGCAAGGATTCCACAGGTCTCCTGGCTGGTATGTGTAGCTCCCCAGGAAACACACAGTTTGGAAACCACTGAATCAGTAGCGTCCCTACAGAGGGTGGCAGAATGCTAAATTTTGCAAGAAGCCTTACCTTGCTATGTAAATCGCTCTTCTCCCTTGCAGCCACAGCCAGTAATCAACACTAAGGCATTGCTTTAAGGTTTCTGTAAGGGTAAGTCTTGCCTCATGAACCTTCTGGAATTTTTTGAAAAGGTCAACAGGCACATGGATGTGGGTGAACCTGTGGATATAATATACCTGGATTTTCAGAAGGCATTTGACACAGTCCCCCACCAAAGGCTGCTGAAGAAACTTCACAGTCAGGGAATAAGAGGGCAGGTCCTCTTATGGATTCAGAATTGGTTGAGGGCCAGGAAACAGAGAGTGGGGGTCAATGGGAAATTTTCTGGAGGAAAGGTCCATCGTGGGCTATAGGCAATGATGGATTGTTCAACCTCCTTACATTGGTGGTAGGCTACTTCAGAGTACTGGGTGCAAGGGAGTGGCAACCGGTAGGCTACTTCAGAGTACTGGGTGCAAGGGAGTGGCAACAGGATGCAAGCATCTTGTTGTCTCATGCCTCCCTGGGCCACCTGGTGGGCCACTGTGAGTTACAGGAAGCCGGACTAGATGGGCCTTTGGCCTGATCCAGCAAGGCTCTTCTTATGTTCTTATGCTTTCCCCATGAGGATTGGCTACAATGGTGATGGAGAAGAGTGATTTACACTGCAAGATAAAGCTCCTTGTAAAAATAGCACTCTGCCCCCCACATAGGGATGCTACTGCACTCAATTAAGGGAAAGGAATGGATAGGAATTAAGGGATAGGAATGCCTGCCGATGATACAGGGCTATTGGAAGGGCTTCGAAGGCATGGTCTGGAAAGCACTCCTCACACTATATACGTGCTGAGGCTTATTAAGATCTTGAATTCCCAAACTAATCAATATTCGTAACCACACTTTTGTCTTCCTACCATTACAATGTGCCTCAAAGTAATGGTTTGAACCCTGGCTGACCATCTATTGAATGCAGTCAGCAAATACTAGATCATGTTGTCAGCATAAGCTAGATCTTTCTACTACAATGATTAATTCACTCACCAGGAGTATTTAGCAACAGGTAATAAGATATTGACTATATCAGCTATACTAGGATCCAGCTGGCATCAGTAGTGACTAATATACCCACTTTTAAACACAGCTCGTGAACATAAACCTCAGTGATTCAAGAGAACGTCCTTTGGCATAAGTGCGTTTAGGAAGGTAGGCCAAGGTGCTCTTTTCCTGCAGAGGGGTAGCAACAAAGCCTGTTTCAGATGAGCCTTGTGGATGGAGTCGGTCCATGCATGCATGCAGATCCTTGGCAGTTTAGGGTACCTTAAGAATTGCTTATTCCCTTATAAACAGACCCAGGTTCGACAACCAACACCCTCTGCATCCTAGCATCACTCAGGATTGGATGGGTGTGAGAGATATGGGCTTTTGGGAGCTGAAATTATAGAACGCTTCCCAGAGCAGGCATGTCAGGCTTCCTATCTTTCTGCATTTAGGTGCACCGATTAAAACAGGTATTTAATAAGAATTGTCCTGTGGCTTTCTAAATCAGACTTTGTTGCTGTCCCCGTAGCCCAAGGAGACTTCCAGCAGCCAAAATTCTCGTACAGGGCGCAGGGGAGCCCGTGGGAATTCAGAAAGGACTTGTCTGTAAATCCCCCACTCTCCACTGATGCATAAGAACGTAAGAATGTAAGAAGAGCCCTGCTGGATCAGGCCAAAGGCCCATCTACTCCAGCTTCCTGTATCTCATAGTGGCCCACCAGGTGCCTCAAGGAGCCCAGTAGACAACAAGATGCTTGCATCCTGTGGCCACGTCCTGGCATCTGCCATTCTGAAGTAGCCTACTATTGATGTAAGGAGATGGCCCAACCCATCATGGCCAATGGAGCAAACAAAGCATCAGGAGGGCACCCTGTGATTGGTACTCCTAACATTGCTCTTTTTTTTCTTTTTTTTTTGTAAAAATCAAACTTGAGGAACCCTCAACTTGTTATAAGAGGAATCTAACATGTACTCACCACGCTTCAGCTCCAATCCATATTGCCACTCCCCAAACTGTGCCCAGAGATTTTCCTTTCCATGCCTGTTTCAGGCATGAAGGCCAAACAGCACTCCCCATGCTGTAGCCCCATTCAGTCGTCCCCCTACTTTCCATGCCTACTTTTTAAGGAAAAGATGCTGGGAGTTCCGATCATAGAACTTGTACATCACCTCTCATTTGGCTTTAATTTAACGCAACGGTTCCCAAGCTGTGGGTCGGGACCCACCAATGGGTCATGAGCCAATCTCCTGTGGGTTGCAAAGCATCTAGAGTGGCATCATATTGAAACTATGGGAAGATGGGATGCTGTAGAGGGAAAGGGCTGTGTGGTTGTTTTGCTTGTATTGTGTTACAGTTGTAAATAGGCTATTTTTCTTTCTGATTCACTTTGCTATTGGAAAATTATTCAAAAATAACCCAACTTATTGCTGCATTCTCAGGAAAGCAGCAGGCTCTAGCATCACAATGAAGGCACTTCTGGTCACACATCACTTCTGGTGGGTCCCGGACAGGATGTCATTCTAAAAAGTGGGTCCTGGTGCTAAAACGTTTGAGAACCACTGATTGGATAACTTGGAAAGCTGGTCCTTGCTAATTATGCTAAAGGACATTTTGGATGAAAACCTTAGCCGGAAATGATCATTCTTCTATTATGTATGTATTACAACAATAATAGTTTCCACCACCACCCCTTGGTAACATGACCATATTAGGTTATTCATGAAAATGGGACACCAGCGTCAAACCTCAAGGAATTAACGCTGGATTAATTTGACTGGCTGACTTTAATGGGCCGAGTTCAGCATAAGTGGTTTTGGAACTGCGGTTTTCTATTCCAGCTTTTAAAGCATTCTGCCAACAGAGGCACCATTTATTTCAATAGGGATTGTGCCAAAAGTAGTCCTGAGAGTGATGCCTCACTTTCACGAAAGGATGCTGTTATAGCTAGAAATGCTTGGGTCTGGTTTGGTTTCAGTTATCTAGATGTTGGGAGGTGGGAAGCTACGCTCAGATGATGGGCGTCACCAGCTTGGATTGAAAAATATTGTGAAATGATGACTGGGCAAAAAGATGGTGAATGGGTGCTCTGTGCCAGCAACATGCGGTAAGGCAGAACTACCCCCACCAGAGGTCTTTGAAAAATGCCACCATTGCTGTAATCAATCAATCAATCAATCAATCAATCAACAGGTACTTATATACTGCTTTTCAACACGAAGTTCACAAAGCGGTTTACAGGCAAATAGTAATAATAAAGTTAAATGGCTCCCTGTCCCAAAAGGGATCACAATCTAAAAAAGGCAGACCGCCAGCAACAGCCACTAGAAAGACTGCGCAGGGGTGAAGAGGGACAGTTACTCTCCCCCTGCTAAATATAAGAGGAACACCACTGGAAAAAGTGCCTCTTGTCCAGTTAGCAGGGGTTAATCACACAAAGACTTACAACCCACAGGCTCTGAGCATCTGGAGCCCATTGGTTGTACGTCTTTATGGGATCTCAGACACCAAAGCGGCAATGGTGGCACATTTCAAAGAACCTGGTGGGGCAGTTTTGCCTCACCTTCCACACACACTCCCGCATCACATACTGCTGCTCTGTGCCGAATTTTACTACCATTTATTTATTCTGAGAATAGAGTTTTCCAGCCGGACCAAGAGCGCAATCCTAACTTGGGGTTATGCCGGCATAGTTAGGCCAGCAAAGTCTGGCTGGCACAAGGGCCACCATAAAGCGCATTTGGACCACTCTTGGAATCAGAGAGAATGGCGCATGTCTGCGTGCTGGCCTCTCTGGCACTGAGAGTGTTCCACACATACTTTACGGTGTCACTTGTACTGGCCAAACTTTGCTGACCTAATTGTGCCAGCCTAACTCCAGGTTAGGATTGCGCCCTAAATCACAAGGGTTGTGAGGCAGGCACAAGGAGAGAACTGAAGTAGAAGCAGCATCCAGTTCAGGCCAAATGCGTTACACTGTCCTAGACAGAATCCATCCATTTTTCATCTCAACTTCTCAACAACCAATACTTCTCACCTGTGTGATTCTAATAACTTGGAGTCCAGTTAAGTTCTGGGCAGTTCATTTCTTCCTGTTCTTGCTACTTCTCCCAGTTTCCATTTCTCTCCTTTCATTTATTTAGCCCTTCCTCATCCTTTTTCATCCACAGTCATTTGCCATTTCCTGTCACCACTATTTTAATCTGATTGTTTGTGGGACTGCTGGTTCAGAAAGATCGCTTTCCCTTCCGATCTCATTTATCATGTTACCATGTGGCAGTGTTACCTGATTACCTGGGAGGGAGTCAAGTTTCCACCATGCTATGAACTTCTGCTTTTTCTTGCAATGCACAGAAAATGAAGTGACATATCTAAGGGTGCAATTCTAACCTGGAGTTAGGCCAACAAAGTATGGCTGGCACAAGGAACACCGTAAAGGATGCTTGGACCACTCTCGGGGTCAGACACCAGCACACAGATGTGCTCCATCCTCCCTGACTCCGAGAGTGGTCCAAGTGTGCTTTACAGTGGCCCTTGTTCCGGCCAAACTTTGCTGGCCTAACTGTGCCAGCCTAACTCCAGGTTAGGACAGTGCTCTGAGTTAAATAAAAACATTGAAACACAAGTCAGGCAGAACTGCTTTGTCAGTTTGCCCCGAGAAAAGTGACCCCCTCCCTTTACCCTCTCTTACTGAAGAATGGAATATGAATGCAATCACTTTTGCATTCTATTCTTCAGCAAGAGAGGTTCGGAGAGCAAGGTGAAAAATAGCAATTCAAATAGTCTGACTGCCTGACTGACTCCCTAGAAAAACGGTTTTTAGAATTGGGACATGTTTTCTAGAGCCGAGGTCTGCATACCCAGCACAACACAAGTAGTTATCTGAATACTGAAGGTTAAATAACGTACTCAGGGCCAAATCCTATCCAATTTTCCAGCCCTGATGTATCCATCCCAATGGGGTGCGTCGTGCTACATTCTATGGTTGTAGGGAACTAATGGAGGCCTCCTCAAGGTAAGAGAACATTTGATCCCTTGCATTGCGGCTGCATCGGTGCTGGAAAGTTAGATCGATTGGGCCCTAGATCATGTTAATAACACGCCCAACTTCATTAGTCAATTTTTAAAACTCCTTTATAATTCTCAAATGTTACCCTTGGACTAGAACTTTTGCACATTTTCCCCTTCTTTTTTGCACAGTGTCTCACATGGAGAGAACTAGCTTGAAAAATTAATGCTTTCCTTTCCTGCTTGCTCTTTGGAGCTGCAGAGGAAACAAAGTAATCTTTTTTATTATTTACTGCTACCTTTAATTTTTGATGCTAGCCCAAATAAAACTTGTTGCATAAAAGTCGCAAATGTTGTTATGTAGTGAGAAACAAGTAAAGCCCATCGTGAGAGAGCAGAGCTGCGTGTAAGCATGCAGGCGCACTCGGTCTGGTAAAATGAATCCTTTGACCCTTAAAGCAACTATGCTTGGCGCACAAATTATTGAGGCAGTAAATGCAAATTCACACAAACTGCAGTAAACAGATGCTGGACAAAGGCCTGGGAGCCCAAATACAGTGGCTCCTGCCGGTGGGACAAGCATGCACAAACTCACAAATGTGCCATAAAGCCAGTAATGACATCTAAATGATTTAGCAACAGGTACTCACTTTTGATTGGCACTTGTGTCGGGGCCCGCCCACCGGAAGTGAGGTCATAGCCAGAACCCAGGAACTGCCCCCAGGAACCGCCGCGCCTCCTCGGTAGGCTGCGCGGTGGCCCAGGAGAAGGCCCGGGAGTCCCGGGCCTTCCCCGGGGCCACCGCGCGGGCTACCGATTCCCCCCCCAGGAACCGCCGCATCTCCTCGGGAGGGAGCCCCAGGCAGCCTACCTGCTCACGCTGCTGCTGCTGTCGGTCTCCCTCGCTCCGCTGCCTGCCTGCCTGCCTGCCTGACTCTGAGAACATGCAGGCAACTCAAACATGCAGGCAATTCAAATGTTGCAGGGGGCAGACCGGAGCGCCGATGGAGTTGACGAGTGGGCGGGTGAATGGGCGGGGCCAGCCCTAATCCTAGGAATGGGTACTCGTGTACCCCCGTGTACCCGCTACATGACATGTCTGCATAAAGCACATTGTGGCCACATGGAGGCCAGTGCCACTGGTAGAGAGGCCACCACCAGCAGGCCTCTGCCAACTTCACCCTCCAACCAGTGGAAGGACACCGATGGGTGATGAGTAGGTGGTGGGAGAGTAGAACAAGGATGGGGAGTTTTGGGGGGGGCAGGAGAAGGTGGTAAGTAGGGTGGTTTCAGGCCTGGGAGGGGACTGTGACAGTGGAGGAGACCCCTGCTACATCCTAACCCCATTCCGCAAGCCTTCCATGGGGCTTCTCATTTTTGCACCAGTATTTGAGCTGGTCCGGATCCAAGCAACCCCACTGAGCAGGCTGGGGCTTGACAAGAGGCAAGGGAACTAATGTTCCCTTATCTTGAGGAGAACTCCTGCTGCCTCCCTGATCCCATAGGATACCGTGGCGGCCATTTTGGCACCACTGTACTGTGGGACGGGCAGCCCGGTTAGGATTGGGCTGTGGAGGGGAGGAGCCAGAGACTTGAACATGGCAGTCGCTTTTTATGAGTGGCTGGGGCTTGTGTTCTTTCCTGAATCTCTGCAAAGGGTTCAGGCCCAACTCCAGTAGTAGAACTGGGTTGGGGGTAAGCATTAACATCTAGCCTCTGGATAGTGGCCAACTCCGGAGGTGAATGATGTTTGCTTGTGCCTGGGAGCAGAAGAGACTCTGCCTTCTGGCAGACCGTGTGGACGGTCTCTGACTTGGAGAGTGACAACACCGGAGAGAGAATGATGGATTACAGCCTGGAAGGTCTTCAGAAGTCCCCCTAATGAAGACAATCGTGTGGGAAGAAGAAGTGGCGTGTAGGCGTAAATGTTTAACATCTTGGCGTGAAGTGCACTGGAGAGTTGGCTGCGGGCCAGTGAGGTCAGTGGAATTAAACCTGCTTAATCTTCAACACAAGATATCCACTGAAGTGCATTGCTGTTTTTTTCTGCTTCTGTTTCTATTTTCTTTTCTAAATGCTTTGATGTGGCGTGGGAAGCTGAAGTATGGAATAAAAAAGTACTCTGTTTTATGCTGAATTTTTTGCTGCCTAGCAGTCTAAACATGGCGTCGAGAGGCGGCAGAAGATTTATAATTGGAGCTCATTTATTTGAAAACGGACAGTCCTATTTGCAGACCAAGAGGATTTATTAATGAGATAAGAGAACACAAAAATAGGGAGTATTTTGATTTGTATGTTTAAAGAAAGCTTGAATTTTTTACTGCGTAATTGAGTCAACATGGCGTTAATGAGAAGGAAACCGACAGATCTACAATCAAGAGTTGAAAGATGTTTGAAGCATGTTCAAGGACTCGGAGAAATGAACTTTGTGGAAGGACAAGAGGAATGTATTTTTGAAGATGGACAGCCCTGTCTGAATTAACAAGATTTAAGAGAAAGAGACTATGAACAAGATATTTTTTTATGGTCTGCTGACAAATACAGTGAGAGTGTTTATTGTCAGCAGGCTCCCCTCTAGTGGCAGGAGAGGGGAAGGTTTTGACCAGATGTTAATTTTTAATGATTTGTATAATTTTTGGTTTTTTATAATAAATGGGCGGGGGGAATTTGAGTAATGAAATTTATGATTTAAAAATTGAATTAATGGTATAAATAGAAATGAGGATTAAAAGGTGACAAAGTTCATTCCTTCCTGTGAGATTTGTGATAGAAAGAAATGGTTAGCATTGAGCCTTGATCTGAAAAGCGATAATTGTAGGCTTGTAATTTTGCGTCAGATTATATAACTAAGCGATTATTTTCTTTTCCTTTTTTTAACAAAGGTACGTGATAACTCAAGCTTACATTAAGATATGATTTTAGAAAAAAAAATGTTATTAAGGCCTAATGATGATTATGAAGTGATGGATGTCATGTTATATCTTTATGCTCCTTATTTTTATGGCGTATTTTTTTTTCTTTTCTGAGATGGGCTGTTTTAATTCTAATAGAATAAGTTTTGTAACAAAGGTTAATTAAAGATTAAGATTGAAAAATAATATAAGCAATATGAATAGAGATGAAGAGATTAACAGAGTGCTAGTTTAAATAGTTTGACTTCCCAGCTTCATCTATGTTTATTCCATTTCTGTGCTTTATATAGTAGGTTCTTCCCTTTTAGTTTATTATTTCATTGACTTTTACTATAAATTGGAGACGGATAATTGTAGGTATAGTTGACTCTTCTTGCTTGAGTTTGCTAAGTAACTGTGGAATTATTGAAATTATTGAAGATTTGAATGAATAACGAAAATTGACGTAGTTTTGTGAATCATAATGATTGTGTCCTTTCAGATGGAATATATGATAATGGAAATTACTAATTTTTGCATTTATATGTTACTCTTGTACTGCCTCACTTCCTATTGTTTGACCCTATGTATACCCATCCTATGTTACTGACTATCCTTTTCCTGTATCTTTATAATTATAAAATCAATAAAATCATCTTCAAAAAAAAAAAGGATTGGGCTGTGGACATTCATCTCAAAAATTGGTCTCTCTCATTCCTTATCATTAAGTAAGAACTAAACATAAGATCCCATATAAACTTTTCTTCTACAGTGGTTGGGGGGGGCTCCCAACTCTGGCCCGTGGGCCAGCTGCACTGCCTCGCCAATCCTTCCCCGGCGTGAACAGAACTTTGCGTTCTGCTGGGGAAGCCATGAAAGAACCCTACTACAATTCCCAGGGATCTTCATGGCCAGGGACTTCTGCTATCTGCTGCCCGAGCAAGCCGCATGTCTGGCATTCCATGCATGGGCGGCTGGCTACGAAGACCCCTGGGAGCTGTCATGGGGGTCTTTTGCTGCTTTCCCAGCAGAACACAAAGCACCATTTGCCCTGGGGAAAATTCGCATGCATAGACCTGGCCCCAGAAACAGCTTCATTTGGAGGCAAATGGGTGGGCAGAAGAGCCCATTTTGCCATGGAACCATGTTAAGCCCCATCACCCTCTCCCCTATTTCCTTCCTGGCCCTGCAGTAGCTCTGCACTTGGTAATGGGATAAGATACCCCCCCCCCATCCTCTTGTGCATAGGTGGCACAATAAAGCCAATTTACTTTGTGAAGGGACAGAACAGTGATGAATGGCTCTTTAAAGAAATAATTGGTGCAGGTCAAGCAGATCGAAAGTAGGCACACAGACAGTATCGGCTCCCAAGCAGCATCGCTTAAGCCTCCCCAGTCCATTGAACCAGCCAGAGAGACATTTTAGCAATCTTATCCAGAGGCTCCAGTCTCTGACAGCCCCCATTCAAACTGCAAAAGATACATTTCCTCAGTCCCTACCCTGACAGGAGAGGTGCTCTACAGATTCTGGAGGCTTAGAACAGCCATTAGCTATAAATATACCATTGCGTGACTTGACCATTAAGTGCTAGACTACAGAAACTTGGTGAAAGAGGGTGATTTTTTTCCCCTCTCAGAACAGTGGTTCTCAAACCTTTTAGCGCCAGGACCCACTTTTTAGAATGACAATCTGTCCAGGACCCACCAGAAGTGATGCGATTGTGACACCAGAGCCTGCCGCTTTCCTGACAATGCAGAAATAAGTTGGGGTATTTCTCAGCCATTTTCCAATAGCAAAGTGTATCAGAAAGGAAAGAAAAAAAAGCTTATGTACAACCTTGACACAAGCAAAACAACCACACAGCTCTCCCCCTTTCCAGCATCCCATTTTCCCATATTTTCAATATGGCTGCTCTAGGTGCTTCGTGACCCCCCTGAAATGAGCTCACGATTCAATGGTGGGTCCCAACCCACAGTTTGGGGACCGCTGCCCAAACCAAAGGATACCATGACACAATTCTTTGCAATGGATTGCACACATATTTCAGCAGTGATAATGGGCCTCTGTGTTCTTGGTGGTTGCAGCTGAAAGAGCTGGTTGCAAGTACAGTCAATCCTGTCTATATGCAAACTTGCTATCTGCAAATTTACTTATCTGCGAGGGACAGAATTGCTACTTACCTTGTTATCTGGGCTTGTCCTCATTATCCACTATGCAGAGACCTTCCGAAGGCTGCAGGGACCTTCAGAATGGCACCTGCAACTATAGTGCTGACCCAGTGGTGTCATCTGTTAATGAACAGAGGGAACGCTGGGCAGGACTTACGCTCTGATTGGCTGCCCATCCGTTGCATTCCGCCGCCTGCCCACGCTGCCCTGGCCTCGGAGGGGGCACCTGCTCACTGCAGGGGATGGGGGGCGCGTGCCGGGTGCCTGGGCGAGCAGTGGTGGGGCGTACCAACCGGAGGCACCCCGCGCGGTGGGTGGGCAGATCCCTGCAGCCTCTGGAAGGTCTCTGCAGCATTCAGAGAACTTTTGGCACTTCCTGCTGCACTCTGCTGGCTTCCTGAGGATCTAACCTGGATTCATCTGATGGCAGATAAGGTAAGATACCCCTTGCATCTAACCCCACTGATCCCATAGGATCAATAGTTTGTCAGTTGCAAATTTGCTATCTGCAAGGATTTCCAGAAACCTAACCCTAGTGGATAATGATTGACTGTATCTTTAACATTAAAGATTCGGAAGTATCTTTAACATTGTCTTTTCTCTCTACATTTAGCTAGCGTGTCTTAAGAAGCTGTTCTCTGAAGCATATATTCCCTTAAGGTGGTACCTTATATCTTCTGGGATTCATCTCTAAATCAAACTCGACATTATGACTCGAATGTGTTTTCTGATGCTTGCTTCACTTTCTGATCTTCCTGTAACTGTTACAAAACACATACGATGTCTGACTCTCCTGCAGTGCCTTATTACTGTGTAGAAATAGAAAGTCTTCGATGCCCGGAATCCTCTCTTCACACCTCCACATTATAGCCTTGGGCCACTGTATCACTTAGCCTGCTCAGCAAGAGCCTATCAAGAACTGATCCAGAATTAATTCAGGAGCATGTATCATGGCTGCATGTGCACCTCAGCAATCTCCCGTCCAGCTATGCTGTAATGTGCTACAGGATTTTCTTATCTACCAGAGAGACTATAATTGGTCATGCACAGGGGAGGAATCTTGGTGCCAACCAGCAAATTACAACATTGCAGCATTTGCAGGAGAGGGTCATTTTGTCACCCCTTCCCCTCCAGATGGTTGCTGTGACCAGGGGCGTTTCTAGGGTGTGGCACGGGGTGGCATGAGCCATCGGTGCCATCTTGCAGGGGGTGCCATTCGCATGGCGCCCGCCCCCCCCAAATGGCACCCACGGCCCGCCCGCTCCCGCCTAGGCCCTGCGCAGCATTCTCCTCGCTCCGGCTGGCCTTAAAGAGCCAGACGGAGCAAGGAGAATGCGCTGCCACCTGGCGCCCCCTCTCGTGCTGGCTCTTTAAGGCAAGAGCCGGCACGAGTGAACAGAACGCGGCTGGGGCGCGCGTTCTGTTCGCTCCGCAGCCATGGGCGCCACAAGTGCGTTCGCTGCGGAGCGAACTGAACGCGGTGCCCAGCCGCGTTCTGTTTGCTGCTGCTGGCCCTTTAAGGCCAACGGCAGTGAACAGAACACGGCGCCCCGGCCACGTTCTGTTCGCTGCCGCTGGCCTTAAAGGGCCCACAGCAGCAAACAGAACGCGCCTCTTAGAAGGGGCGGGGCGCTATGTCATGATGTCATGATGTGACGTCATGACGTTGCGTGCCCCTAGGGGCGCATTTTCATTGGGCGCCATGGGCGCCCTTTCAAACAGATTCGCCCCTGGCTGTGACTGGTGTCTGAAGGATCATCCATCGATTGCACCAGTGTACAGTCTTTATGCACAGAGGAGTGATGGACAAGTATATGGTATTACCCATCAGTCTTTGTTCCATTCCTACCTGCATTTGGTATAAATTGTGCAAGAGCATATTTGTCCACAAATTGTCTAGGTCAGTGGTTCCCAAGCTGTGGGTTGGGACCCACCAGTGGGTTATGAGCCAATTTTCAGGTGGGTTGCAAAGCACCTAGGGCAGCCATATTGAAAATATGGAAAGATGGGACTCTGGAAAGGGGGTGGGCTGTGTGGGTGTTTTGCTTGCATCACCGTTGTAAATAGGCTTTTTACTTTCTGATTCCCTTTGCTATTGAAAAATGACTGAGAAATAGCCCAACTGATTGCTGCATTCTCAGGAAAGCAGCAGGCTCTGGCATCACAGTGACAGCCCTTCCAGCCATGACATCACTCCAGTGGATTCTGGACAGGCTGTCATTCTGAAAAGTGGGCCCTGGTAAAAAGTTTGAGATTGCGCCCATGGCAAGGCGACGAAACCGCACCCCCGGCACGTCACCCTGCCCCCATGCGTCAGCCCGCCATGTCTCCCTGCACCTGGAATCGCTCCATTTTGGAGCGAAACGAGTGCCAGGGCAGGCGGGCGGGTCAAAAAGCACGCCGGCTCCTCCGCACGATGCTGCCTCGCCGCTGCCGGCGCCTCCCCGCTGACAGCGCCCATGGCTGCCGCCACCCCTGGCAACACCCTCCCTCCACCCCGAAGCCCATGCACAACTTTCAAGGCTATGCCCAATGCTCAGAGAGAGGGCTGGATGTCATGGGTGCTGCAATGTCATTTTAAAAAATTATACGTAGAAAAATCACTAAAAGATATGAAATTAAAAGCTGTGAAATTGTCTTTTAGAGCAGCAAATTACCCATTTCTCTATGTACCCAAGAGCAACAATCCATCATCCCCCCTCTGCCTCATCATCTATTTTACAAGCTAATGCAGAAACAAAAATTACAGGCATTGCCCATTTTTCCAACATGAGAAATAACAGCAGATTTGGGTGTGGGTGGGTGCAATCCTAACCTACGTTCCAGCACCGAGGTAGGGCAATGCAGCTCCAAGGCATTCCCTTACCTAGATGAGGTCTCTATGACTGCCCCCCCTACTGGAGGATACAGTGCAGACCCCATTAGTATGGCTACACCAGGGCTGGGAAGTTGGATAGGATTTGGCCCTTAGAAATTCAACCTTGTGTTATGCTCACATTTAGGGTGCAATCCTAACCCATTTTCCAGCACTGGGGTAAGGGCAATGTATCTCCAAGGTAAAGGAACAAAGGTCCCTTACCTTGAGGAGGCCTCCATGACAACTACATTACTGCATGATGCAGCACATGCCCCATTGGCACAGCTATGTCAGTGCTGGAAAGTGGGTTAGGATTACGCACTTCTGTAACCTATACTGTGCTCCTGATCTGGATTGGGGCTTTCTTGTCTCTTTTATGAAAGAGGATTTCAAAGTACCAGGAATGAAATTCCCATGTGACATCGACAGTGATGGCAAACCTTTTGGGCTTGGTGTGTCAAAACTTTGGAAAATGCTTAACTTGACTCTGCTGGCATGTCAATCCCGCTCCCAAACAAAAGAGAAACAGTTGTTTATATTCATTTATTCAAAAAAAAAATACAGTCCAATCATGTGTAGTGCTATGCATTCTATAAAGGAACTTCAAAAAACTGCAAAACATGAAAAATAAGTAAAATAAACTCAATTTTTGGAAGGTGTTGGTGAACACTGGTGTGTCACCCCAAATGTTGTGGTGTGTCACCTTTGACACTTGTGTCATAGGTTTGCCATCACTGATCTAGGTCATCCCAAAGCTTCTCTTCCATGGCTTTAATTCCCTCTCTCAATTGCCTTTGTCTAACCTACTCCCCCCAAAGTATGTAGCTCTGCAGCCACAAAAGGATGGGCACTCCTCTAATGGATATATTTGGACCAAGAAGTTTAGATAGCTGGAGTGGCCATGACATCACATTCTTGAAGCCCTGGACCGGACAATATGGCTGACCTTGTCCGCGAACCGCGAACGACGAGGTTTGCCGCTGGAGGGGCTCTCTCGCTCGCACGGCGCGCGTGTGAAAGTTAATTTTATGGGGGGGGTGAGTGTAGAAATTTAAAAAAATACTCTTAATAGCCTAGAAGTAAAAAAGAATCCCTCTCATATTGACAACTACTTGTGTTATGAAGAGATTTTAATGTAATATAATTACGCGGAATTAAACCTTAGAATTGCATATTAACTCATAATAACGTTACCAATGATGTTTCTCCACGATCACACATTGTTATTTTGGTAAGTTTTTACTTCAGGAGTAAACAATTCATGCCTAAACATCACACGAAAACCCATTTGAACTGCTTGGAATGAGCAATGTTTTGCACTTAACAACATGGCCGCTAAGCCTGCCTCCTGGAGTCAATCCGTCCGTATTGAACTCAATGGGGAGGGCCAGGGGTTGATTTGGACAGACTTGAATTGTATTTCCTTATTTATACAATGCATTGGTGCAGACTCCTTCGAAGCAGCTACTCACTTACATACACTGTGGCGTCAAAGAGATTGTTTGCTTGCCTGCACCTCTCTCAGCAAATATTGCTAGCATTAAGTGGAAGTGGGTTGGGAAAGTCAGCCATCTCTTCTTCCCTCCTAGAAGAAGAAAAAAAAAAGCATGTTCATTCAATCATCTGTGTAATTCCGAGAAATTCCTATTACTGTATGCTGATCTTGTTACACTGCTAGGTCCATAGAATGTAACAAGAAAGTATGTAGACTGTGTGAGTGGATTTTTTTTAAAATAAGTCCTTGCTAAACAAAGATATAAAGTACTTCCAAGAAAAAAATGTAGGAGGTAGAGAATTTGTCAGGTTAGTTGGCTCAGGGTGAGTCCAAACCTGGGATACTTCCAGTGATGTCATGCACCCACTACGCACCATTATGTACGTACCGGTTCCTAGAAGTTGAGCTGGCCCCGCCCACTCGAAGCTGGCCCCGTCGGCTGGTTGGCTCAGCAGCTGCGCATGCGTACTGCACACACACAGCCTTTGCCTGCACTTTCTGTGAGGAGGCAGGCAGGCAGCGTGGTAGTGGCGGCATCATGACATCACTTCCGGCTATGACCTCACTTGCTGCCACGGCACCACTTCCGGCTTATGACGTCACTTCCGGTGGGCGGACCCCGACAAGTGCCAATCAAAAGTAAGTACCTGTTCCTAAATCATTTGCATGACACCACTGGATACTTCTTGCTCTGGGTACAAGAGTCTTCGCATGAGGCCTGTCTTCAGATGCACCTGTGTGCATCGGCCTCAGAGCAGCAATCAGTCAGCAGCTGTGGAAAGCGCCTGCGTGCAACTTCGCACTTCTCAAGGCTGCACATTGCAAGATCTGATTGGGCCCACAGTAGTATTTAAGACCTGGGCAAGCTGACCCTCAGCGTGGGTTGAAGTAGGAGGAGGGTGACATGCTGCAATAAAGAAATAACATCTGTAAATTCTATCTGCTGCAAACTTTCTGACTGTGTACTGGAAATATTTGACCTTGGACTGTGTATTTTGACTAATCTGCTTGACTCCTGAAGAAACCTTAATACAACTTCTCTACATGGTACAGCTGTGTGTTCGTGTCTCTTTGCCACTGTGCTGGAATGCCAGATCTTCCATAGTTCTGCCTCACTTCCTCTGTTTATATAGCTGGGCTCTCTGCTAAGCTATGGGCACCCAGCAACTGGGGAGTCTCCCTAAAGGGGAGTTAGCTACTGGGGAAACTTCCCAATTATTCCTGTTAGAATTATCTCTAAATACAGAAAATACTGTCTCTCTTGATGATGTTTAGAATGTGGAAGGAAGAGTCAACAATAGTTTTGAGAGTGTTCTGCTCATCCTGCATTTGTGTAATTCGGAAAAATGTAAAGGAAACAATTACCAATCTGTTCCTGGGCCAGCTGTAAATGCCCCCCTCCCATACTTCCTTGATTGGTTTCTCAAACATAATGCAATGCAGCTTTGGGCAAACATCCAAGATCAAAGAAGGATACAAATTTGCCTTTTGATTGCACTAAGGTTTCCTTGCTGGAGAATAAACATACTAATAGTGCAGGCTTATACACATCTACTTAGACATAATCCCAACTGAGTTTAGTTGAATTTACTCCTGGTTAAATGTGCATTTAACCATTTAAAGGTGCAATTGTGGGATGTGGTGGCGCGGTGGGTTAAACCACTGCTGCTGCGACCGGAAGGTTGGGAGTTCAAGACTGCGCGACGGAGTGAGCTCCTGTTGCTTGTCCCAGCTCCTGCCAACCTAGCAGTTCGAAAGCACCTAAATGCAATTAGATCAATAGGGACCACTTCTGTGGGAAGGGAACGGCGTTCCATGCGCTACGGCGTAGAGTCATGCCGGCCACATGACCACGGAAGCTTGTCCTCGGACAAAACGCCGGCTCTACAGGCTTTGAAACGGAGATGAGCACCACCCTCTACAAATGTGCATAGGAGTGCAGCCTAACAGCCTAATCCTATCTCCCTCCCCACTGTAGCCGTGCCAAAATGGTTTTTGATGCATCCTGCAACGGCGGAAGGGGGGGCTTATGGAGGTCTCCCCTGGATAAGGAACATTTGTTTCATTACCGAGGGGTAAGCGTCTGTGGCAAAGAAGGGTCTACTTAGATCTGCGCTAGCAAAATTGTGTGGACCTGGGCTGCAGAATCAGGTATGGGAAGGGGGGTTGAATTTTCAAGTGATTTTTTTTTTGAAAAAAAAAAACTGTTTTTCGGTTCAGTGATTTTACATAATATTTTGTCCTCATCTTGCTTTCTGTCAGGGATGTTTCATGGTTGTGCAATTGCTGCAGTCCAAGAATGCCCATTTGCATTTCAGGAGTGTCATTTTATGATGTCACAGTGACAGCACTTCCTGCTTGATGATGTCACTTCCTGCCATACCACCAGTTTCAGGTTAATGACATCACATCCGGTGGGTCCCGACATGAGTGCCATTCTAAAAAGTGGGTCCCAGTCTAAAAAGCTTGAGAACCAGTGCCTTAAACCAAACTTCGAGTCAATAGAGTTACTGAAACAGACCTTTACAGCCCTGTGCAGAGATGCAGCGCAACACAGTGTGCGCAGAGGTGTATAAAGGGTGCTGCAAGGCAGGGCAGAGGCAGTGGGCACCAGCTGCGGGGAGGGCGCAGCGGGCGGGAAAAAGAGAGTGATTTTCAGCCCACCCGCCAACCCTTCCTAGCATCCAGTATGCCCACTGGGCAGTATAACACTGGGCGGGACATCCGGGTGATCGACAGCCCGCCCGTCGCGTTCCTCAGTGTTACGCCGTTTGCGTAACGTACGCAAGCGGCGTAATTGGTTACGCAAACAGCGTAACGTCGCAGAACGCGATGGGCGGGCTGTCGATCACCCTGATGTCCCGCCCAGCGTTCCGGCAGCATAACACCATTGAGTATGCCCCTGCAGGTGCCCCCGTGTTCCCTTCACTTCCCGAGCTGGGGGGTGAGGGGAACTCGCTGCCTGCCTCGGCAGGGCTGGCTGCGGCAAAATAGCCCCAGTTGTCCCGGGAGGAGCCCACACATTCCCTTTCCTTCCTGAGACGGGGAGCAAGGGGAACACACCAGTCGGGGACGCAGCGGCTGCTGCAGGAGCGCCCATGTTCCCCTCCCTTTGTGGTGTCATGCAACATGCTGGGGGCCTGCAACACCCTGCAGGGGAGCTTTGCGCCCTGGAGGCCTCCTCCGATCAAGGGAACATGTGTCCCCTGGCCCTGGGGTAAGCCCCTGCTGGGCCGCCAGGTCATGTGGACTCAGAAAGGTGGATCAAGGCAAAGGTTTGATTTGATAGCACTGCTGCCAAACGTGCTCCCTTCCTTCCTCTGATCCTTCCTCCTCTTTACCCCTGCCACAGCCCTGTTCTGCCCACTCCTCACCCCATTCCGCCTGTCCTCGCCTTGCTCCCACCCCCTGTGTGTACTTAACAAGCATCCAGAGTCCACTGGTGCACAGAGCTGGCTGATCGTTGCTTACAGCGGCCAGCCCAACATGCTCTGGCCTGTTGCCTTCTGCAGCAGCCAGGAAATGCCACATGCTGCCAGAACACACACCCCCAAAACTGCCATGGCCCAACCCTGGCCCTACCATACCTGGGCCAGTGGAGAGTCCAGGTGTGCCAGGCGCTTGTGCAGCACCGCTGATAACTTCCACCAGTGGCACCATCATGCTTGATGGTGGTGTGGTTTTGGTGTCACCACAACAGGCCCTGGGTCAGTGGATCATGAGACCCACAGCTGTAGGCTCTTGATAGGATTGGGCCACAGACCAGTAAAGGAGGGACGTTCTTCTCCTGACCCAAGAAATCCTGATGATCAACATAGTGGTGTGAGCAGTGGTGGCATCTAAATGATTTAAGAACAGGAACTCACTTTTGATTGGCACGTGTCAGGACCTGCCCACCGGAAGTGATGTCATAAGCCGGAGGCAGGCGGAGCCCAGGTCTACCCGCGGCTGGTTCCTATGGGTAGACTGGGTCCTATGGGTAGACCCCTCCGCCCCTCTAGGAATCCAGAGTCGCTCCCTTTAACCCTCTGAGTGCCAGCCAACCAAGAAGAAAAGCTCTTTGCAGAGGAAACGGGAGGGGGGAGGAGGGGGGAAGCACCACGGAATGAAGTGGGCGGAGTCAGCCCTTATTTTATCAAGTGGAACTGAATTCCCCCATGTTTCCCCTACATGACATCACTGGGTGTGAGCACTGCGCACTTTTCCTTGCCATTGGTACTGGATATATGTGGCACTCTAGGCTTAATTTTTAAGCACAGAACATCACGGATCCCTTCAATTCTTTTCCTGAACTGCAGTAGAGCTGTCATTGGCATGTTCTTGAGCATCAAAATGTACTCGCCTTTCTTCAAATGATGAGTCCAATTTCGCTTCTCTATAACTATTCATACGAGCAAATAGAACATGCTGTGTTTCCCTGGGTGGGCCAACTAGCGTATTAGCAAGGGCATCGTTCCCCTGAATGCGGCGCAAGGAAATCTCCACTCATGCTGACCCAGCTGCATTGCCAAGCACAAATGAGCGAGGAAATAATACCGACAAAACAGGTTGGTAATGAGCTGCTTCTGCATTCACTGGAGGGCATGACAAAAATGCTGTGCATTTCCTGGGCTTAATTGAAACTGTTGTGCACTCCCAGTTGTAAAAAGGAAAGAATGGCAAATACAAGGCTACGGCTGGGCTCTGTGGCTGAAGAGGCATCCTATGTGGAAGGCAGCAGTGTCATGCTGCCGGAACGCTGGGAGGGACGAACGGGTGAGCGGCAGTCCGCCCGTTGCGTCACGCTCCGTTTTGCCATCTTCCCCGCCCCTGCGGGGGCGGGGAAGATGGCAAAACGGAGCGTGACGCAACGGGCGGACTGCCGCTCACCCGTTCGTCCCTCCCAGCATTCCGGCAGCATGACACCGCTGGTGGAAGGCCTACCTCGGGTGGGTTCTTTGTCCAGAAGGGTTGGGGAGGCCCGTTGCCACCTCCGCAGGCCTCCCTGTTGCTGAAAATAGCTCCGTGGTGAAATGGAAGTTCACTTCCTGTTTCGTATCAAACAGGAAGTCAACTCTGACTTTACAGTGGAGCTATTTTCAGCATCAGGGAGGCCTGCGGAGGTAGCAGCGGTTCTCCCCAACCCTTCTGCACCAAGAACCCACCCAAGGTAAGGCACAGGCCCCTCAATCCCTGCAATCACTGCGGCACTGCCAGGCAATGCTTCTTTGTGCTCTATGGTGGGTTGCGACCCACCATTTGAAGAGCACTGCCCTAGGATAATGCCCCTAGGGGCCTGCGGGAATGATTCTTTCTAACACCTTGAAAACATTCTGCCAATCACTGTGGATCAGCGGTTTTCAACCTTTTTCATGTCACAGTACAATGACCTCCATCAGGGCTGGCCTTAAGCCAATGTGACCAATGTCATCACATCGAGCCCCACGCTTTGGGGGGCCCTGCACCAGTGCAGTGAGCATAGTGCTTGCTGCTGCAGTCAGAATCTCTTAGGATTGTATGTAGGACAGTGAGGCAAGCAGAGCAGCTTTATCTTGGGCCCTCTCAGCTGCCCCAGCTTCTGAAGTGCCCAAAATGGGCCTCCTGGAAGCAATTGGCAGTGACGTCATCCTGTCACCACCAACTATTTCCAGGTGCCACATTTTGTGTATGGCACCACAAGTGCTCTTCTTGGTGAGTGGGGGCCCTTGTGGGGAGGGTGGGGGGCCCCACAGGAATGCCCCTCATTGGGCCGCGCCACTCCTAGAGCCCTGACCTCCATGATCTTTACCGACTGTGATGTCACGTCCAACATTTACAAGACTCATCAGGTTCTGTGACTCTGTTTCTAGGGCAACTATCTGTAGTAATGAATTGCCGGTACCATCGTTGAAAATTCATTTCTACACACCGTGCCCTTAAAAACGCCGTTGCAGACCCTGGAAGCGTTTTCCAGTGATTTTTAGCTGCTGTGCTCCAAATTCCTGCAGCACACCTGTGCACCTGTCGCTGAACACCAATGTGCCACAGCACACCAGTTGAACATCGCTGCTGTCGATGGACTCAGGAAAGTGCAACTTCATCATCAGCATCTAGGTGAAGGTGCTAGACGCTGACTTTTTTTAAAAAAATGTGAAAGTGAGATTCTCAGAGAAAGTGCACCCACTACCTCGGCTGCCCTGTACTCAGTCATGTCATGCAGGGGGTACGCGGGGGTACGCGAGTACCAGTTTCTAGGATTACAGCTGGCCCCGCCCATTTCCCCACCCACTCGTCGACTCCGCCCCCTGCAACGTTTGAATTTCCTGCATGTTTGAGTTGCCTGCATGTTCTCAGAGCCAGGCAGGCAGGCAGGCAGCGAGCGGAGCCTTTCCTTTCCTTGCCACGGAAAAATGAGTTGCTCTGGGGTTTTAACATGATGCCAGGCCTCCTTAACATGTTCTGGGGGTGCTGTGGAATACTGTTGCAACTGTTGGGTCAGTTTAAAATCATCTGAGGCCTCAAAAAGGGCTTTTTTCATGTCACTTCCTGCCACGACATCACTTCTGGCTTATGATGTCACTTCCGGTGGGCGGGTCCCGACACGTGCCAATCAAAAGTGAGTACCTGTTCTTAAATCATTTAGATGACACCACTGCCTGTACTCCTATGGAATCATGGCAGATGCACATATTGTGTATGCACATTAGATCGAGAACAGGGCACAATGTTCTCAGGCAGTAAAACACGACACAAGGATTGCTCATTTCAAAAAAAAAAAGGACTTAAAAAAAAAGCAGGACATCTGCCTTGATGTGACTACCTTTGCCCTGATCAGAGACAAATCGACTGGTAGAGGCCAGGAACAGCAGATTGTTGGAACAACCCTCTATTTAAAAAAAAGTATTAGATATCTTTCCAAGAGCTGGCTTCTGCAGCTTCCGGACTTAAAACAACCACCACAACAAAACAATCATTATTCCGTCAAATAACTACTCATAGTTGGCAAAGTATGAGAAGTGGAGGATCAAAGTCCCCCTGACATTTAAAATGTTCTCTATAATTGCTTCTTTTTAACTTGCAGCCTGTGGTTATAAACACACACGCCGAATCAATGAAATGGAAAAGACCTAATAGGTCACCTCGCCCACCATGTCCTTGACTGTTGTTGGGAAGGGAAAACCCACACCGGAGCCAATACGAAACATTTTTGTTTCTCCGGAGGCCTGTTTTGGGCATTCAAGTCCAAACCCATTGATTTGTATTCAGGAACTCTTTGGAAGAAAGCAGGAGGACATAATGTTCAAGCTGACATTGCTGAGGAATGACCAAATACCCACAATGAAGCTGGGGTGCAAACACACTTTCAGGGTGCGATCCTAACCTGGAGTTAGGCTGGCACAAGTTAGGCCAGCAAAGTTTGGCTGGCACAAGGGCCACCATAAAGTGCGTTTGGACCACTGTAGGAGTCAGGGAGGATGGTGCACGTCTGTGTGCTGGCCTCTCTGACTCTGAGAGGGGTCCAAACATACTTTATGGTGTCCCTTGTGCCAGCCAAACTTTGCTGGCCTAACTGTGCCGGCCTAACTCCAGGTTAGGATTGCGCCCTCAGTGCGGGGAAGTATTCTTTGAATGGATCCAGGATTTGCTTATTTCTTGTGAGTTCTGGGTCCATTGTGAAAATACATGTGAAAGACAGACAGACAGACAGACAGACAGAGAGAGAGAGAGAGAGAGAGAGAGAGAGAGAGAGAGAGAGAGAGAGCAGCTCCAGGCCATGTTATCCCATGCTTGGAGACATCTGATGTGCTGAAAGGCAGGCATGTCACTGTCCCACCAGCATGCTCGAGGCTTTGGAACAGACAAGGTGAGGCTTAGCTCGGCTATGTCCCTGGAGCCCTGCTAGACTTTGCTGTGCTGGATGGACAACGATATTGCCATCTGATCCATGTGCTGGAGGCCTCCTAGCAGATGAAGACATGCCTGATACCGTCCCTGGGGCTCCGATGCATCGAGGTTTTAGAAGCTGAATGGGCAGCAATATCATTGTCAGCTCACTGCACCAGAAGCCTCAGAGCAGGTGACGGGGGTGGCGAGAGCAGCCTGGGAGATGAGGCTATGTGTGCATGCTTCAGACTGTGCGCTAGAAGGCGCCTCCTGCATGACAGCTCTCTGCACATGCCCAGAGCACATTGCAGTACTTATTCTGAACACCACGATGTAGTCTGAAATTTGGGCAGAGCAGAATGGATTAATTCTTAGCTTCCCCTGTGATATCTCTCATTCTTTGAGGACTTTGACCAGGCTGACTAATGATGCTCCTTCCACCAGGTATTATTCCAGCTTAAAATCCAACTACATTAAGTGTGCAATCCAAACCTGGAGTTAGGCCAGCACAAGTCCCTTGTGCCGGCCCAGGAGTGTTGCAAATGCACCATAAAGTGTGTTTGGACCATTCTCTGAATGAGGGAGGATGGTGCATGCCTGTGAACAGACTTTGGAACAGACTCTGGCCTCCCTGAGCCTCCCTGACTCTGGAAGTGGTGTAAATGTGCTTTACGGTGTATTTGCAACACTCCTGAGCCGGCACAAGGGACTTGTGCTGGCCTAACTCCAGGTTCGGATTGCGCCCTAAACTATCAATGAAAGACGCTGAAAACTGGGCTGCCTCAGTTCATGCAAAATCATAATATATATTGGCTTATTATTTACTGTTTAAACCACAGACATTGATTATGGGCACAAATCTACCCTCAACGTAGCACCAACTGGGACCCCCGCTTTGGCGCTAGAGATCTCGGGCCAATGCTACCACTAGCCTCAGCCCTACAGTGCCAACAGAGAGCCTCCCTTGCGTCAGCTGAACTCTGCTGATGAACTCTGCTAGCGCAAGGGAAGTTCTAGAAGGAGGGATGGCAGGTGGGTGAGAGGAGCTGACCGGGAGTGGGCATGCCAGTGGGGAGAGAGGGGATGGGATGTGGCCGTTAGATGGCTTCCAAGGCCCCATCGGGTGGCCGGGAGGCCCCGATTCGGGCTGTGCAGCTTCCTAGGCTCTGTACCTGCTACAGAAATAGCAGGTGCAGATCTGAAGAACCCCATGGGGTGGCCGAAGCCATCCCTGGGGCAAGGGGACGAATATGCCCTTTTGCTGGGGAGGCTTCCCATCTAAGATGTGCTGGATTTGGCTCAGGCCTGCCAGGCTTCACCAATCCAGTGCAATTTAGGATTGCACTCTGTATGGACACTAAAAAGGTTACAGGTTTCCCCATGACCGAATGGTCTAGTCATGACCGACTGTAGGGGGTGGTGCTCATCTCCGTTTCTAAGCCGAAGAGCCGCCATTTGTCCAAGGACAAGTTTCCAAGGTCATATGGCCGGCATTACTATAGTGCACGGAACACCGTGACCTTCTCACTGAAGTGGTCCCTATTTATCTACTCGCATTTTTACATGCTTTGAAACTGCTAGGTTGGAAGGAGTATGGAAGGTACTAGAGCTCTAAAACCAGGGAATCAGAGGATCACCTTACTTTTCATACCAGCAGGGCCACCCAAGACCTCCTGACACCTGGGGCTGCAATCCAAATGCATCTTCTTCCGTGCTTCCATGTTTTTGCTTGGGACTCTGCTCCCCGCAACATCTTCTCTGTGCCCATTTTCAGGGAGGGGAAGGAGGACACATTGGTGTGCTGCAAATGGTCCACAGGTGTGCCATGGGCGTTTGAGGGAGGGCTGTTTATTAGTATGGCCATCGGGGGATGTTGGCCCTCAGCTGGCAGTGTGGTGTGCCTTGTCAACTGTCAAAAAACCGATGATGTGCCTTTGACAATTTTAGTGCCTTGTCAGTGTGTCATGAGATGAGAAAGGTTGACAACAGCTGACATAGACAGAGGTGGACAGTCCCCAACAATTCCAGAATGGGTATGGAATGTCTAGGAATCAGCATCAATCTCAGGCACCAGAGGCACAGTGGTACCCAAACAGCTACCACTGCATCCTACCAGTGCTGGGCAGGTGCCAGAGGCACCTCGGGAGAAGGTGATGTCCGTCCCCTTCCCTCGGGGTAAGGGTCCAGGGGTGCTGATGAGTCTCCTCTATTCTGTTCTGGCCATTTCACCAGCACAGTCATTAGGGCCTCTGTGTTGATCCACACAGCCCAACAGAGGGGTTAGGATCTGGTGGTGGAAGCCACCACTGCTCCCACCCCTGCACTGCCCCCCTCCACCCAGTTCCGCCCTCCCTGCCTACCTGGAAAATATGCAACACTAGTGGCTCCTGCATTTACCGGCTGCTAGCTCCACAGCAGGGGCGAAGGAAGAGTGTAGCGATGGGTGGCAGGAGCCATGGGCGCCAGCAGCGGCGAGGCGCCATTGTGCAGAAGAACCTGCACACTTTTTGGCCCACCCGCCCTCCCCTACGTCTGTATCGCTCCAAAATGGAGTGATCCCAGGCACAGGTAGGCGTGGTTGGGTGACGCACGGGGGCAGGGAGATGCGCTGGGGGCGCGGTTACATCGCCCTGCCCCAAGCACGCTCGGGGCTCCGTGTGTCTTTGTTCCACAGGGATGCCTCCAGGCATGCAGGAACAGCACTGGGCCAATGCAGGTGAGGTGGGCCAATCAATGAGAGAGGTGCCTTATGACACCTTTCGGACATCGAGGGCAATCCTTAACTGCAGTTAGGCCGGCATAAGCTAAGTCAGCAAAGTTTGGCCAGCACAAGACCCCCCATAAAGTGTTTTTGGACTACTCTCGGGGTCAGAGAGGATGGCTCATGTCTGTGTACTGGCCTCTCTGACTCCGAGAGTGGACCAAACATATTTTAAGGTGTCCCTTGTGCTGGCCAAACTTTGCTGGGTTAGTTTATGCCGGCCTAACTCAGTTTAGGATTGTACCCTTCGGCACTGGTGGTATGCTTGTACCACCCATGCTGAGCCCAATAGGATTGGGCTCTTAGACAGGACCTCCTTAGCACTGTATCATGTTGACGGAAAAACAAACCTGTTCTGATTGGGGACTTCAAAGTATTGGACTGTACCTAGATACCTATATTTAGACTTCTAAATACTCATTCATTCAGTTTTCTGGGCAGTGGAATGGACTACATGACTTCAGATTCTTTCTGGCCTTTCTGGAATGTTGGGAGATGATTCTATGATGATCAGCAACTTCAATTCATCGGAAGGAATTTGACATGAATTGGTTTGTGAATCTAGCTCAGCCAAGTCCATGAAAGATCACTGTCAAATGTCATCAGTCTCTATCAGTGAGCTAACCAAGAATCAGGTTGCATTTTCTAATCTCATTTCCTCTCTCTTTACTTTGTTTTTTCCTTGAAAAACCTGTCTTTACTGGAGTCATATAGCCATGGATCCCAAAGGACTTTCTCATTTCTTTTTAACTACATAGTTTAGAATATAGTTCTTCTAAGGGGGGATGAATAAGAGGCAAGGGAAAGAGATGATATGAGAAAACCCTGCTAACTGGGAAAGAGACAATTTTCAACTGGTGTTAGCCGGGGGAGAGTAATTGTCCCTTTTCACCCCTGTGCAGTGTCTTTTCTAGTGGATAGGATCGAGAGAGGGATGCTCTTTTCCCCCTCTCACAGCACCAGAACCAGGGGACATCCACTAAAATTGAATGTTGGGAGAACGGATAAAAGGAAATGCTTTTTTACCAAGCGAGTATTTAATCTGTGGAACTCCTTGCCACAGGAGGTGCTGATGGCATCTAGCCTAGGCACCTTTAGAGGGGATTGGACAGATTTCTGGAGGAAATGTCTATTGTAGGCCACAGGCACCATGATGGGTGGTGCAACCTCCTTACATTAGAAGTAGGCTACCTCGGAATGCAAGATGCAGGGGAGTGTCTTGCATGCTCCCTGAGGCATCTGGTGGGCCACTGTGAGATACAGGAAGCTGGGCTAGATGGACCTTTGGCTTGATCCAGCAAGGCTTTTCTTAGGTAAGCTCAGGAAGCCTCCTCTTAACACTGACTACTTGGGAATGAAAAAAGAAACAGCGACATCTCCAAACATCTGGCAGCCAGTGTGGGCTCTTTTCAGCTTGCAGAGGTCTTGCCCTATGGCCAAATCCTATTGGAAGAGTATGCCAGAAGATGATGTGTGTTGTGCCAGCATAGGCCCCTTTACAGCCATCAGAAACGCACTATGCCCAGTGGTGATCAGCCAGCTCTGTGTGCTGATGGATGCCAGACACCCACTGGAGGAGTTGAACCAGTGTAGGGCATTGGAGGGATGTGAACAGGGGTAGGATGGATGGGGACAGGCTGAATGGGGTGGTGACGTGGTGGGGAGGAGAGATGATCAGGCCTGGGAGGGGTTTGGGATTGATGCACAAAGTCCACTTTCATGGACCAAAGTGGACTTACATAAGAACATAAGAAGAGCCCTGCTGGATCAGGCCAAAGGCCCATCTAGTCCAGCTTCCTGTATCTCACAGCGGCCCACCAGGTGCCCCAGGGAGGCATGAGACAACAAGATGCTTGCATCCTGTTGCCACTCCCTTGCACCCAGTACTCTGAAGTAGCCTACTACTAATGTAAGGAGGTTACAACCCATCATTGCCTATAGCCCACAGTGGACTTTTCTTCCAGAAAAGACTTGCACAGCTATTGAGCTGCCTCAGGTTCAATGTGACTCAGACCACAATCCTAACCTGGAGTTAGGCCGGCACAGTTAGGCCAGCAAAGTTTGGCCAGCACAAGGGCCACCGTAAAGCACATTTGGACCACTCTATGAGTCAGGGAGGATGGCGCATGTCTGTGTGCTGGCCTCTCTGACCCCGAAGTGGTCCAAACGCAGTTTACCATGTCCCTTGTGCTGGCCAAACTTTGCTGGCCAAATGGTGCCAGCCTAACTCCAGGTTAAGATTGCACCCTCATTGCGGCTGCTGGACTGGACAAGTGTCCCCTTACTTCAAGGAGAACTCCAGCCGCCAAAAATCCTCCGCAGGTGTGGAAGCCACAATGGAGCTACTGCATCACAGCACAGGCATTTAGGTAGTATGGGGCTGCTGGTTCCTCAATATGAAACACTTGATGTAAGGTCTTGCCTTTTATCAATGACAGAAGGTCAGCCCAGTTTGCGTCAGCTGTTGTGCTGTTGGGCAGCTTCCATTCATTTCGGTGGGTCTGTTCTTCCCAGCACAGGGCACCCGCGATGGCCTTTTGTACCATGCCAGATGCGCCACACAAAGCCAGAGCAGGCAGGTGAAAAATGCAGAACAGGGATGAAAGTAAAGGAGTCCTTCATTCCTGCCCAGGCTCTCACGCTGAAACCATACAAAATTCATTTGGCCTTGGTTTTCATTACACATTCAGACCAAGTTTGTAAAAAAGGATTGCTGTGGCTCATGAATCTTTCAGGCAAACCTGTTCTGATCTATGCTTTTGCATAGCGGTCATGCAAAATTCATCACATTCTAAGGGTTCTTGACACAAAAGTAGGGGAAATTAGGTGTTTCTGCATGGATTTGGCTTTCAGAATGTTCTGTAAGGGTCATAACCGGAATTCAAAGCAGAACCCGCCAAGCTCAACACTAAAAAATACATTACAAGACTCCCCTGCCTCAATATACCTTTGAAATTCTGCTGCCTTGGTAAATTCTAATTGTTTGAATGACTGATGGTTCCTCAATTTCTCTAATGCATATATTGCAAAAAAGGATTTATACATTAAATGCCTCTCAGTACTTGCCTGGTAATCTGGAATTGGGAGGAAAAAATATTATCTTTCAATTGTCCGCAGTTGCAGCAATGTTACTGAGAGCGCTATCCTAAACTGAAGTTAGGCTGGCACATTTAGGCCAGTAAAGTTCGGCCAGCACAAGAGCCACTGTATAGTGCACTTGGACCACTCTCAGAGTCAGGGAAGATGGCACATGTCTGTGTGCTGGCCTTCTGACTCCAAGAGTGGTTCAATCATACTTTATGGTGGCCCTTGTGCCGGCCAAACTTTGCTGGCCTAACTGTGCCAGCGTAACTCCAGGTTAGGATTGTGCTCTGAATCTATGCAGGTTTGAGTCTAGTCTCTCTTTTAGTATAAATTCAAATGTATATATTTATAATATAGTAATTTATATTATTATGTCAACAGTTTCCGCATTACAAGTTACTAATAACATTACATTCAGAGTTTTTATTCTTTTAAAAAAAGCCACAAAGTTTCTTTTTAATTTAGCAGGATGAATTCTAATATTGTTGTCTCAAAAGTCACCAAATCACCAACAGTCTATATTTAAAGATCTGACCAGAACTCTTGGATCGGGAATTTTTTAATTTACTTTTAAATCTCAAAATAAGTAAGTAAATTAGATTTCAAGGTGATCAAGATGAAAACTACTTTAAATGACGAGTATTTTCAAGATATTAATTTTCTAGGGTAATACATTCAGGGCGCAATCCTAACCTGGAGTTAGGCCGGCACAGTTAGGCAAGCAAAGATTGGCTGACACAAGAGCTACCAGAAAGCGCATTTGGATGACTCTCGGAATCAGGGAGGATGGTGCATGTCTGTGAATGCAATCGTAACCTGGAGTTAGGCCGGCACAGTTAGGCCAGCAAAGTTTAGCCAGCACAAGGGACACCGTAAAGTATGTTTGGACCACTCTTGGAGTCAGAGAGGCCAGCACACTGACGTGCACCATCCTCTCTGACTCTGAGAGAGGGCCAAATACATTTTACAGTGGCTGTTGTGCCAGCCTAACTGTGCTGGCCTAACTCCAGGTTAGGATTGTGCCTTCAGTGTTGGGCTCTCTGACTCGAAGCGTGGTCCAAATGTGCTTTACGGTGTCCTTTGTGCCAGCCAAACATTGCTGGTTTAACTGTGCCAGACTAACTCAAGGTTAGGTTTGTGCCCTCAATTGCAACATCTGTCCTTCCATCAGTGTATAAAGTCAGTATATTGTAGTTCTCTAAATAGCTGTCACAGAAGTCTGACAATCAACAGATCTTTTTCTGAGTCTTTAAATAAGAACCTGCTTCTGTGGGCAGTGGCGGATCTAGGGGGCAGGGGGGCATTAGCCCTGGGTGCCATCTTGGGGCTGTCTAGGGGGGCGCCAGTGGCCCCCGCAACATTGAGCGGGTAGACCTGGGCTTGAGGGAGCCCAGGTCTACCCGCGGTCGTTTCTAATAGGTAGACCTGGGCTCCTCTAGGGAGCCCAGGTCTACCCGTGGCTGGTCCCAATGGGTAGACCTGGGCTCCATGGAGCCCAGGTCTACCCGGGGCTGCTTCTGGTGGGTAGACCTGGGCTCCCATGGGGGCACACTTCTATTGGGTGCCCCAGACGCCATTTTGACTAGGTCCGCCCCTGTCCATGGGGGGTGGGGGACATCGTTTTTCTGGAAGTCTCACATTCCAAGACTAGTGGAGCACTATCAGGAGCTTAAACACAACAGCACCTATGTACATACTCGCCTAAATAGAAGAGAAGCTGGGCAACACAATCCAAGGCCTGACATTATGTTGTTCTCTGCAGGGCTGCATAGAAAGACTATGCACATACAGCACATATGCAGGTAGATTCTGTTCGTACCTTTGGATGAATGCATGAAGCCTGGCAAAAAGGAGAACAGGCACAATGTGATTCCTTGTAAGATGGGTAGAATTTCTGTGCAATTTAATTCCCAAGGTGCAAAATTTCTTGTGGCCGTCTTGGTTCTGTCGCTATGAATAAAATCCATAATGATTAACTGTCTAATGCATTCTAATATAGAGCTGTTCATCCCACAGCATGTTTGAAGTTCCTTGGTTATTTTAGAACGATGTGTCTATTGTCCATCCAATGTATCACTGCATTAGAGTGAAATGCCATAGATAAATAGATAGTACCTGTTGCAGAATTGTACAGGAGGATTATAGAGATGAAAGGCTGAAAATGTAGGTATACACTCTTGGTTGAGAAGGTCACCTAAAAATCTGCGAGAATGCAGAAATGCATTGATGAAGCAGAACTGCCATCTTGTGATTGAACACTGCAATAAAATCTGCGCTTGGAAAATCTGGAATGTAGAAATATAAAAAGATTTTGTATTCCTTTCTTCATGAAAATCGCATTTCTATTAATCAAGGGATTAAAATTGTAATTCGGAGATGAGGAGTAAATGCTGACCAATTTAACAATGCAAAGGGAGTTTGTGTTTCCCGTTCTGCCCCTGGAACAACTGTACTCTGATGCCAGCAGCAGAAAAAAAGCAACTCCTTCTGGTGGTAAAAATATAATAATGTAATATGTTAAATCAGTGGTTCCCAGACTTTGGGTCGGGACACACCAGTGGGTCACAAGTCAATTTCAGGTGGGTTGGGAAGTACTTCGAGCAGCCATATTGAAACTATGGGAATATGGGGTGCTAGAAAGGAGGAGGGCTGTGTGTTTTATTTGTGTCACTGTTGTATATAGGCTTTTTTTTCTTTGTGATTCACTTTGCTATTGGAAAATGGCTGAGAAACAACCCAACTGATTGCTGGATATCGCCCTGCAGCCCACCCCGCCTTTCACCCTGGCACCTCCCACCAGAGAAAGGAACTTCGTGGTAAATAAAACCAGATCTTCCATTATTCCAGTCCTCTAAATCCTGGTTTGCAATTTCAGATAAATCTCCAAATTTATCCCTGAGTGGCTCAGTAATTTTTAGCACAATCCTATGCATAACTCCTATGTGGGCCTCCCATTAACACGGCGCCTGATGATGATATCATCTCGGGCACCAGTTTCATGGCTGAGATCTTGGCCTGGGGACGTGGCCAGGAGAGGAGGAGCTCCCAACCCAGGCCACGAGGCTCATAAGGAGCCCGGCCGTCAGAGAGAGGTCGCTCCTCCTCGAGCTGGAGGGCTAGTGGAGGGGCTGCCTCTAGCGAGCCGGAGGGCGCAGCCGGACTAGCTCCTGACCGTGGCCAGACCGGGGACAGCCGAGCCTCGTTCCTTACTGGGACCACCCCTTGGGAGGAGCTCCCCTGGGGTGGGACCAGAGCCCCCCAAGCCTGGACAGATGTCCACAGGCCAGAGGGCCAGCCCAGAGCACCCACCCCCCTTCTTGGAGCTGGAGGGCAGACCAGACCCCTGCCCCACTACCTCAGCAACAAGCCCCCAGCCGAAGGAAGGCACTGGGGGTACCCCGAGATGCCAGGCATCAAAGATCCCTGTGAGCCGCAACAAGGGGGGCATGTGAAGTGAACACGGCTACCCGGGAGGCTAGGCCCAGAGTGGACAGAGGGCTAGCCTCCATGACTGTAAAGGCGCTCACTAAAATAAACTGCTTAAGCCGCACTTGTACCCGCGTCACGCCTGCTTCCTACCGCCAACCCAGGGTCTGGATCCATCGCAAAGTGAGTACCAGCTCCTCCCCACCCACCACTGCCATGGAAGACGTGACATGAAGCCAGGGCATCTTCCTGCCAAAATAAGAGGCACTTAAGAAAAAAAAGAATGTTACTCACGGCATGATCCAAACCTACCATTAGGATGGCACAAGACCCTTGTGCTGGCCTCCAACTGATACAAATGTGCTGTGAAGTGCATTTGTGCCAGTCATGGAGGAGATAGGCAAACGCACAGACATGCGTTGGCCTCGCTGCCCAGGCCTGCAGGCCTGAAGGTAAGGCCAACACAAGGACTTCGGGAGGGTGGCAGGAGGCATAATGGGGCAGGGAATGGGCAGGCCCATGGGTTGCCCAGCCCAGGAAGGGGGAAAGAGCCAGGAGCCAGCCTTTGGGTTGGATCCTAACCCAAGTTCCTGTCCTGGGCAGCCCCAATTCAGTCACTTGAAGTTGTGCCACTGATTTCAGTGGCACAGGTTTGAGTAGCCCCATCTGGGCCACTATGCATTACCCAGGACAAGGGGAATCGTTTTTCCCTGGGTTGTGCGGCAGCACTTCCGAGCCCGGCCTGTATATGGGGCAGGCATGTCAGAACATCAAGAACATAAAACATTCATTGCAGACAAAATGTCAGCATATGCGTAGAATCGTCATATAAGTGCCATTCAACACGACTTATTTAAAGGTATTGAGTAAGTACATTCATTTAATAATAGATGTTTTATATATATTCATAATGCATGAGCATACTTCATCTCTGATTTCTTACCATTCAAATAACATGCAGCTGATGAAGAACATTCATTCATAGAAAAATGTAAAAGACAAGAAGCAGCACTATCTGGCTGGAGGTGTTGGAGATAAGAAACCACAGCATGATGTCAATCTACTGCCTGAACCTTCTGTGATGATTACAATGTTGTTACTGTTCAGTCGCTAAGTCGTGTACGACTCTTCGCAACCCCATGGACCACAGCACGCCAGGCCTCCCTGTCCTCCACTAGCTTCCGGATTTCACCCAATTTCATGTTCATTGCTTCGGTGACACTCTCTAACCATCTCATCTTCTGCCGCCCCCTTCTCCTTTGGCCTTCAATCTTTCCCAGCATGAGGGTCTTTTCTAAAGAGTCCTCTCTTCTCATGTGGTGGCCAACATATTTGAGCTTCAGCTTCAGGATTTGTCCTTCCAGGGAGCAATCAGGCTGGACTTCCTGTAGGATTGACCGATTGGATCTCCTTGCAGTCCAGGGGACTCTCAAGAGTCTTCTCCAACACCATAATTCGAAAGCATCTATTCTTGGCACTCCGCCTCCCTTATGGTTCAGCTCTCACAGCCATACAATGCTGTAGGGGTGCTTTACATAGGTGGGTCACAATGCAAAAGATTATCATAAAAAATACCAAGGCATTGCTGACATTGATATCAGTACAAGTGGAGGTCATTTCGACATACAGCTTCACATTTTATTATTACTCCTTTGGTTGGTTGTGTTGCCTGACCAACTAAATCTCAAGTCGGGGGAGAAGATCATTGAAGACTATCACAATTCACAATTCACAAACCTTTATTGGCATATAAAACATAAAG
>JAJKFI010000002.1:52407107-52433622 GCA_029204185.1 Lerista edwardsae | reverse complement strand
TATTATTATTATTATTATTATTATTATTATTATTATTATTATTATTAAAGGGATAATGGACTACAACATCCCACTTAATCCTATTCATATTTTCTCAGGTTTCTGGGATGAAATAGATAAAGAAAACTTTAATTTGATATGGAACATGTTGACCACAATTTAAAAAATTGCAATTGCTTCTAAGTACATAGCCTCTAGTGAATGGTTATGTAAGGTCTAGAAAAACTGAAAAAATAGTAGCGTACAGCATATGTACAATGAAGACGTTTCGGGTACAATCCTAAAGCTGGAATTAGGCCAGCACAGTTTGGCTGGCACAAAGGACACCGTAAGTGTTTGAGCTGGACCACACTCGAAGTTAGGCCAGCACAAAGAGGTGCACCATCCTCCCTAACTCGGAGGGTGGTCTAAACGCACTTTACGACGGCTCTTGTGCTGGCCAAACTTTGCTGGCCTAAGTGTGCCAGCCTAACTCAAGGTTTGGATTGCGCTCTGAATATTATACCAGAATGTTACCCCTGCTAACTGGGCAAGAGGCACTTTTTCAAGTCCTGTTCCTCTTATATTTAGCAGGGGGGAGAGTAATTGTCCCTCTTCACCCCTACACAGTCTTTCTAGTGGCTATTGCTGGTGGTCTGCCTTTTTTTTAGATTGTGAGCCCTTTGGGGACAGGGAGCCATTTAATTTTATTATTACTATTTGCCTGTAAACCGCTTTGTGAACTTTGAGTTGAAAAGTGGTATATAAGTACCTGTTGGTTGATGGATGGATGGATGGATGGATGGATGGATGGATGGATGGATGTTGGGGGATAAAAAATTGTACAGTTAAAAAGATAATGTGCCACCAGCAAGTTCCAGACAAGGAAACAAACAGTAACCAGGCAGGTCAACAAAGAAGCCTCAAAAGGTCACCCCCATTGGATGCTACCAGTCAGCCCTGGGTCTCCTTTCTGGCATTATGAAAACAGAAATACCAAAGCACAGGCATTGATCAAGGGTCTTTTCCTGCAGAGTCTGGATCCAGAAGGATTTATTCCACAACAAGGAGGATACCTTTAAGAGGATATATTGTGTTTTGATGGTGCTTGTTCCAAGTTGTTGTCAAACATCCAATGGAACATAGCTTTTTCTCGAGAATCATGGCAGCCAGCTCAGAGCATCACCATTGCAGAGATCCTGCAACAAAATTTAAGACTTCTGTCACAGCTCTCATTTTACCTTGGTAAACAGTGTGATACCACATTTGCCAACTCGCCGTTTCACTCTTTGCAATGAGAGTTCAATTATCAAGAGCCGAACAAACAGCCAAAATAAATACATTTGCCTCCAGAGGGAGCCGAAGATATAGTGCGATTCCTTTTGAAGCGCTCTTCAGAGGTCTTTGGGAAGGAGATTGCTTCGTTTAATTTCAAACAAAGACTGTAGGCTGAAAGTGTTGCCTGGGTCTGCCTAATAACTTGCTCAGATAATTTTGGGTTGCTAATTTCATTAGGGACTGCATCTACCAAAAGATATCTCAGAACACTTTTTAGGACGCAGGAAAGCATGTCGAACTGCAATTTGGAGAAGTGGAGTTGATATTCTTTGTCCATCAACTATCAAGCTGGATAGAATCCCGAATATGATTAGATTTCTTAGGGCACAATCCTAACCTGGAGGTAGGCCAGCACAGTTAGGCCGGCAAAATTTGGCCGGCAAAAGAGACACCGTAAAGTATGTTCAGGACCACTCTTGGAGTAAGAGAGGCCAGCACATAGACGTGCGCCATCCTTCCTGACTCATCATCATCATCATGGTCCAAATATGGTTTACGGTGGCCCTTGTACCGGCCAAATTGGCCTAACTGTGCCGGCCTAACTCCAGGCCAGCATAAACTAAACCAGCAAAGTTTGGCCGGCACAGGGGACACCGTAAAGTATGTTTGGACCACACTCGGAGTCAGAGAGGCCAGCAGACAGACATGAGCCGTCCTCCCTGACTCCAAGAGCAGTCCAAACACGCTTTATGGTGGCCCTTGTGCTGGCCAAACTTTGCTGGCTTAGTTTATGCCAGCCTAACTCCAGTTTAGGATTGCGCTCTTAGTGTGCTCCACTTGTTTTAATCTTCTTCAGCTGAATGAGATAAAAGAAATCTTTCCTTTCCTGTTTGGAGCATCATATTTTCAATGCTTCCAGGCTCAAGTCATTAAGCAGAGAGGCACTGGGAACTCCAGTTCCCAGGCTCCATGGTCAGTTGTGGCCCTGGCACATGCGCTACCTGGGGCCAGGATCACAACCGCCCAACTGCCTGCTGCTGCCTGCGACTCACTTGGAGCCTTGCACAAGGTCCACAGTTTCCACAGGCCCTCCAAAGGCTCACAGCAGCCTATTGTAAGCCTGTAAGCAGCATACTGAGCTTTCAGTTAAAACCAGAAATAATGCCTAAAGGCCTTCCGAAGACTGCAGGAAGCCTTTGGAGGACATGTGAAGGGCAAGGCCTGCCTGGCTCTCACGAGGGCCCTTAGGGTGGGTGGCAGAGGTTCCGGTGGGCGGGCAGTGGTAGCAGTGGCTCTGGAGGGAGGGCAGCAGCACTGTAGAGCCCAGGACCATGGAACCCCCCTGGACCCCCCAGTAGGTCTGCCCCTGACCATGGTGACATTGCAAACTCTACAGGAATGTCTAGGAAAATGCCAAGTTTCAGCCGAAACCCTCCCAAGTGCCACTCATACCCTTCTGCCAGAGCATGTTTGGGGAAGGGGGCATGGTGGGGGAAGGGTTAGCAGTAAGTTCCACTGAGCTTAGGTTTCCCAAGCGTTTTCAGAGAATAAGAATAAGCACATTGAGGCTGCACCTTCTCCAAGTCTGGTTCATAGCCTGTGGGTTTCCATTGGAGGCCCAAGTGCTGCCTGTGACAAGAAACACATTTCAGCAGTTGAGACTAGTGCGCCCGCTTCAGTCCCTCCTAGTTAGTTTGGCCACTGCAACCCATGCTCCGGTAACGTCGAGAATGGTAGACCATCATGTGCTTAAGATACGAGGCTGCCTCTTCTGACTTGGTGGAGACTACGGTTGCTTAAAAATACAGCTGCAGAGGTGGTTAGAATATATTGTTAGGAATTTATCTCACCGGTATGCAAAACAGTAGCCCGGGGCTCTGGTTCATTTCTGGGTATAATTCACATGTCGGAGGCTGGCGTGGCCAGGGTGGAAGCGATGCTGTCAACCTCTTAGTGCCCTTTTTGGACTGGTATCTAGGGTGTGGGATATGGTGGCCAGTGACGGGATCTACAAACGACCTGGGGGAACGCTGGGCGGGACGTAGGCGGGACATCCGGGTGATTGGCAGCCCGTCCGTGGCGATCCACAGCTGCCCTGGCCTGGGGGGGGGGCTCCTGCTTGCTGTGGAGGACAGGTGAGGGTCACGCCAGGTGCCTGGACAGCTGCAGAACACTGCGGACGGGCAGCCAATCACACGGAAGCCCCGCGTAAGTCCCGCCCTGTGTTCCCCCAGGTCATTTGTAGATCCAGTCGCTGATGGTGGTGCTGTGGGTTCAGACGGAGTGAGCTCCAGTCACTTGTCCCAGCTCCTGCCAAACTAGCAATCTGAACACATGGAAAATGTGAGTAGATAAATAGTGGTGGGAAGGTAACGGCATCCCGTGCGCCTCGGAGTATAGTCATGCTAGCCACATGACCACGGAAACTTGTCCTCGGACAAACGTCGTCTCCTCGGCTTAGAAACAGAGATGAGCACCCCGCACTAGTCAGTCACGACTAGACCATTTGGTTGCAGGGAAATCTTTACCTTTTTTAAAATCTGGGGTCGACCACACAGCCCATCCCATTGCTACGCCACAGTCCGCAATGACCAACTTCAGTTCCTAATAAACTCAAATTGATAATAACCAACTTTGCTCCATCCATACTATGCCTGAGACGGGTATTTAATTACGCAAAATATACATTGCAATCATTAAGCCGCAGTTTATTGTACCCTAGAGTGTTTTTGCACTGTAATGAAATAGCTCCATTGAATTATCAATTTATTTTTTTTCCTGAAGGAAACAATGGCAAGAAATGGGCTTTCCGCTCTGGGTTTTCATAGAATGAAAACAGTGACTACATGTTTTAACTGAGGGCCCAATCCTCTCCAGCTTCCCAGCACTGATGCAACCATTCCAAAGGGGTGTGTGTTTCATCCTGTGGTGGAGGGGGCAGTCAGAGAGGCCTCCTCAAGGGAAAAGGAGCATTTGTTCCCCTACCTTTGGGCTGCATTGAGCTGTATAGGTGCTGGAAAGTGGGATAGGATGGAATCCTGAGATATTTTGTAATAATTTGTGTTCGTTTTTAAAACCAGGATAATAGATGTCCAGATCCCGGCAGGGCAGATACTGTGGCCCACTCCTTCTGTTGCAGTCAGTTAACCAGCGGAATGGCCACCCCACTTCCAACACACCCCTCCCTGTCCCTCCTATGGAGTTTATAGCCTGGGATTGCCGTATCCCACTGGTTCTCTGCATTCCACCAGGTTTCCATTATGCCCACTATATCATTGCTTTCCTTAGGTAGCAAGCTTTCCAGTTTTCCCACCTTTGCTCGGAGACTTCGGGCATTTGCTTAGTAGCACCTGTATACGAGGGATGTGGTGGCGCAGCAGGTTAAACCGCTGCTGCTGGGCTTTCCGACCAGAAGGTTGGGAGTTCAAGACTGCGCGACGGAGTGAGCTCCCATTGCTTGTCCCAGCTCCTGCCAACCTAGCAGTTTGAAAGCACCTAAATGCAAGTAGATAAATAGGGACCACTTCGGTGGGAAGGTAATGGCATTCCAAGCGCTATGGCACACGCTATAGTCATGCCAGCCACATGACCACGGAAGCTTGTCCTCGGACAAAACGCCGGCTCTACAGGCTTTGAAACAGAGATGAGCACCGCCCCCTACAGTCAGTCACGACTAGACTTTCGTGGGGAAACCTTTACCTTTACCTTTTACCTGTATACGGGGTCCCTCAAGAAGGGCCTTTTATTTGAACTCTGCCTTCAGATATCATCCCACTCAGGGAAATGGCGAATACACAATACTATCGTGTATATAATATAGAGTACACATTCCACTCTATGCCTCATGCTGGCTACAAATAGGGAACATGCTAAGAAGAAAATAATCCAAAGAAGACCATATGAGCAATCAGAAAAGGAAATGGATTTTCATGAGAAATTTGACTAGCTGGCTGTGCTTGAAAATACTTGGGGGGGGGGTCAACCAATCAATCATTCCTTCAGCAAAGTTTCAAAGACATGACCTTCCCTGTGAAGAATGCCAGTGGTGAATAAATTCATTTCTGCTCCTTTGGCGATGATGGCAGGGGGTGGGGGGGGCGGAAGCTTGCTTGCAAAGTGGTAGGTTGGTTCTTCATCAGAAGCAAAGGAAGAAAACTCTAATAAATACGGAACAGGGACCGAATAGGCCATCATTTATTTTGATTTTCCTGGTAGAATTCATGATTTCTCTCTGAATAAGAGTACTTCTATGACTCAAGATGTTGCAATTCCGGAACATGAAATAATAATATTGATTTATTGTGGTGGTTCTCAAACTTCTGCACCGGGACCCACTTGTTAGAATGCCAATCTTGAATTCCACCTTGAATTCCGTCTTGACTGGAACTGCCATCATTGTGACTGGAACTGCATTTCTTGAGAATGCAGCAATCAATTGGGGTATTTCTCAGTCATTTTCCAATATTAAAATGAATCAGAAAGAAGAAGAAAAACATTTACAACTTTGACACAAGCAAAACAACCACACAGCCCTCCCCCTTTCCAGCATCCCATCTTCCCATATTTTCAATATGGCTGCACATTTCTGCATGATTCCAATCATTTTTTATACTCAAACATTGCGAAGCTGAACTGCAAATACAGGGAGAGACAAGAGATGTGGCAGCAATGAGCTCAGCCTCTACTCTGATTTTGCAACCCCCCAGAAACTGGGTGGCACATGGGCAAGAAGCACATGTTTGTTACGATACAGGGAGAAACACAAGATATCACAGCAATGAGCTCATCCTCCCCAAAAAGGTTAGATTGACTGGAGTCGGCATTCCTGTTGAATTGATAGGAATCGAGTGAAGCCGGGGGGGGGGCATAGCGGCCATGTTTGTGTGCCCCAAACAATCTTTATTCCAAGCATTTCAGATTGCTTTTCATGTGATGTTTAGCACTTAATAATTTACTCCTGAAATAAAAACTTACCAAAATAAAAACGTGTGATCATGTAGAAACATCATTGGTAACCATATTATGATTTAATATGCACTTACAAGGTTTAATTCCGCATAATTATATTACTGAACACACCGGATGAAATGCTACTTGCTGTCTATTTAAACTCGGATTACACTGTTTTGACAGACTTATTTTTTGAAATCTACACAACCAAAAATAAAGTGTGAACGGGAAGGAAAGAAAAAAAGGGGAGGGTGGGAGAAAATTAGATAAATATGTAGGAAAATTACATTAAAATCTCTTCATAACACAGGTAGTTGTCAATATGAGAGTAATTCTTTTTTACTTCTAGGCTATTAAGAGTATTTTTTTAAACTTCTACACTCACCCCCCCCCAAAAAAAAACAAATTCTGTTAATGTTCAGAATTTCAAAAATATTACAGTAGAAAATGGAAGGCGGGAAAAAACGTGTAAACGGGAAGGGGGGAAAAAGGAGGGGGGAAATATTACATACCGATGTAATGTGAATACATGAAACTTTCCGTGGAAATTAAATCCCATTTTTCGTAAAGCGATTCACACACCTGTATGCAGAACACGCAGGCATGATTTAAAAAGTTGATATTAACTTTTACACACGTGCAGGAAGATTTTTATTCGTGAATTCGCGGCAATCCTCATTGGCGGGAAAGATCTGAGTCAGCCATATTTGTGTGCCCCGGAAGCTTCAAGAAAATCACAACATGCCGACTCCAGTCAATCTAACCTTCTTGATCCTCCCCGCTGATTGCCACCCAGTAGCACCGGAAGGCCTTGTGGCTTCTGGGTAATGCCCCAGAATGCCTTGCAGCACCACAGCAAGTGCCTCGCCAGCCACTGGTCTCATCACACATCACTGCTGCATCCTCATTGGTATTATCCATGCGCCATGTCAAGCCCAGAGAGTCTTTTTCTTTACACGGAGCCATTTTCCGAATTATGTCAATTATCAGCTCAAATTTTAACAGCTTCCATTTTCTGCCTACTTCAACTGTTGGCTCAGTGTCAAATATCAAATACGCATCTTTGGGTTTCTCACCCACTGTACTAAACATACATGTAAAGCAAATGTGAACATGAGCTATAGGGCTGCATGTTGGAGCAGCCACACGTCCTTTAGTGGCTCCCCTGTGCTTTGACCTGGCTTTCAAAGCTTGCAGGTATGAACAGAGACATCAAAGGAGCCCCTAACATGTATGTGCCTTTGGAACAGAAGGATAATATGCAGGAGCATCAGGATCAAGGTAGGCCACCATCAGGAATCATAGCTGGGCAGAAGTCCTGTATGTCCTGTATACCTCAGTAGTGTAGCTAGAAGGGGGATGGCAAAATGCTAAGGACTGCAGGTATCCCAATGTGCAGTGTAAGAGGCCCCTCCCACTAGCCATCAGAGCTATTCTGAGCGATGATGGCAACTGGAAGGCAAAATGGGAGGTGCCACTTACACGGCACATTGCAGCACCTGCAATACTTACTATTTTGCCCCCCCTCTAGCTATGCTACTACCATACTTAGATTCTTATTGGAGTTCAGTGTTATACAAACTGTGGGTCGGGACCCACTTGGTGGGTCATGACCTGATGTCAGGTGGGTCACAGAAAGCTGGGAGCAGCCATTTGGAAACTGCAGACCTTACCCTTGTGATATTCCTTTTGTGAGTTTTAGCAGTTTGAATTTTCAAGTGAGGCTTTTTTTTAAATTTTGTTTTTAGTTCATTGCTTTTACATCATATTTTGCCTTCATCTTGCTTTCTGTCAGGGATGTTTCATGGTCATACAATTCCTGCAGTCCAAGAAAGCCAATCTGCATATCAGGAGTGTCATTTTATTTTGTAACCAAGACGCCACTTCCTGCTTGATGTTGCCACTTCCTGCCACAACATCACTTCTGGTGGGTCCCGACATGAGTGCCATTCTAAAAAGTGGGTCCCAGTCTAGGACGTTTGAATATCACTGTTGTAGTCTATTACTCCTAGAATCGTCATCAGCGAAACTCTTCAATTCTGTGCACATCATTCCCTGCTTTTTCTTTATCCGCTTTCCTTTGAACTAGTTCATCACAGGACATCACAAGTTTCACGTCTTCAGGTCCTATTTGGAACCTGAAGTGAGCCTGTGCCACCTCTCATTACTGCCAGCCAACACACCCTGGTGACTTGTCTCCCCTTCAGTTTTACATTCTGATGCTGGCTACCTTCACACTTGGTTAATGTCAGTGATTTTTCAGGCTGTTGTCTAACTACCAGGTGCTTGTTGTCATCGCAAGGTTTTGGTATCAGACAGTAATTGCAGTGGTTGAATTGAAACCATATGGATTGTGTGTCATGAACATCTCTAGAGCAGCCTTCTTTGAAGCCCCCTTAATGCTACCAGTAAGGCTAACCTCTTAATGCATCCCCAGGCTGGGTCCACTCCCCCATCCTCATCAAATTTAAGCACATAGTCAGGATGAGTCAGAGTCACAGCAACCTCAGCACCCCAGAATCAAAAACCAAAAGCAACTACATGGTGCTCCAACAAAAAACTGATTTTGTCAATGTTCCCTTCAGTTGACTTGAGCCCAGCGATGGGATTCACAGATTGACAAGGGGAACGCTGGGCAGGACCAACGTGGGGCTTCTGCGTGATTGGCTGCCTGTCCGCAACGTTCCGCAGCTGTCCTGGCCTTGGGGGGGGGCTGCCCCCCGGTTAGCGCACCCGACCGCTGCTTGCCCAGGCACCCGGTGCGACCCTCACCTATCCCCCGCGGCGAGCGGGAGCCCCCCCCCCCGAGGCCAGGACAGCTGTGGAATGCTGCGGACGGGCTGCCACTCAAGCGGAAGTCCCGCCTAAGTCCCGCCCAACGTTCCCCTTGTCAATTTGTGAATCCCATCGCTGCTTGAGCCCTTTACAGCAAATGTCTATTGGCTACTCACTATGTCTCAGAGCGCAATCCTAAACTGGAGTTAGGCCGGCATAAGCTAAACCAGAGAAGTTTGGCCAGCACAAGGGCCACCATAAAGCGTGTTCGGACTATTCTCGGAGTCAGGGAGGATGGCTCATGTCTGTGTGCTGGCCTCTCTGACTCCGAGAGTGGTCCAAACATACTTTATGGTGTCCCTTGTGCTGGCCAAACTTTTCTAGTTTAGCTTATGCCGGCCTAACTCAGTTTAGGATTGTGCCCTCAGGCAGACGGAAACGCAAATATCCAATCACAATATGAAAAATGTTGGTCTCAGCAGCTAACTTATAGAAATGGAGAGTGGAAGTGTCCTTGCTCAGGGGAAGAAACCATGCTTTGCCTATAGAAGGTCCCAGACTCAATCCCTGGTATTTTAATGAATCTGAGAGAGTTGAGTCAGGAATGGCCACTGCCAGCCAGAGTAGACAATAGTAGATGAAATGGATCAATGGATAGACTCTGTTTTAGGCATATATGTTGTATGTTTATTTATTTATTTGAAGAATTTATACCCCACCTTTCCTATGCCAAAGCAAATGCCCAAAGCAGCTTACAGAGAACAAAACAACATACAATGTAACCATAATAAGTAAAACATAATAAGTAAAACATATTAAAACAACAACAATTAAACATTAACGGGAACACCGAGAGTGAACAGGAATGAAAGCTAGACCCAATTCTCCCTATCAGGACATATTGGAGGGTGGGAAAAACAATTGACCAGGGGAGTGAAATAGACTATGATAATATACCAGAGGAACAGAGGGCAGACAGCCACACGGTCATCCAAAGGGCAGACTAAATAGGTATGATTTCAGCCCTCTCCGAAAGGCCATGAGGAGTCAGAGAGGAGTCAGAGAAGCCAATACACAGAAGTACGCCATCCTCCCTGACTGCAAGGGTGGTCCAAACGTGCCTTATGGTGTCCCTTGTGCCAGCCAAACTATGCTGGCCTAACTGTGCCTGCCTAACTCCAGGTTAGGATTGCACCCTTATAGAATTGCACAGTTAGAAGGGATGTGCAATTCTAGTTTCCAGTTTCCTGCTAGACGCTTCTGTGACAAGCCCCTGCCACCAAATTACCAGGGCTGGCACAGCCTGGGGGAGCAATCCTAACCTGGAATTTGGCCAGCACAGTTAGGCCAGCAAAGTTTAGCTGGCATAAGGGACCTCGTAAAGTTTTTTTGGACCACTCTCTAAGTCTGGAGGCCAACACAGATGTGCATCATTCTGCTTCTCCAAGAGTGGTCCAAACATGCTTTACAGTTGGGGTAGGCAAACATTTCTGGCTTAACTGTGCCGGCCTAAGTCCAGGTTAGGACTGCGCCTTGGGTTTTGTACCAACCACTGCCTTGCGGTGGTGGCTCTGAATGGTCTAAGAGCAGTGTAATGATTCCTCCATCACTGGGCCTTTTACAACAGTATGTCAGGAGATACACTGTCATCACAGTCCCATAGGACTCTCATAGGAACGTCATAAAAATCCCATAGGTCATAAAGATATGACAATAAAACAACAGCAAATAAATAGGGCAGATATTATTCCCTCACATATATAACAACAGAAAAAAATGGTGGTACTAAAAATGAAAAGGCAACTACACAGCAAAGATGTCAAAAGTCTGTGTAATCAGAACTATCTTCCCATGGTAGCAAAACACCATCAAAGGCAGAAGAAAGCATCCTATTTCTCTCAGGGCACAATTCTAACCTGGAGTTAGGCCAGCACAGATAGGCCAGCAAAGTTTGGCTGGCACAAGGGCCACCGTATAGCATGTTTGGACCACTCTTGGAGTCAGGGGGGAAGGTGCACGTCGGTGTGCTGGCCTCTCTGACTCTGAGAGTGGTCCAAACATACTGTATGGTGTCCCTTGTGCCTGCCAAACTTTGCAGGCCTAACTGTGCCAGCCTAACTCCAGGTTAGGATTGCGCTCTCATTTGCTCAAAGATTCCATTACCAACGCATAGCCATATATCCCAGACCAATGCACATCAGGTGCTGATGGACACAAGGCGAGAGTATACAGAAAATTTTAGCACTAGGTTTGCACGGGAGCAAGTATCTCTTCGAGCTCCCTCCACTTTAATTCAGAGAACTTGTGTGCTTAAGCTATCAGAAATTTGCGAAACACTGGTCTAGAGAATAGAGTAGCCGCCAAGAATACAGACATTGGCCATCTCTCCAGTAACTCGTCGGTGTTAATCATCTTCTATCAGTGATTTCCCAATTGTTGTCTTTTCTTATTGCAAATTGTTCTGCGGCAAAGCCAACTGAATTGTGCTAACAAATGCAGCTGGTAGGAAGTGCCTAACAAGGGGAGAAAACGTTTTTTGTTTTTTTTCTCAGTTTTACTTTCAAAAGCTAGTGAGCAATCTGCATCTCTTTCCACATGCCTTTAGCAGGGTCCGCTAGCTTATTCGTGATCAGCATTATAATATCCCTTCCAGTGCTCCAAAACGTGCCAACCTAACTCCAGGTTAGGATTGTGCTCTGAGAAAAATTGCTCTTAGAACCTTTATTACCACTGCCAAATTCTTCCCAAAATCTGTGAAATTTGAGGGTGAAAATTTTCCCAATATTCTCAGATACTGTCAACTTAAGTTCTACAAGCCAAATGCTGACAAACCTGGACTGCTACTTGGAAAAAGCAAAATGGATGACACATGCTGAGGTTAAACACCAGATCTTTCTGTGAAAATCATGTATTCAAGCAGAAGATTTAGCTGAGTGGGTTAATGCCTCCGTTTGCCCGAAGATAACAGCTGAAGGTCGTGAGCTCGAGACTACCAGAAGTCTCTGTGAGCGGCAGATCTTGCAAACTGCGGCTGATTAAAAGCTGAGTTCCAGCTGCCTCGTGGGAGGAGGAGTGTGCTGAAGTCAGCTGCGTCTCTGGTGGGAGCAGGGAAGACTCTTATCAGTCAGCAGGTGGCTAAGAAAGAAGGCTAAATCCAGAAAGAAAGATCTGTATGAGTGTTGTTCTTGAAAGAGAGAACATTTCTGTAAATTGCAAAATCCTTCGGGTTTGTGAATAAAAGTCTGCCTATGTAAACCGCCTTGAGTTACAGTCATTAGAGAAATCTAGTGATCTTAAGAAAGGCGGTATATAAATACATGTATTATTATTATTATTATTATTATTATTATTATTCAGAGAATATTTGCTCTCAAATGTTACTGAGGAAATTCTCAGAGGAAATTGATTTCAAAGGTTGATGGGTTGCATGTTGAATGAGTGTTTCTTTAAGATTCCTACATGTATGTCTCAAAACCTATTTTCAAATCCTCCATGGTCTTGCCCCTTTTTTCTTTCTGCTCTTCCACTCCCATAAATCCATGACCATGTGCTTGGCTCTTTCCATTTCACCACCAGCAGATTTTATAGATATCATTGTAACGATCTTATGAATATGACCATAGACAACTGTTGTGTCTCTTACAACATCATAACATCGTAATGATGTTGGAGACGGTTTTACGGGTTTCAGAAATATACACTAGGCTGCACTATGGATGAATGTGATGTCTACAGCCAACTGTTTGGAGGAAAATGTCCCCTACCTGACTGGTCCACCAAACAACATAATTCCAGGCAGACCTCTGTTTCTGTTATTGGCATTTATGCAGAAGGAAGCACCACATGCAAGTAGAATTGGGCACCTCATTGTTTAAAAAATGAATCTGGAAGACTTCCCAGAACATACATCTGCCCCTGCAATTTACATCTCAGATAATGAGTCCAACTTGAAAAGCTAGCAGAGATGAGTACATTTATTCACAGTGGACAAGTTACTCACTCTTTCTATGCCCTACTTTTGGGTGAGCATTCCCATAACTAGTTATTGGGCTAACTAGCAAATGGGAGGAGGGACTTTCTGGTGAGCTCTAAATGTGTTAATGTGCTCCATCTGTAAAACATAAAATGTACCATCTGCCAGTTGGCAAAGGAGTTGAAACGGTGTCTTATTTACTCATGTATATGCACTTTTCACCACTTGCTGATCGTCTAAAATTCTTCAACCAGATTAATTTTTGTTCCCTTTCCTGCTGTCAGGATATTGGTGCTGTTTGCTAATCTGTCATTCAATGTGCCATTAAAGTTTTTTTCAGAGCGTTTGTTTGCATTCTCGCTCACAGAAAGTGATAAAAGGAAAGCAAAATATCCATCCTGAGTTGTGTTGCTCTGCCAGAGTCTCAGCTGGCTCTCTGTGATTTCTTGTCAAACAGCTGACGGATCAGGGGGGCTAACAGAGCAGGGCCGGCTTTAAGCCAATGTGACCAATGTCGTCACATCGGGCCCCGCGCTTCAGGGGGCCCTGCACTAGCAGGGTGAGCATATTGCCTGTGGCTACAGCTGGGATCTCTATGGGCTGTAAGTCAGTGGGGCAAGCAGAGCAGTTTTACCTTGGTCTCTCCCACCTGCCTCTGAACAGCCCAAGATGGGCCACCTGGAAGCAGTTGGCGGTGATGTTATGATATCACCACCAACTACGTCCACATGCCATGCTGTTCGACCTGGCCCTGTAACAGAGTGCAGAAGATTGGCTAAGACCCCAATCCATGTCTTCTCAGAAGCAAGCCCTACAGGGTTAAATTGGACCTCTGCCCAAGTTAATCTAGAGAAGATTGCAGTCCCTAGTGCCCAGGGCTGCCAGCAGCACCAAAATAGCCACCGCTGAATCCTATGGGACCAACAAAGCAGCTACAGGTTGCCTTGGGGTAAGAGAACATCAGTTTCCTTACACTATGTTGACCTGCAGTTGCCCCAATGGGTCTGCTTGGACCTGTACCTGTCTTTGAGTGGGTGCAAAACCAAGGAGACCCATGTTGGGTTTCCTGGCTCGGGAGGGGGCATAGGATATGGCGGCAGAGTCAATTAACACCTCTACCCACTCCCAGGCTACGTTTGCCCCATTCCACCCTCTCCCCACCCCCACCCCAAATTCAATTACTACCAGCTGGTGTTGCAACAGCACTTTCCGGTTGTCCTCATAGTGCTGAGGCCTGATAGGATCAGGCTGCCCAAGGGTACGTCTCTAAACCTTATCCCACTCCACTATAAACTCCTTAGGCCGTCATAAGCAAGACACGATCTCTCAGCGACTACAAACATATGTCCATATTAGAACCCTGATGATATTTTTTACAAAGAAAAACAATTAGGGGTTAGGTGGATAAGGGCCTGTAGCTCAGTAACAGAGAACATACTTTGCGTCTTGAACATCAAATTCAATCCCTGGCATCTCTACAGGGCTGGGAAAGATTCCCAGAGCTCTTCAGACAATATCAAATGGTCTGATGGTCTGATTCAGTATAACTCATTCAGAGTGAATAAGCTGCAGGGCACTTCCTCTTTCCCTAGAAGTTCTTCACTTTGAACTTTTCTTCCAAGGTACTTACCTCCCCGCCAGCTACAGATATGCCTTTGCCTGCCTTTGTATCCATAGAGTTGGTTTTGTAAGGAGTTACTAAGAGTTTGTTCCTGTGCATAGTGGCCTGGAAGTAACTCTCACCAAGTCCAATGGTGCTAATTCCCTGGTGAGCACATGTATTTGCAGCCTGGCATAATATATGTGAAGTGCTTTGGACTCTCAAAATGCCTTCTGTCAAAGCTATTAGGTCTTGAGTGTAAGGTATGCCCTTGCTCAAGACTTTCCTGTCCGCAAAACATAGAACAAACCAAGAAGTCTTCCTCTTCTGCCATTGCAGTTCTTGTCAGGACTCAAGGACTGGTTTAGACCAGGGCTGGCTCTAGAAGTGGCAGGGCCCAATGCGGGGCATTCCTGTGGGGCCACCCACACTCCCCACAGGGCCCCCCACTCACCAAAAAGAGCACTTGTGGTGCCACACACAAAGTGACGTCACTGCCAATTGCTTCCAGGCAGCCCATTTAGGGCACTTCAGAAGCTGGGGCAGCTGAGAGGGCCCAAGGTAAAGCTGCTCTGCTTGCCTCACTGACCTACATACAATCCTGAGAGATCCTCATTGCAGCAGCAAGCAATGTGCTCATTGCACTGGTGCGGGGGCCCCCAAAGGGTGGGGCCCGATGTGATGACATTGGTCACATTGGCTTAAAGCTGGCCCTGGTTTAGACCCTACCCTTGGCAGCATTCCATGGCATCAGCAGTAGGGCTTCGTTTTAGTTCTTTATATCAATAAGACCTCAGGCAACTGTGCCTGGTTTTCTCCCATCCCATTTTATTCATACAACAAGCCTATGAGGTTGAGAGCACAATCCTATCCTGCGCCAAGACAGGCTGACCTGCACTGTATCCAGTGCAGGCTGGGACTGTGCTGGAGCCTCCATGGAGCAAGGGCACATTCGCGCCATTGCCCCAGGGTAATGACCTAACTAGCTGACTTGGTGGCACTGCTGAAAGAGCAGTCTGTGTGATGATTGGGCTCTCCCATATCTTGAACATATTATCAATATTTCTCTTTTGTCTTTACAGCTAATGAGTTCCTAAGTGAAAAAAAGTGTTTGTTTCTGGTCATCGCCTGCTTAATAACATCACATTCGGCCCTCAGCAGGCTCCATGAGTGCTGTTTGGCATACTCTACGAAACAAGCTTGACACTCCAGGCCGAGAGTTGTAGCATAGTGCATGATAAATATAATGTGTGGACACACCCTGCATTAAAAGAAGGAAGTCCGAAATATGCCTTCCTTGTTATATCTAGCATATTAAGGGCACAATCCTAACCTGGAGTTAGGCCGACACATGTCCCTTTTGCCAGTTTAGGAGTGTCACAAATGCATTGTATATTGCATTTGCACCACTCTTGGAGTCAGGGAAGCCACCACACGGACATGCGCCATCCTCCCTAACTCTAAGAGTAGTCCAAATGCACTTTACAGTGTGTTTGCAACACTCCTGAGCCAGCACAAAGTACTTGTGCCAGCCTAATTCCAGGTTAGGATTGTGCACTAAAATGAGTTTTTGGAGAAACACACACATACATCCCTAAGTGAATACTTTTTAAAGGAAGAACATTATTCCAGATGTCTGAGGGAAGAATCCTAACCTGAAGTTAGGCCAGCACAGTTAGGCCAGCAAAGTTTGGCTGGCACAAGAGCCACCGTAAAGCGTGTTTGAACCACTCTTGGAGTCAGAGAGGATGGTGCACAATCCCATAGGACTCTCATAGGAACGTCATAAAAATCCCATAGGTCATAAAGATATGACAATAAAACAACAGCTAATAAATAGGGCAGATATTATTCCCTCACATATATAACAACAGATAAAAATGGCAGTACTAAAAATGAAAAGGCAACTACACAGCAAAGATGTCAAAAGTCTGTCTAATCAGAACTATCTTCCCATGGTAGCAAAATACCATCAAAGGCAGAAGAAAGCATCCTATTTCTCTCAGGGCACAATTCTAACCTGGAGTTAGGCCAGCACAGATAGGCCAGCAAAATTTGGCTGGCACAAGGGCCACCATATAGCATGTTTGGACCACTCTTGGAGTCAGGGGGGAAGGTGCATGTCTGTGTGCTGGCCTCTCTGACTCCGAGAGTGGTTCAGACATATTTTACAGTGTCCCTTGTGCCAGCCAAACTTTGCTGACCTAACTGTGCCAGACTAACTCCAAGTTAGGATTGCACTCTGAATCATTTAGAAGATATTTAAACCAATAACACTTTTATACATACTTCTTGGCAAAATCTAGGAGGCATATTTTGAAATAGGCAATATTTCGTTAACACTGTTGGGGTCAATAGTATAATATATTGCAAAAAGAGATAATGATGCCTGATTATGCAAATGAGTATTATGCAGATGAGGCCAAAAAGCTGCAGCAAATCTTCATTTGTCCATTCATAATTGCAGGTAACCAAATTATCACCATATTACTGCTCAATTGCTTTTCAAGCTAATAAGCTACATAACAAATATGCACCCCAAGTAAAACATTTAGGCAGCTAAATTACATAGGCAACATCAAATAAAGACTTATGCCAATTTAAGATCTAATGAGGAATACTTTCACCCCTGTTCCTTGGTTGACATTCACACACACACACACACACACACACACACACACACACACACACACATGCTAAATCTGGAGCCACCAAGACACATTCATAGGATTTTCATCATGCTACTATATTTAACTTTTTTGAAATGCCATCTGCACATGACGGGTATCACGATACCCGGGGGCCTGGCCCTTCCAGACTGCCTCCAGGGATCGTGGGATGATGTCCCCTCCAGGCTACCAGCGACCTCCAGTGGCCCAGGAGGCATTACCTTAGCCCAACCAGTAGTGTAGCACAGCGTCAAGACTGGATTCAGCTAACCCCTAACACACGAGGCACACCGTAGAATAAAATATAATGATTTATTAAAGCTACAAGTTACAGCATAGAGGCTTAATAAGGCCTTTCAAAGCCGGTCAAAGCATGGCATAACTACATGATGCTTAATGCAAAATAAGAAAGCATCTATCTCCTAGTCTAATTACATTCTAGCTATCACTCACCCAGCACAAGACAGAACCAGGTATGATGAGGGCAAAAATTGTCTCTCTCTTTTCCAAGCCTTAAATGTTTTAATCTTTGTTCTTACTTCCCCCCCCTGCACCTTCCCAGCCCCCCTTGTCAGCCAGAAACAAGCTCCTGGTACAGAAAAGATGTCCTTGGGAGGTTTCGTTTCCCTGCTAGAGGCCCCTCTATCCCCTCTTTCTCACCAGGGAAAACCTGGAACCCAGAGGGGGATGGGAAAAGACAGGCACGGCCTCAAAATGAAGCCAAGCAGGGCCTGCTTCCCTACTATTCATGCCAGGTATCATGTGCATTCCACCAATGAGCATGCATGGAATCAATAGGAAATTCACCCATGACGATTCCCATATGGAAGCAGGGATATCTGAAGGCACAATCCTAACCAACCTCCAGCTCCAGGTACGGGCAATGTAGCTCTGAATTAAGGAACAAACATTCCCTTATATTGAGGAGACCTCCATGACTGCCCCCATAACTGCAGGATGCAACACATGCCACATTGGCACAGTTATGTCAGTGCTGGAAAGTTGGTCAGAATGTGCCTCATTGCAGGCATTTCCCAGTCTTCTGCCAACCAAGAATTCCAGTGTCACTGTTGTCAGAAAGATGTTCATATTCACTTTCTGTCATTCACTCAGACTTAAACTGAGTGTTGGGAGAGTTAGAACAGATGTAATGAAAGGAAATACTTTTTTACCAGCAGCTAATTAATCTGTGGCATTCCTTGCCACAGGAGGTGGTAATGGCATCTGGCCCTAGGTGCCTTTAAAAGGGGATTGGACAGATTTCTGGAGGAAAAGTCCATTGTGGTCTATAGGTCATGATGGGTGGTGCAACCTTCCTTATGTTAGAAGTAGGCTACTTCAGAAAGCCAGGTGCAAGGGAGTGGCAACAGGATGCAAGCATCTTGTTGTCTCATGTGCTCCCTGAGGCATCTGCTGGGCTATTGTGGGATACAGGAAGCTGGACTAGATGGGCCTTTGGCCTGATCCAATGGGGCTCTTCTTATGTTCTTAAGGCCCAGATTGGATTGCAAGTTATTATAGCTCCCTCTCCACAGATAGGATAGCAAATTCTCTATTTCCCTCAGAAGTTACCTCAGAAATTTACCCAGATGCAGGGTGCACACATCTTGTTGTCTTGTGTGCTCCCTGAGGTATCTGGTGGGCCACCATGAGATACAGGAAGCTGAACTAGATGGGCCTTTGGCCTGATCCAGCAGGGCTCTTATGTTCTTACGTCCTTATGTTCAGAGGCTTCTCACTACATTGTCTGATTCACAGATTCCTGTATGAATCCCTCTCCAGTGCTTCCCACTGGCACCAGGAAACCAGCTCATGGGCGCCCTTGTGGAAAAGTATATGTACGTATTTCCCATTACAGTGATCCCAAGGGAGGTCTTTATCAACTGACAGCTGGTATGGCATATATTTGTGTCGCTGGGCCATAAATTCATTGCTGTTACAGAGGTTAAATAACACTTTCCCAAACGCCTGTAAATCAGCCACCTCACAAAGCTGTCTCATCCATAAAACAGTCTTCCCTCTGTTTTCAGAAGCTTCTCATAGTCTGGGCTTTTTTCCTCTGTTGCTTGATGCAATGCTAATTAACTGTCCCTGAAGATGATGCACATCAGCTACACAACTGTTCTCTGCAAAGGTGACTTCCCTCTCCATCTCCACTTCATCCCTGTCTGCCTCCAGGTTGTAGCAGCGGTGATGCTGCACTCTGAGGGAAGCATTAAGTCAGGATTGGGCTGGTTGAAAAAGTGGCTTCCTGTTTGTTTCTTGGTACCATTTTCACCCTTAGAGTTGGGTCGGCACAAATTAGGCCAGCAAAGTTTGGCCAGCACAAAGGCCACCATAAAGCACGTTTGGACCAATCTCGGAGTCAAGGATGATGATGCACACCTATGTTCTGGATGCTCTGACTCCAAGAGTGGTCCAAACATATTTTATGGTGTCCTTTGTGCCAGCCAAACTTTGCTGGCCTAACTTGTGCCGGCCTATATCCAGATTAGGATTGTGCTCTTGAAGTCCTTAAAGACCTGCATATCTCAAGGACTGATGACTCCTAAAGGAACATATCTGATCACTAAGGTCTTCTTCAGTAGACTGTCTCAAGGTGGCCCTACAGTTGAAGTTCAAGTGATTGGCAATTGGGGAGGGGTGTGTTCTCTGTGGTTGCCCCTCAATTGTTGGCATAACCTCTTCAAGGTTGTTGGCATGGTTCTTGTTTCAGCACCAGTTGAAACCCATTTCTTTTGCCTAGGCCAGTGGTTCTCAAACAATTTCAGGTGGGTCACGAACACATAGAGCAGCCATATTGAAAATATGGGAAGATGGGACACTGGAAAGCAGGAGGGCTATTTGGTTGTTTTGGCTATGTCAAGGTTGTAAATAGAATTTTTTTTTTCCTTTCTGCTTCATTTTGCTATTGGAAAATGGCTGACAACCCAACTGATTGCTGTACTCAAGAAAGCCGCAGGCTCTGATATCACAGTGATGGCACTTCCGGTCATGATATCACTTCCGGTGGGTCTTGGGTAGATTGGCATTGTAACAAGTGGGTCCCGATACTAGAACCACTGGACTAGGCTTTAAGGAGTGACAATAGTGATAGAATTTGATGTCACACAATATGGTGATGGTCACAGCTACTTCGGGCCCAGTTCTTCCCCCGCTGCCTGATAGTAGTGCACCTCTTGTGATAGCACTGACTGCTGCAAGGCAGTCGGCACCTGCCACAAAGGGCCCTTTAACAGTGTAATACTTTACAAAGGGCCCTTTAACAGTGTAATGCCCTACCGGCTTGTAGCTTCTTGCCTCGAGCTTTGAGCTCCTAGTAGCTTCTAGCGTGTCACTTGCTGTGTGTTCTTGTTGCTGTTACTTGCTTCATGTTAGTCGCTCATTGCGTGCGTTCTTCCCTATGCCTATCTGTTTGGGGAACTGTTGCTGTTGAGGCTGGACCCGGACAGAGAGAAGAGCACGAGGACTGTGTGCCAGAGAGGACCTATGCAAGCAGAAGACTTCTGTGCAGGAACAGAGGACTTTGTGTTTGGTTTCTGTCTGGACTGTGCCACAGGTGAAGCTTTCATCCAGTGTTGTACCACTGTGTTCATCTGTTGAACCCTACTTGTATGTACTGCAAGCTAATCTACTTTTGTGTGTTGATTCCCTCTTGGAATCCTTATGCTATAAAGAAGCCTGAACCTTAAGCTTTGTGGACCTTGCCTCTGTCTGCATCTCCGAACAAAAGGGGACTCTGTCCCAGGTAGAGCAAGTGGGTCTGTACAACTCTGCAGTTAGATACTTGGAGGGCTTACGCCAGTCTGCATCTTGCGCTTGATACCATCCGTGCGCCCCGTCACTGTCTGTCTGTCTGTCTCTCTCTCTTTCTCTCTCTCTCTCTCACACACACACACACACACACACACTCACTCACTCACACACACACACACACACACACACACACACACACAGAGAGAGAGAGAGAGAGAGAGAGAGAGAGAGAGAGAGAGAGAAATATAGTGTAGATTAAAGGGAGAAAACTGTAATTACTGCAGGAACTACAACACGCCATATAAGTGGCCCCTCCCATTCACTGTCTGAGCCATTCAGAGCAGCCACTCAGGGCCACAGCTAAAGAAGTGCACAGGGGTGCAATTGCACTGAGCAACAAACTTTAGGGGGCAGCAAGCTGAGCTTGACACTACTGGCCAGAATTGTGAAAACCTGGGTATGTATGAATAATACCATCATGTTATATATCATTCGACGTGGAATTTCATGAAGAATGCAGTGAAACAAACGAGACTGTAATATCTTCATTATATCAAGAGTTATGGCCAAAAAAAAATAAGAAAATGAAAATACAACTATGATGTCACTACCTGGGCATCATTTTGCCCTCCGGGCTACACTTTTATTAGCTACGCCAGTGCAGCCATGCACAGGGGCTTGCATTTCATGTCTCCTTACAAATTGCGGTCACTGCCCAGAATTGCTCAGACGTTGAGTAGGACAACTCTGCCACACAACAGTGCATGGCACCTGCACTACTTTCCATTTTGCCCCCCTCCTAGCTACACTACTGACACAAAGTGAATTTCATATCTCTTTTCGTGTACACATTATTCAGAATGGCTAAAATAATGACTATCTTCCTCCTGGGTTGTTTCTTTTTTGTGTGTGAAGAACGTGAAGATTACTCAATCCATCTGGAGCTGAAATTTTCCACCAATTAATGGTTCCAGCACTCCCTTCCCTCTTGAGTACTGTTGTCAAAGTTATTTCCTGAACTAATAGGCCTTCAATTAGAAACACAGAAAGAATGTGCCAACGCAAAATCCCCAAGAATTTCATGTTTACTTCATTTAAATGGAAAATTATGAGTGTTATTTTTCAAGGACAAAAGGTCAGTTGACAAAAGTACTTGAATACTGATGATGGGAAGAAGTAGGGTTGATTATGTGAACAGGTTATGACTGTATCAATAAACATTAAGCACTAGATGACATTCATTAATTTTCAGCAAAGGTTACATTTATTATTCCAAAAAATAATGAGCATGGTTGTAAGAATTCAATTTCCGAAAATTGGGTGAGGTCAAAGCCTCATGTTTATTGATTCAATCGCAAATCTCCATTGGGTTCATAAAAGAGCTGCATCTACTGAGGAAGAAGATCCCAGTTTACCAGCTGATATTCAACACATGCTTTCATTGCTGCAGTTCCATCCGTCTCAAGTCCCTTCAAAATCAATGGAGATATACTAATGCCAACCATTATCACTTTCTAACATCCATACTGTAGTAGCATCTGGAATCCCTTTCTGTTGTTTGGTGGACTAGCAAAAGATCAGGGTCCCATCTCATGTTCCAAAGATCAGAAGCCTTAAAATATATACCAGAACCTAATAGATTTCTAAAGCAGTGGTTCTCAGACTTTCTAGCACTGGGACCCACTTTGTAGAGCGAAAATCGGTCCGGGACCCATCGGAAGTGATGTCATGATCAGAAGTGCCGTCATGGTGATGCCAGAGCCTGCTGCTTTCCTGGGAATAATGGTGACGCGCTGACTAGCGCATCGCTGAGTTTGCCCCACCCCCTGGTGAGTGTGGGAGGCTGGGGCAGTGCTGATTGGGCGGCTGCTGGCCCAGGGAGGCGGGGCAAGCGTCATTCTGCACGTGCGCTCACCCCCACCAGTCAGGTGGGGTCTGGCTGGTGAACCCCACCTGCCCACCCATTTTCCAGTCTGAGATCTAACTGGTCACTTCAGGGCCAGGTAGGAATTTTTTGCTCACCACCTGATTGGCCTTGGTGGTGGGTTTTTTCGCCTACCCTGGACTGGAGGTGGTCCTACAGTGGACTGGCGGGGGTGGTGGTGGTGGTAAATAGGTTGATTACTTTGGATTGACAGGATAAGTGCGGGTAGGGTAGAGGGGGGAAATACATTTTAGAGGGGGGAAATACAAAAAGCAGTGGTGGAAATTTCAGTGGCAGAAATTTCAGTGTGTGCAGAATACAAACTTAGGTTAGGTCCATGTGCATGCAGAAGCATACCTAGAAGGGGAGCACTCCTCTTCTTCTGCAGAGCCATTCTCAGCGGCTTCAGCAAAACAGAGGCTACAAATGACTATGGAGGGGGAGTGGCTGCTTGCAAAACTTAGTGCTGTGATCCCCCTCTCGGTACACCTCTGTGCGCATGTGCAGGCATGTACACTTATATGTAAACAAGAAAGAAATACAAATTGCAACTCATCCAAGTCCGTATTTTTGCTAGCACAACATGTTTGCCCAGTCTGCACACTGGCAGCATTGAAAAGTAATTACAACCATCCATGTCATAAAGTGTGTTCAGGGAATGAAATTGACTTATTTGACTTATCAGCTTGAAGCTGTTAAGAACGGTTTAAGGCAGGATGGTACACTCAGGCAAATCCACAAGATTTGGGATGGAGGAGGGGAGGGGGGCTGGATGGGAGCTCGCTGGGGGTATGCTCTCTTCCTCTTTTTAGCTTGCAGTAGGACCGATTTAAATTTTCTGCTTAGAAAAGATATTTCTCTCCAGATGCTGAGCTCCCTGTTCATGTTGGTGGTGGAGAGACTAAAATAAGTCATTAATGGTAGAACCGATTAATTTTCTGATTCCCAGCCAAGGACATTCCCACTCTCAGCTTCTCTTTCGAAACGCATTTAAGACCAAGTTGAAACCTGATGAAGTCTGTGTTTGGTGTGAAACAAGTCAAACAGTGGCAGATGCAGCCAACTGACCAGAAGAACACCAGTCTGTCTTGGTCTTCTGAAGTTTGCTGTGCAGAAAACAGCAAGTAAAGCATTTTTTCATAGCATGGAGATAAACATTATTTTCATGCTGAGGTTGCCCAATGAAACTGACTGTTCTGATTCTGATCTACTGCCAGATGATTTATTCTCTGGTTCTTAACACAGTGCATACTTATACTGTGGAATTCATGGCTATGAAGAGTGGCATTGGCCGCAAGGTGCAAACAGTTTTAGACAGATTCATGGAGGGTATGTCTATTACTGGCTATTAGCTATGATAGCTTGAGTGACTCTCCACTTAGGAAGCAGGATGCTGGACTGGATAGTCTCTCCTTCGGATCAATCTATGTGCTCTTCATGTTCCTGTTATCTAGCTATTGCAAAAAAGAACAGTGACAATGGCCTATTGAAAACTAGCAGGATGTTTCTGTGAAGTCTAACCCAGTGTTTCTCAAACTGTGGGTCAGGGCCCATTTAGTGGGTCGCGATCTGATGTCAGGTGGGTCACGGAAAGCTGGGAGCCACCATCTTGGAAGTTGAAGACCTTACTATTGCTATATTCGTTTTGTGAATGTTTGAATTTTCAAGTGAGGGTTTTTTAAAAAAAAATACAGTATATATTTGTTTTTGGTTCAGTGCTTTCACATCATATTTTGTCCTAATCTTGCTTTCTGTCAGGGATATTTCATGGTTATGCAATGATATTTCATGGTTATCCAAGAATGCCAGTTTGCACTGCAGGAGTGTCAATTGATTATGTCACAAGGATGGCACTTCCTGCTTGATGATGTCACTTCCGGCTATGACATCACTTCCAGGCTAATAACATCACCCCGGTCTCACTAATCCAGAGCACTTTAGGATTGCACTCTGAATAACATTGTGGTGATGGGAAAGGGGCTCTATCAAAGAGAAGGGCTCCACTTGAACTATAATAGAATCCAACTGCTGGTGCTTAAACTCATAATCATCCATCATTTTATCAATTTATTTATGGCATAGTGCTTACATCAGTACACCTTTTAAAAAATGTCAAAGATTGCGCTCCAAACAGATATCACTCTTGTTAATAACAACATTACTGATTTTTTTCTCTTATCTATTATCTCTTATATGCCTAGTTCATGCTTGATTTTTTAATATAAGCTATTTTTTTATATAAAAATTGAATGTTGACATCTCTGGATTAGCTCGTTCTTGTGCTAAAGCCACTTCAAGGCCAGTCTCCTTAGGGATTTAAATAACTGTCATCAGTATAGGAGATGCTACCTCATAAAAACTACACCAGATACGTGGTTTACTCCAGGTCTTGTTAGTTTTCAAAATTGTGCTTCTATTTTTGATTTTTAATAAAATTGTTTATTCTCTTCTATTCCAATATTTGTAAGTATTAAAGTCAGGCAGCATACGAATCAAACAGTACACGATTTATAAAAGAATCCAGGATTTTTTTAAAAAAAATAGATGTTGGTGAAACCTTCCTCCTGTTTGCTTCAGGAATAAGTAGGGGAAGCCAGAGGATTTTGTCCAACATCCTCTAAACTAGTAGTTCCCAAACTGTGGGTCATGACCCATCAGTGGGTCGTGGACCAATTTCAGGTGGGTTGCAACACACCTAGGGCAGCCATATTGAAAATATGGGAAGATGGGATTCTGGAAGAGAGAGAGCTGTGTGGTTGTTTTGCTTGTGTCGAGGTTGTAAAGACACTTTTTTTTCTGATTCACTTTTGTATTGGAAAATGGGTGAGAAAGGACCCAACTTATTGCTGCAGTCTCAGGAGAGCAGCAGGCTCTGGCATCACAATGATGGTACTTCCAACCATGACATCACTTCTGGTGGGTCTCAGAGAGATTGTCATTCTAAAAAGTGAGTCCCAGTGCTAAAATGTTCGGGAACCACTGCTCTAAACATTCAGGAGAAAATTTATCCTCCAAACCAAGTTCAGTGCAGATGAGGTCCCTCCTGCAGCATCCAAGATGTGTCTGTGGCAAGAGACCTTGTAGCAAACCAATAGCTGGACCGCCCATAAACTCTGGACAAGACCTCGTTGACATTTTGTAACAAGGTCTCTACAGGTACACACCACAGAGCAGAGAAGGCACTGTATGCAGAAATGATCTCCTCAGGCTCACACTACAAAACTTTTTTTTTTAAAGTCTTGGACAAAAATATCTGGATTTCAGAATAGTCCAGATTTCAGATGTCCAGATAAGGGGTAATTTACTTGTAGTAGAGTGAAACCTGCCTCATAACCCCAATCAATCACCACTTACATTTCTGAAAATAAATTTATCGAGAACTTTTCTTGTCTTATACAGGTGTGCCCTGGTATCTGCGGGGAATAGATTTTTGCCCCAACTCCTGTAGATACCTGAAATCGTGGGTAAGAGGGAACCTATGCTAAGTATAGGGTTCTCCCCTGCCCCCACCCCTGAACAAGAAGATTTTTTAGTGACCCGTAATAAGAACAAAGGAAGATAATTGATGGATAATTGAAAAGGCAGATATGGAATCTGTGGATACAGGGGGG
>JAJKFI010000002.1:52383944-52407097 GCA_029204185.1 Lerista edwardsae | reverse complement strand
CCCCCCCCCCAGCCTCTGGAGCCATTTGTGACTTTACTTGGAGAGCTGGCTCCAAGGCTTTGCTCTCCAAGTTGCAAATTGTTCTTGGGGGTGGCATTTTACACAGGAGCTCAGGCGTAGACAAGTGTAAAGTGATGCACACTGGGGCAAAAAACCAAAACTTCACCTATCGGCTAATGGGTTCTGAGCTGTCTGTGACAGCTCAAGAGAGAGATCTTGGGGTGCTGGTGGACAATTCAATGAAGGTATCGACCCAGTGTGCAGCAGCAGTTAAGAGGGCCAATTCCATGCTTGGGGTAATTAAAAAGGGGTTAAGAATAAAACAGCCAATATTATCATGCCATTGTACAAATTGATGGTAAGGCCGCACCTGGAGTATTGTGTACAGTTCTGGTCGCCGCACCTCAAAAAGGACATAGTGGAGCTGGAAAAGGTGCAGAAGAGAGCGACGAAAATGATTATGGGGCTGGGGCACTTCCCTTATGAAGAAAGACTGCAGAGTTTGGGGCTCTTCAGCCTAGAAAAAAGGCGCCTGAGGGGGGACATGACTGAGACATACAAAATTATGCATGGAAGGGATAAAGTTGATAGAGGGATGTTCAGCTTCCTAGGTGACCTTGGGAACCTGGAGTTAGGCTGGCACAAGTTAGGCCAGCAAAGCTTGGGCCACTGTAAAGCACATTTGGACCACTCTTGGAGTCAGGGCGAATGGCGCGCCTCTGTGTGCTGGCCTCTCTGGCTCTGAGAGTTGTCCAAACAACTATGGACAACTCCCTTTATGGAGTCCCTTGCGCTGGCCAAATTTTGCTGGCCTAACTGTGCCTGCCGAACGCCAGGTTAGGATTGCACCCTCAGCCGCACCTACCTCACAGGGTTGTTGTGAGGACAAAAGAAAGGGAGGAACTTCATATACCGCCCTGAGCTCCTTGGAGGAAGGGTGGTATAAAAATGCAATAAATAAATAAGTTTGGTCACCAGTTGGCCATAACCACCTGGCAACAAAAGAAGCTTCCCTCATTTTTCATTTGTTTCGTTTGTTGTACGATGGCAGAAGCTCTTGTCAGTACTCACAGCTTTTGGATCTTAGTTTTAAGGAACCACATTTGTTTTACAGTCAGGTGAGCATGGCAGGTTTTGGTGGGTTTTTACGTGCATTTTCGTTCATAATTGCCAAGTATCAGGAACATCCTTTCCTTCCGCTTGTAAAATGCCAATGTAAAACTACAGCTACATTTCCATCTGTGATAAATAATATTTCATGGCAGGCTGGGAATTTTTGCCCTGCAATTTACACCGCTTAAGTCATAAAATTAAAAAATCATGCTGTGTAAAAATGGATTAGAATGCATTTTTAATGACAAAATCTTGTAAACCCTAACTTTAAGATGGTGTACCACTCATCTCCGTCTCGGAGAAATGTGGAAGAGAGAGTATCTTTCAACCAATCTTCCAGAGGTCTTGCATCTCTATAAAGTGACACTGCACATTTTGCTTTCTCAACGTTTCAAAACTAAAGTTTAAAAAGAATATGTGAGAAAGTTCCTTTAGTGAAATGTTCTAAATTGTTTCTCTCAGGCCACAATCAGAGGAATGTAGAGGAAGTCTCAAGGCTACAGCATTTGGGGGTCTTCAGTCTAGAAAAAATGTGCCTGAGGGGGACTTGACTAAAATGTACAAAGTTATGCATCGGATGATAGATAGGAGTGTTCTTTTCCCTCTCACACAACAGCAGAAACAGGCAACATCCACTAAAATTGAAGAGAGTTTAATTCAACCCATTAGAATGGATAAAAGGAATTTTTTTTTACCCATAAATTAATTACCAGGGTAAGTAATCTGTGGAACTCCCTGCCACAGGAGTTGGTGATGGCATTTGACCTGTGTGCCTTTAAAAGGGGATTGGGCAGAGGAAACGTCCTACAGGCCATGCAACCTCCTTATTGTAGAAGTAGGCTACATTCAGTGGTGTCATTCAAATGATTTAGGAACAGGAACTCACTTTTGATTGGCATTTGTCGGGAACCCGGAACCAGCCACGGAGCCCGTTAGGATCCGGAACGCCCGTTCTGGTCCGTTCCCCCTGAATGACATCACTGGCTACATTGGTATGCCAAATGCAAGGGAGTGGCAATGAGATGCAAGTATCTAGTTGTTTTGTGTGCTCCCTGAGGCACCTAGTTGGCCACTGGGAGATACAGGAAGCTGGACTAGATGGGCCTTGGCCTGATCCAGTGTAGCTCTGCTTATGTATGTTTACCACAAAACAGTGTGAGACATTTTTTGAACATGGCATATCTAGGGCCTATTCAGATTATCGTTCATCCACCATCTCCTCCTCCTGCATTTGTGGAACAAGCCATGACCCAAACAGGCTCCCCATAGGAGGGTGGTGCATATATAATGGCACTCAAAGCTCAAATACACAAGTGGCCAGTAGAGGCAGTATTATCCAAACCTGTCCTTTGTTTCTTGAATGCACACACATTTGGAAAAAAATTGGAGTTGGCTCTGTGGTTCTGAAGATTGGGTGGAAGGAAAGCACCTCCCAGTTTCATTTGGCATGAACACAGAGTAGTTACTCCAGAGAGCTGCTTAGTAACCCTTTGCAAAAAGCAAGCACCAGGTGCTTCCACATAGGAAGCACATTCCCAGTGCTGGAGGAGGAATACACTGACCAACTATGTAGGTGAGGAATATAGGAGGTGTTTTGTTTTTTAATTTTGTTTTTAGCTCAGTGCTTTTACATAATGTCCTAATCTTGCTTTCCGGCTGGGATGTTTCATGGTTGTGCAGTTGCCGCAGGCCAAGAATGCCAGTTTGCATTCCAGGAGTGTCATTTGATTATGTCACAATGACGGCACTTCCTGCTTGATGATGTCACTTCCAGCTATGACACCACTTCCGGTGGGTCCCTACACGAGTGCCATTCTAAAAAGTGGGTCCCAGTCTAAAAGGTTTGAGAACCACTGCTCCAAAGTACCAAACACACTAGTTACCACAAGTCTGTAGAATGGCAAAGACTGCACTTTCCTCTTCTCCTCCTCCTGCATCTGAAGTCAAGAAATCTCAACCCACCAAAAGGCAATAATGTTCCATCAAGGGTGCAACACTGAAAGAGCTGGCATCCTTAAGTTCCTTGAAAAGGATTTCAGAAAGGAGGTCTGGAATCCCTCTGACACCTCGTGGAAATGTTGTTAGCCAGAATCTTGGGTTAGCTGGCTCAATAAAGACCATGAACAAGCCATAATGGGTATGTGCAACCTCCTGGTTTTAGGCTACCTCAGAGCGCTAGATGCATGGTAGTGACAATAGAATGCAGGCATCTTGTCTTGTGTGCTCCCTGAGGCATCTGGTGGGCCACTGTGAGATACAGGAAGCTGGACTAGTTGGAACTTTGGCCTGATCCAGCAAAGCCTCCTTATGTTCTTCTGATCAGTATAAAGCAGCTTTGTACCTGCTTTTGACACTTTTCTCGGAGTCAGGGAGGATGGCTCATGTCTGTGTGTTGGCCTCTCTGACTCTGAGAGTGGTCCAAACATACGTTACGGTGTCCCTTGTGTTGGCAAAACTTTGCTGGCCTAACTGTGCCAGTCTAACTCCAGGTGAGGATTGCATCGGAAAGGAAGCTGCTACTTGAAACAAATATATAGTCTACAACAGTGGTTCTTAACCTGGGTTCGATCGAACCCCAGGGGTTTGGTGAGTCAGTCTCAGGGGTTTGGCGGAGGTATGTGTGTGTCCATTCCATTCGCTGGCCTTGATATCTGTGCTGCAGGGAACTTGGTGCGCTCAGTAGTTGTGGGGCTATTAAAGTAAGGCCTGGGAATTCGCAGGCCTGAATGGTAAAGCTTATCACTGAGGCCTAGCAGACCAGCAGAGGGTGCGGGGTAGTTCTGACTTAGGTTCTGCCCAGTAACAAGACCATGTGATCTGTGGTGGAATGTTGCAAGTTATTTAGCCAATCCCAGGAACACTGGTTGCTTGTCTGTTCAGCTCAGTGAGTGCATTTGTGTTCAGTCCTGTCCTGATCAGAGAGCTCTTCTGTTCTACTTTCTGTTTCTCTCTTTGCGAGCAATCCTTTTCGAGGATGGTAGACATAAAAACGAAGAAAAGGAACAGACTTTGTTGCGAAAATGATATGAGAGTGGCACTTGCCAAGGTGAAGCCGCGCATTTCTGAACTTGTCTCTAAAAGGCAACAGCAAAAGTGATTTGCAGTAAATATTCATTGAGTTATGTTTTTGTTTTTGTGTGACATTCATGTTTTGTTGGTTTTGTTCTTGGAACATAGTGATTTTATGTGCAACTGATGCATGGTTCATTTTGTGCACTAATAAAATATGTATCTCTATGTTTTGAATTTGAAATTTTTTTTTATTTTTCCAACTATGAAGGGTTCAGTGAATGCACCTATGAAACTTGCGGGGTTCAGTACCTCCAAAACGGTTAAGAACCACTGGTCTACAACCTTCTTCAGCTCATGGAATTATTTTTGCAATTCTTTGGATCCTGGGCCTTGTTTGAATAGTTAGTATGTCTGCACAAGGGAGGACTGTATAGGCATCAGTAAATCACACTTATCCACATGCTTTTGGCATCTGGGATTTGTTTATCAGCTATGATCAGCCTTTTACTCAGAAGCTTTCCTTTATCCACTAGTATTCCATAACTGCCTCCTCTGGTTTTACTTATTGCACTGGAGTCATTTAAGTTTACAAGGGAAAAGCCCGTTGTTTTGACAAATGCCCTGATTCAGAAACCATAAAGAATGGAACCATGTATGAGGCTGCCCAAAAGCTCTCCCTTTTTCCTTTGTATGTTTTGTTTGTTGGTCACAACCAGACACATAGGAGAGAGGTAGGAGGAGGGCTCAAAAAGAGAAAATGAGGCAAGAGCTTCTTCATGTCATATGGAGAGGACACTGGTAGCCCCATCCTGAGCTGCCCTACTGCTGGTGGTGTAGCCCCAGCACTGGTGATGGGTGTTATGAGGTAGCTATGTTGGACTTTGCACCATCCAAAGAGGAAGTAGCACCAAGGTGGCCTGCATCACCCCATCAATGCCGCAGATTGGCTGCAGCCACTGGTGGAGCAGAGGTAAGCCCTGAGCGGTGCAATGGTGTGGGGATGATGATGATGATGATGAGGTGTTTCTGGGCAGGGGAGGGCAGAAGTACAGGTCTGGGAGTGAGGTAGGACTGATGAAGGCTTTCTGTGCCAGATCCTATCCCCCATGTTGGACTTGCAAGCCTGACATGGGGTTTTTTGAGTCTGCGCCTGCGATTTAACAGGTGCAGACTCAAGTAGCCCAATTGAGCAGCCTAGGGCTTTACTCAGGGTAAGGGGATGAATGCCCCCTTCCCCCGAGGAGACCTCCAGCCTGCTTAGATCCAGCACAGGATCCAGAGGTAGCCATTTGAAGCTGCTGCTCCTGTGCTGGATAGGATTGGGCCCAAAGCAGGGGCATAGCTAAAGAGGTGCAGGGGGGCAACAAGCTTTAGGGGAGCAACAAGCTGAGCTTGACACTAGTGGGCAAAATGTTGAAAACCTTGCTGTGTATGAATAATACCATCATGCTATATATCATTGGAAATTTAATGCAGAATGCAATGAAACAAACCAGAGTGTAGTATCTTTACTGTATCGAAGGTTATGCCCCCAAACCCCCAGAGAAAATGAAAATATAATTGTGGCATCACTTCCTGTGATGTCACTTCCTGTGACGTCACTTCCAGGGCAACATTTTGGCTACACTTTCATTAGCTACGCCCCTGGCCCAAAGACAGACTAGGTGGTTTCCTCTGGCAGGCCTGGACTTTCAAATTCAATATAGTGCCACTGTTGGAGATTTGAAAACTGTAATTAGTAATTCCTGCTTGAACTCTCAGAAGGTTCCAGAAGAAAACATATCCTCAAGAGCCTCCTTAATTCTAGACTAACAGATCATGCCTGAGGAAGGGAACACTATTCAGAAAGAGAATTTGACACGGGCTCTTCAGGGGCCAACCACTTCACTTTCGATTCACATACCTGTAGCTCAAGTTGACTTGATTCCTAGGCAATTTAAAACTAACAAACACAGGGAAAAAGTTAGTGAACTGCTTAGGGAAATCTTGACTATTTCCAATAAACACAGTCCACTGCTTCCATCTTGCATCTAATGCTTCTTCTGTTCTCCAGATCATCAAATGAAAATGCAAGTCCTTAAAAGGCATCAGCATTAATTCTTCATCAGGTCTGATATATGTTTGTACCCACTTCTCCAAGGTGATCTTACAGAAGACCCTTTTTCTCAATTGCCCCCTCCTTGACATTAAGACAGCAGCAGGAAGCAAATCCGCTTTTTCCATTAGTGATTAATACTGAATGATGCAAAATTATATTGTCGGTGGAAACAAACTGCTTGCTGGGAGCATGTTTTGTGCAGGGGCTTTGCAAGTGTAGGAAAAACTCCAGAGTTCTATGAGATGTCAGGAAAAAGATTCATTTTCTTCTATTAGAAAAAAGCACATCAAAAGTACCCCATTTCCAAAGCACAAGCGGTCCAACAAAGAAAAGTTGAAAGAAAAGAATCGTTTAGTTTCCACAGACAGAAGAAATAATATGGATGGTGTAAATAATTTACCATGTCCTCATCCTATAGGGAGTGGAAAGAGGCATGCAACAATCATTAAGATTCAATACATTATTCAGTCTTTTCACTTTCTGTTTTATCATTCGACTCAAGTGGCTTTCAAACGTGCAAGCCCATCGTCTTGCGCTCATTGAAAAGATGTTAGTGTCTTGTCTCTATGCAACCAGAACTGTAAAATGTAATGAAATCTTTGGATTCTTCCTTTTACAGCTTCCTTCTCTGCCTCTCTCTTCTTTTTTTTTTAGTAGCAAAGCATAAAACGCAATTGAGAGCCTGTGCCACCACTTTGACAAAGATGAACTTGTTACCAGGAATTAATGATATTTAAATGTTTTGGGTAAATGTGTCTATCATGAAATATTCATCTTTGGCAGGCCTTTGTGGCAGTCTGACTCAACTCACCTGGAATGTCCTTGAAAGAGAGATTACTGTTAACCTAGACTGCCTAATAAAAGTACAGTTAGGTCTGATTTAATTAGGAATACTCAACCTACAATGGCCCCCATGGATTCAGCAGTCTTTTTGAGAGGAGGAAACACGTTTACGATCCATCCACTCTGGGGATGCAAAGGGGTCACTTGTGCTCTGTGCTACACTGGGGATACCCCCCCTCCTTCTTAAGGTGACTCATTGAAGCAGGGGTCAGGGAACTTTTTTACCTTTTACCCCAAAATATATTTAGATACGCCAACGTTGCCCCGCCCCGCCAGAACAAAAGAAAAAAAATTACATATTGGAACCCATTGCTTTTTATTTGATTAATTAATGAGCTTAATTAATGCTATGTAAATATGAAGTTGTAAAGGGTTTGGGAGAGTTAGGAAAGTTCTTTAAATATTTTTTTAATCTTACTCTTATTGTAAATATCTAACCTGCTTAGTTAGATTTGATTTTGTCATATGGGGTGTTAAAATATTCTTGCTTGATAACATCACTTCCTTTGGGGTAATGGACGGTCGCACTGCCAAGACACAGCCGGGCATGCATATAGATTCATATGCATGCCCCTAGGAATTTCATGTTTACCCCATTTGGGGTAATTTACCCCTGTTCCCTGACCACTGCATTAAAGGGTCCTTAGTAAAGTACTAAGTATTAAAGAATACTTATTAAAGTATTCTTATTAAAGTATTCCTTTCTTTTAGCAAGAGAGAGGGAAAGATCCTAATTTTGTAGCAAAGGGGATCTTCTTTCAAAGGGAGGACCACACGTTTAGGAAAAAATGTCAAGCTTTTCAATACTGCACAGCAGGGCCGGCTCTAGGAGTGGCAGGGCCCAATGCGGGGCATTCCTGTGGGGCCTCCCACACTCCCCACAGGGTCCCCCACTCACCAAGAAGAGCACTTGTGGTGCCAGCAGCCCACCTTGAGTACCTGCCCAGGCTTGACTTACAATTGCCTGCTGAAGCTGGATGGCAGGCAGCCAGAGGAGAGAACCACACTGTGAAGGCTACAGCTGGGACTGAGGATTTGGTGAATCACAGAATACTGTATATTTGTTTTAAAAAAATTCATTTGAAAAATTGTGGTTTAGACTAGCCTGCCTATGTAAGCTACTTTGGGCAATTGCTCCAGCATGGGAAAGGCAGGGTATAAATTCCACAAAATAAATAAATAAATAAATAAATAAATGTCAAAGGAACTTGGTCATATCTAGCTTTTTAAATAAAAAGATAAAGCCTCACAAGACTTTCTATTGCCTGAAGTAGCTATCCAAACAATGCCCTCCTTAACTGCTAATGCACCAGCCTCTGTTCTTCCCTATCTCTACGCTGACAAAAATGTAGAGGGGGATAAAGTGGAAGAGGACACCCCTTTTTGGGACATGGACTTGCCTCTGTGGAGGCAAGAGAGGGAGGCCACAAGCCGCACCATAGCACATCATCAACTGCATCAATAGAATAGAATAGAATAGAATTTTATTGGCCTTACATAGAATTTCACCATACATGGAATTTTACTCTGGCCCGAAAGCTCTCACATATACCTTAAACTAATAAGTAATAATACAACAAAATATGTCATCACATTAACAAGACCCCACTAACTCTAAATTTATCCAAATCCAAATCCAAATCAATTGCACACAGGCACAGATGGATCAGGGCCATTGCCATGAGAGCATTTATGCACATTGTGTTTGCCAGAATAGATCTTGGGCAGCCCAAGCCCGGCAGTGCCCAGGGCTCCAGTGGCACCAAAATGGTGACAGCTGGATCCTGCCAGGATACCACCAGAGGTCTCCTTGGGGAATTAGTGCCAGCCCAGAGCAAGGGGTGGTTGCTCATGCAGTGTTATGGACATGCTTTACAGCATGTTAGTGACACTTCTGGCAGGCAGTACCAGTGGCGTCCCTATGGGGGGTGGAGCTCCAAGTTTTGCAAGGAGCCTTACCTTGTCATGTAAGTCCCACCTCTCCCTTGCCACTGTAGCCAGTAAGCAACGCCAAGACATTGTTTTCCCCCCGTGAGGATTGGCTAAAACGGCACGGGAAAGGAGCAATTTCCACGGCAAGGTAAGGCTCCTTGAAAAACTTAGCACCCCACCCCCGTAGGGATGCCACTGGACAGTGTACACATACAGGGGTGTCTCTAGACAAAATTGCGCCCATGGCACGCAATGAAATTGTGCCACACGCGATGTCGTGACATCATGACATTGCAGGGTGTGGCTTCTGCTGCCATGTGTCTGCAGAGCCAACACACACACACAAACAGAAATAAACACACACACACACAAAAAACAGACCCGGCCAGGGAAATGCAGCCAGTTCTGCCAGCCGTCCCGTCCCGCCTTACCTCTTGAAATCCTGCATGAGGCACCTCCAGGCCGTCATGGACATGGCGGGATCACGGTTATAAATAAATAACTCATATACCAGGCGGCCCATGGGAAGGGGAGGGAGGCGAGGCGTCAGAGCAAAAGCGGCAGCTGGGTGGCGAGTGAGGTGCTGAGGAGGCGGCAGCAGCGGCTTCCCAAGCGACGGCGGCCTCTACCACTCCTAGTGGTCCACTCGCACCTCAGAGGAGGGGGGAGACAGGAGGAGGAGGCCGCGAGAGGTGGGGAGAGGAGGCGGCGCCAACCACATAATTGAGGGCGACAGGGCGCCTTAAAGTGGCCTTAAAGTGCCAGCGCCGTGGCAGCCAGGAAAAGCTGGCCACTTTAAGGCACCCCCATGGTTTGCAGAGCCGGGGGCACAGTGGCAGCTTCCTTCCCCGGGGCTGCCGCTCGGGCACTTTAAGTACTCGAGCGGCAGGCTGGGAGGGGAGATGCTGGCGTGCCTCCCGGCTCGGGGCATGGGGGGGTCGCAAATTTGCAGGCGGGGGTGGGGCACCATGCCAACGGCGCCCCCCACCTTATGGAGCCCCAGGGCTCATGCCCCCTGCTGCCATACCCTAGTTACGCCTCTGTACACATACCCAGGCCCAGCTTTAGTCCGATGTGACCAAAGCCGTCACATCGGGCCCCGCGCCTCCAGGGGCCCCGCGCTCAAGGCACTTACCTGAGCGACCCCTTTCTTATGCAAGGAGGCTGCCACTGCGAGTGCCACTTTGCCTCCCGAAACTTGGAGGCTGCTTGTCCGAGTTGCAGCTCGAACAACCTGGACTCCAAGTCCCAGGAGGCAAAGAGCTCATGTCCCTCCTTCAGAGTCTGGGGGTGGCGCACGAGCTCCCCTCGCTCCTGCTGAGGAGCGCTGTGGGTGCCGCTTTGCCTCCTGAAACTTGGAGGCTGCTTGTCGATTGCAGCTCCGACGAACTGGACTCCAAGTCCCAGGAGGCAAAGCGGCTGGGCATGGGCACCACCGCTGACCTCTGAGGGGGCCCTGCAAAAATGAACTGAGGGGGCCCCGCAAAACGTTTTGCATTGAGCCCTGCAACTCCTAAGGCTGGCCCTGCACATACCACGGGCGATCAGGGCCTCTGAATTGGGCCCTGAATGTAAATAACTAAAAAAGTCCAAGGCGTTGTTGGAGAAATGAATGAAAGAATAAGAATAACCCTGTCTACAGAGCAAATTTAGAACACTGAAGGACACCACTTGTAACCAATAGTTAGTTGAAGACAGATAATTCTTCCTATGCAGAATGAGAAAGGGGACCAGAGCTTATTCGAGCTTTACAGGTCACTAGGGCACATTATGATTATTCCTCTCCATGCAATTGAAAAAGGCAGATGGATGAGGGATATTGGGCTTTTAGGGATCATCAGATTTATATTTTTCAATAAGTACAGCACATGATTTTCGAGTGCTTGTCTGAGAATTACTGTTGCCGAAGCACAATATAACAGTAATTATTCTTAAATCAATTGCACAAAAGGGTTCATTTTAAATCATATTCCCGTCATTGGATTAAGGTGGTTATCTGCTGTACAGTCAGACAGCAATTAAGGTGGAGTAATTACTTCTGGATTTCTGGAGGTGACAAAAACCGATAATGCATGCTAGCCCGGCAATAATTTTTAGAATTTTTCTCGCACAATGAATGCTATAAAAGTTTGAATGGAACAATGTGTGTGTTTGCATATCAAAAAGATACAAATGAAGAAGCTGGTGAATACTAAGAGCAAACTGGAATAACAGTCTTTCATATACACCTGTTTGATGGACAGTATGCAACTGTCAACATTATTTGTTTGTTTCTGTTCTACCCCCGCCTGACACAGAGTCGTCTCAGATCAGGTAATGAAAGTATAAAAGCATGAAAGCAAATTTGCAATAAAATCAAACTCTACAATTTATAATGGTAATTAAAACAGAAAAAAAATTAAAACTCTCCGGCAGTAGGCATCGCAGAAACAGCTCACAAGCTGAGGCATCTGGTGGGCCACTGTGAGATACAGGAAGCTGGACTAGATGGGTCCATGACCTGATGCAGCAGGGCTCTTCTTATGCTCTTAAGGCCCAGATTGGGTCGCAAGATATTGTTTACCTCAGAATTTTACCTCAGAAATTTACCTCAGAATGCCAGATACAAGGGCGTGTCAACAGGATACAGGCACTTTGCTGTCTTGTGTACTCCCTGAGGCATTTGGTAGGCCACTGTGAGATACAGGAAACTGGACTAGACGGGCCTTTGGCCTGATCTAGCAGGGCTCTTCTTACTTATGAGGCCTCCTCAAAATAAGGAAACATTTGTTCCCTTCCCTTGGGGCTGCATTACAGCTACATTAGCACTGGAAAGTTGGGATTGGATTGGGCCCTTAGTCCCTCTGTGGAGGGAAATTTTGGGTTTGAGCCTAAAGAACTTTGGTGACACCACTAGTTAGCAGTAAAACAACAGCAGCAGCAACAGAATCTGGAGATTCTTCACCTCAGGATTGTTTTTGTGTAGTGTTTTATCAACGCAAGACTGTTTTTCTGTAATGTTTCACCAATATCTACATAAACATTGGAGATACAGAGAAAGGAAAAGGTGTGCATGAAAGCTGCACACATGCATTGTGCTCTGTAGAACATTTAGGAAAAAAAGAAAACAAAAAGAATTCCTAATACACATAGGTTCCATTTTGTAAATAAGACCACATCGTGCTTCTGTCTGGTAAATGGCAACACCCTGCCAGGCAAGATCTGCCCCCATCATAGGCGGAGTGAATTCTACCTGCCCACTCACTTGCCTGAGGGGTCCTCGTTGAAAACTGCTGCCTGACAACTGCCACCGCCAGCGTGGGAAGATCTGAGATAAATCTCTTTCATAGGCTGAGTTAAATCTACAGTGAGAGGACCATGGTCTCCATGGTCTCCTGGACAACTGTGTCCTGGTGAAATGCATCCCAATATTGGACATGGGCATCCCTTCTTTTTGAGCCCTGGACATTTGGGTCCCAGTATATGCATATTTATATTAGATGTCCTTTTCCAGCTTTTAAATGCAAAGCTAGGGTTAAGGCTGGGATAAGAGGCTTAGGATCTATAACAGGGGATTTGTTGCCTAGTTAAAATTTGAGGCCTTGTGAGAAACAAACAAAAAGCGGGTGCAAAAAAAAATCCAGACACAAATGTCCAGGGATGCCAACGATGGGGACACATTTGACCAGGACACAGTTCATCAGGAAATAAATACCCTAGGACAGTGTTCTTCAAATGGTGGGTTGTGACTCACATTTGAGCACAAAAGAGGGGCCATTTCCCCTTAAGGAGAGTGGCCCCTGGAAATATTGCCCAATCGCGGCACTGTGGGCATTGAGGGGCATGTGACCCATGTGCCTTGGGGGGCCTGGGAAGGTCAAGAAGTGTTGGGGAGGCCCATTGCCACCTCCATGAGCCTCCCTGATGCTGAAAATAGCTCCATGGTAAAGTTGTAGCTTACTTCCTGTTTAAGGCAAAACAGGAAATGAGTTCCAATTTCACCATGGAGCTATTTTCTTCATCAGGGAGGCCCGTGGAGGTGGCTGTGGGCTTTCCCAACCCTTCTGGACCCCCCTCCCAAGGGAGGGCCCATGCCCCTCAATGCCCACAGCTCCGTGATAGCTGCAGTGCCGCTTGGTCCTATCCCCCAACATCCCCCATCACCAGCACTTACTGTGGCTTCAAAGTCTGAGTAGGACTTTGAAGACCGCTGCCCTAGTATCAAATTCTACCTGTAAACTCACATTCTCTTGCCTAGAGATTCCCAGAATGATCTTCTCAAGGTCAGCCTTAGAGTAAGTGCCAAAATTGGCTCTGCATCCGGAGGGGCCCTGCACTGGGGAGGTGAGTGGAGTGCCCACAGCCAGCACCTCATTCAGCAGCTAACATTCCAGCTTGGAATCTTCTATGCCAAAGTGTTGCAAAGAGAGCACAGCGGAGCATTGCTGCTGGAAGTCCCTCCCTCCCACCTGCCCCTGGGTCCAATTGGCTTTAAATCCTCCCCATGGCACCCAGTGCTGGCGGTACAAGCATACAACTGGCACTGGGCTCAGTGGGATTGGGTCTTTAGATCCTATTGTAAAAATAGCAGTCAACCTATTTAATGCAACTCAATTTAATGCAACTCAATTTAATGCAACACTCCATTAAATCCAATCAACAGGCAAGAGTACTGAAAGAGGCATGTTTGCAAACAACAGCAGTTATTGCAGGCCAGTGGTTCCCAAACTGTGGGTCGGGACCCACCAGTGTGTCGTGAGCCAATTTCAGGTGGAAAGCACCTAGAGCAGCCATATTGACAATGTGGGAAGATGGGATGCTGGAAAGGGGGAGGGCTGTGTGGTTGTTTTGCTTGTGTCAAGGTTGTAAATAGGCTTTTTTTTTCTTTGTGATTCACTTTGCTATTGGAAAATGGCTGGGAAATAACCCATCTTATTGCTGCATTCTCAGGAAAGCAGCAGGCTCTGGCGTCACAATGACGGCACTTCTGGTCATGACATCCCTTCTGGTGGGTCCTGGACAGATTGTCATTCTAAAAAATGGGTCCCAGTGCTAAAAAGTTTGAGAACCACTGCTGCAGGCAGAGTCGTCAGTTTCAAAGAATATCTGGAAAGTTGATTTAGTTTACCAGGAACTGCTGTCATGAAGACTAATTCTGAGTGCTCCAGGAAAACCTCTCTGATCACAGTATTTTTTAAAAGGTAATCACCAGTCTAAAGAAAGAAAACACATGGAAGAGTATTAAATAGAAATTGGAAATTGTTTCATGCTAACAGTCTGAACGTCCGCAATCCATCTTCTTAACAGAGTAACCATTAGGATGTCACAAGGGATCACATGTGAAACATACACAATTTTGTGCAGTACTCACAGAGTGTTCTGTAAAAAGAACAATTGATGGGAGCTGAACAGAAAGCAAAAAAAAAACAACCTATATTCCTATGTTGCAAAGCACCAATGCCAGCGCTGGCAATGCTGTATCCTATGGGGGGAATTTTGGCAGCTGAAGGTCTTCTTGAGGTCAGGGGACTTTTGTCCCCTTGCTCCAAAGCAAGCCCCAGCATTTGCAATGGGACAATTCAGACCTGCACTAGTGATACCCCTGGCACAAATCCACATTAATCTGTGCAAGTGGATCAGACCAGTGGTGTCATCCTCAAACGACCTTCCAGAACGCTAGGCGGGACTTACCATCTGATTGGCTGCCCGTCCGTGATGTGTCGCTGCCTGCCCGCCCACCGTGCAGGCACCCCGGCTTCGGAGGGGGTGCCCGCTTGCCTGGGGGGCGCGCCAGGTGCCTGGGCAAGCAGTAGAGGGGCGTGCCAACTGGAGGGAGCCCGCGTGGCGGGCGGGCAGGCAGTGACACATCACGGACAGCCTGTCAATCAAGCAGTAAGTCCCACCTAGCGTTCCAGAACTTCATTTGAGGATGACACCACTGGATCAGACCCTGGAAAGGGGAGAGGATAATGAACATGCTAGTGCCACTAATCTTGCCACCTTCCAGGCCCAATCTGCCCAACCCCCTCTCCCATTGCAATGGACATATGTGGTCCAGCAGACTGGGAGTAGCCCTGTCACAAAGCACTTTATTGTGCGTTTGCAACAGCACACACTGACAGAATGCATGTTCTGCAGGCACAGCCCAACAATAGTATTGGGCTGTTGAGTATGTTCCAGAGCACTGCATGTGTGCAGGCTTAGCTGCTGAATTGGGGAAGGGAAGCAGACATGCAGCACCTGTGTGCATGCTCCGTATCGCATCCTGCTGCAATATACTGTACACACATAGGAATGTGTTCCCATGCACGTAGTTGGATCTAAGCGTTGATGTCATTTTGCAGCTGTTGGAACCCCTGAGTTAGACTGTAGATCATCTCCAGATTCCTCCTGAAAAAAAGTAAATGCAAAGCAGCCAATTAAAACTTGCTAGAAGAAGCAGGGCAATGTTAGGTTTGACCCAGCCATGTGCAAATTTAAATCTGAATGGAAAATACCCAATACCAGCTAAATTAACAGGCAGCTGGCACTTCTCAGATAGTCATCTGCCAGCAATCAGGCATCGTTCACTGCTGTTGTTGGGTGTTTTTTTTTAAGTGTGTTTTTGCAGTTGAAATGTGATTGGAAGAAAATAATGTTATAGCACAAATATCAGGACACACACACCCCAAATCTGGTATTGTTCTGATTCTGTCCTTGTGTCAACTTTTCTTGTAATCTTTGTTTTGATAGGCAGGTGATGTTTTAAACAGAATTATGTCCAGTTTGGATAAAGACAGGGCTGCAAATGTGGGGCAGTTGTTCAGACGAGATAAACAATTATATATCACTCAAGGCCTAATCCTACAGAGTCAATCCCATATCCACTACGGTTAGGTCCCTGAAAATCCTTGCGGCTAGGAAATTCACAGATAACAAACCATTGATCCTATCAGCTTAATGGGGTTAGGTGCAAGGGGTACCTTATCTGCCATCAGAAGACTCCAGCTGAGACCCTCAGGAAGCCAGCAGAGTGCAGCAGGAAGTGTCAAGATCTCTGAATCCTGAAAAAACCTTCCAGAGCCTGCCGGGATCTTCAGAATGGCACCTGCGACCAGCATGGACCCCTTAAACATGGCCAGTGGATGCTTCTGCTGGCCATTTTAAAGGGGTCAGTGTTGGTCATAAGTGCCATTCTGAAGGTCCCTGTAGCCTTTGGAAGGACTCTGCATAGTGAATAATGAGGATAGATGTGCAGATAGCAAAGAAAGTAGCAATTCTACCCCTGGCAGATATATCTTCAGTATTGTGTCTTCAGTGTATTTGTTTCTCACTAAAGGCTTTTTTTTTTTTTTAAAGGATCATCAGTTGATCACTTTTTAAAATTTTCACATCTCACAATCTTTTGTATATGGCTTGTACATCTGGGAAGTCAGTCATATTACTTCTGTTTTATATATGGGCAACTGAGGTGGTGAAGCAGAATCTTGCCTGAGACCACGAGGAGAGTTTGAGTGCAATCCTAACCTGGAGTTAGGCCCGCACAGTTAGGTCAGCAAAGTTTGCCTGGCACCAAGGCCACTATAAAGTGCATTTGGATCATTCTGGGAGTCAGGGAAGTTGGCTCACGTCTGTGTGCTGGTCTCTGAGGGCACAATCCTCACCTGGAGTTAGACTGGCACAATAAGTCCAGCAAAGTTTGGCCAGCACAAGGGACACCGTAAAAGTATGTTTGGACTACTCTCAGAGAGAGACCAGCACACAGACGTGTGTCATCCTCCCTGACTGTGGTCCAAACATGTTTTACTGTAGCCCTTGTGCCGGCCCAACTTTGCTGGCCTAACTGTGCCAGAGTAACATCAGGTTAGGATTGCACCCTTAATCACTGTGTACGGTTTTGGACCCAGGTCCAGAGGCCAAGATACCCACTGTTTTTGCTTGACCAATAACCGAGATGATCAAGAAGTATTACATAAGATAATTTTTTTCTGGATGTTTTTTTCTTCCTGTTTTGCTGCCAGTGACTTTCCTTTCCTCCACCCCAAGTTACTTCAGCAGGCCACGATAGGAACATTGATTCCATCTCAGTGTTTTTCCTCACACAGTGGTGTGGCCACATGTAAACGTTCATTCCAGTTGCTGACAGCCAGAAGTGAACAGTTTTTTTTTTACAAATCTCAGCCTTCAAACTGTCAATTGTGAAGAAAACACAAACAAGGATGTTGGCCACAGACATATCTTTGAATTCCAGCCTCATGGGCTTATTAGGGATCTACCAGCCAAACCTGAAGCAGAAAGTCATGTGGTAACCAATTCTGTTCTTGCCCTCAGCAATACCACGTATTACCTTGGAATACGTCTAAGACTGGAACAAAAACATTTTGGAAGTGCTTGATAGATCGGGAGACAAGGGCTGGATGACGGGTTGCCATAAGGAAATAAATGAATGGCACCCATCCCACTCTTGTCTCCTTGGCAACTCCAGAGAGACAGAGGCTACATGCAGCCATGATACCCCAGTGACACACCACCAGCCATTTGACCATTTAAATGTTTGGTACAGGACTTTTTTCCTAAGATAATATATCTTGACTTGTACAAGACAAAACTGTTCGATGAGCTGCATCTGATTTCTGGGACAAATGGCATGGTGTTCCTTCTCCAAATTAAGAAAGAGGGCTTTAGCAAAGAATACCAGGTTGAGGCAAATTCTGCTTTTCAGAAAAAGAAAATGTCTCTGAACAATGTTTTGAAAAAGTCAAGGTTTTTCTAAGGGACAATTTTTGGTAATAATTCTGAAGAAAACCCATCAAGTATTTTTAGTTAGTTTCTCATTCCAGTAGGGGTATGAAAGTCTGATAACGTTTCACTTCTGTTCTTAAGGGCATGTTCTTACCCTCAGCAAACAGGGCCAAAATGGTTGCCTGAGTTACATACAAATTACTGTGATCCCTCATTTGGCCAATCTTCCTGAAGCAGGTGAGACAGGCCACACAGACTATTGGGAAGGTGGAATTCCTTGTAAGACACTGTCGGAGCCCTCTGATAGAACAGGGCTTGATGAATGTAAAAATGCTTACTCGATTAAATCACCTGAGCAAAACACCACAAAGGAGTCTGAAGGTCTTTCCACACCAAGGTAACCCCACTTGAGACCAACCCTCCATGCCCATCCACACCACGGGAACCTCCTTTGGCCCCCAGCATGATTTCCACTCCCTATTTCAAATGAAAAATATTCTAATCCAGCCACAAAACTTTGTAGGTGACATTGACCCATTTGCAAGCTCCCCACATTATCTGCCTCAGAGGTTCATTGTGGGGATAAAGGGGTGGTGGAAGAGAAAGGTTGGGAGAAAAATTATTTTTATCTGAAATACCACCACTGTGGAGTAGGGGTCCACATGAGATGTCATCATGGATATATGAAAGCCCATGTCATGGAAAGTAAAGGCAGAGTGTGACATGTAGAAGCCATTTACAGCAGCCACACCATGCCTGCCATAAATTACAGTCTGGCCCCTTCAGCATATAAATTCCATTGACTTTTATGTGCTCTATTTTCTGTGACAAATCATAAACCTCCAGAGAAGCCTAAAACCTTTTTTCCTAAGATACATATGCAAACCTGCTTCTCTGACACATTTCCCTGCATGAATGCACATACCAAATAGCATATAGCAGATGCAAGGTAGTGGCAACAGGATCGGAAGTATAGCAATGGGGGGGCACAGCAGTAGGTTTTATATGGCACCTCAACATGAAGTGCAGGCAGCCCTTCTCCTTCAGAGCCATTCATGTCAGCTACCAAACCAGGCTTCATTTTGCTACAGTCCTCCGGAACGGTTCTGACAGGAGGGGAGGGGAGGCCACTTGCATGATGCCATGCAAAAGCTAGTACTGTGACTCCCCTATTGTTATGCTACTGAACAGGATACAAATATATTGAGGTCTTGAGTGCCCCATGAGGCAACTGTTGGGCTACTGTGAAATACAGGAACTAAATGGACCAAATGGGCTTTTGGCCTGATCAAGCAAGGCTCCTTTTATGTTCTTGATTCTATGTGGTGATGGCGTCTGGCCTGGATACCTTTAAAAGGGGATTGGGCAGATTCATGGAAGAAAACTCATCACAGGTTACAAGCTATGATGGGTATGTCCAGCCTGAGATTAGCTGGTTGCTCATCATGAAGGCCAGGCAGGCATTTTTTTTCTGTCATCCGAACTGACCATGAATGGCAAGTTTTTTGCTTACCCCAGACTGTGGAGGGAGGGCGGGAGGGAGGGATGGGTATTCAGTAGGTTTCATGATTTGCACTTGTGTTTAATATAGTTAAACCCCAACCGCAGTCTGGTGTCTTCCTTGGGGGTGGTGCAAGGATAATAAGCTACCTCAGAAGGCCAGATGCAGGGGAGTGGCAGCAAGATACAAGTATCTGGTTGTCTTGCATGCTTCCTGAGGCATCTGCTGGGCCACTGTGAGATGCAGGAAGATGCAGGAGATGGACTAGATGGGCCTTTGGTCTGATCCAGCAAGGTTTTTCTTATGTTCTTATATTCTTGATTCTATTTTTCCCTCAGGGGAACCTTGCTTTCTTGCTTAATTAACTGAGCTGAAAATGGGGCAGGGGGGACTTCCCTGATAAAGGTGAGGCAGCAAATCACATGGTATGCCCGAGGCAGGAGGTTTTCTTCCCATAGTAAGCAAGCCCTCAGGGAGAGACTCCCACCCCATTCAGTAGACAAATGCTGCTGGGATGGTAATGCTGGGGGGGGGGACACAACTTATTCCATGAATAAACTCCCCGATTATGTGAACATGTGGTTGCAAATCCCACTTGGGTTCAAGCTCATGAATGTGGCTCATAGATACATTTTCCCATGAAATTGCTGCACATCTGGAGCAGGCCTTACAAAATTGGTGGGAAACATAAAAAAAAGTTGGTGGAGCATATGCCACTGATAATGAAAATTATGTTGCAGAACAAACCATTAGGGGTTGTTATTTTAGGCAGGAGGTTTAGTCGAGAGGGTTAAAGTCTCCGTTTGCCCGAAGATAAGATCCGAAGGTCGCCAGTTCGACAACACCGCAAGTCTCTGTGAGCGGCAGACCTTGAGAAGTGCGACTGATAAGAGCTGCCTCCAGCTGCCTGTGAGAGAGGAGTTGTGCTGTGCCAGCTGTTTCTTTGGTGGGAGCAGAGAAGCCATTTATCAGTCAGCAGGAAGGCAAGTGTGTAGCCAGAAAGAAGGACTAAACCACGAAAGTTCCATCTGTGTGTTGTAGTTCTTGAAAGATAGAACTTCTTTGTAATTTGTAAAAAAGACTTGCGGGTTTAGAGATAAAGCCTGCCTATGTAAACCGCCTTGAATTAAAGCCAGAGGAGCAATCTAATGGCCAAAGAAAGGCAGTATATAAATACTTGCATTATTATTATTATTATTATTATTATTATTATTATTATTATTATTTTGGTAAGTTCCCTATGTGTAATGCTTACTTGCATGTTTAGATTTTTACCACTGAAATAAATTGAATTATAAAGTCCTTTGTTTTGGCTGCACTCTGCCCTTAACTTGCAAGTGAAACTTTTAAATCCATAAAGCGTTCAAGAGTACAAAATATATTTCAATTGATAACCTTTACTTAAATAACTCAAACCATCCAAGTCCACCAAAAACAATTTCACACTCAACCGGGGATAAGGTTAAAGGATCCGAAAATGACTTGAAAGGCTTAAAAGTAAGTAAAATATAGACTTTGGTTCGAGCCATGAATGCTTTATGAAGAAAGATTAGTCAATGGGATCTGTTCTCTTCCGTGGAGTGGCTGTACAGCTGTAGCTTCTCCACATTTTTCAGGATTTCCTTCTTTAGTTTGAAATCTTTGTTGCCTTGCCCTAGCCAAACTCTTTTGGACATTATGAAGCAGGTGCTCAGAGGCAGGACATTGTAGAAAATCTGTGGAGAAAAACACGCGATGAATCCAATCATGCACAAGCTATTGCCCATTTCAGGGCCTATTCAATGGCGACGAGGCAGCGAAGAAGGCATCTTTCTCTGCCACCATTGCATCTGCAACAAATCGCCCTGCGGAACTTTTGGGGGTTGTCCGTGAGCTGCAAAGGAGCCAGAGTCCTCGACTGACCATTGCAATGAGTTTGCAAAGCACTTCGCAGACAAAATTACTCGCATTCGCCATGACTTGGACTCTGATCCAGCACCTCAGACTGTCACCCTTACTCCCTCTACAAACCCTACCCGCCTTAGCAGTAACTTGGTCTCTGATCCAACATCTCAGACTTTTATCATGGATTCCTTTCAGCCAGTGGTGGAATTCAGCCAGTTCTCACCAGTTCTGCAGAACCGGTTGCTAATTTATTGATATACAAAAAGTAGTGCTGTAGTAAGAAGCAGTACAAAGAAAAGGAAGACATAGAACCAGTTGTTAATTTATTTGAATCCCACCACTGATTTCAGCTCATAAAGCCTGATGAGGTAGACAGGATCCTCAGAAGCTTGAGACCATCTAATCCTCTTGCCCGCTTGACTCCTGCCCACCTTGGCTAGTACGAACTGCTCGGGCTGGGCTAGCTGACCGGATGGAACCCATTGTAAATGCGTCCTTGCGGGAGGGGGTAATGCCAAACATCCTGAAGAATGCAATTGTGTGCCCCCTCCTGAAAAAACCATCCCTGGATCCTACTAACTTAAACAATTATCAACCTGCCTTTCTTAGGGAAGATGATTGAGCGGGTAGTAGCATCCCAGCTCCAAGGGTTCCTAGAAGAGACCCCTTTCAGTCTGGCTTCAGACCAGGCTTTGAGACAGAGATAGCTTTGGTTGCCCTCATGGATGACCTTCACCATGGACTAGATTAGGGAACGGCATCCCTACTGGTCCTGCTAGACCTCTCAGCAGCCTTTGGTACAATTGACCATAGTATTCTTCTGGATCGGTTAGCAAAGCTGGGGTTAAAGAGAACTGCTCTGAAATGTTCCACTCCTTCCTGGCTAACAGGTCCCAAATGGTGATGCTGGGGAACACCGGCTCGACCCTTTGGACTTTACAATATGGAGTGCCTCAGGGCTCTATTCTATCCCCCATGCTCTTCAATATATACATGAAACCACTGGGGGAGATCATCCGGGGGTTTGGAGTGGGGTGTCACCAATATGCTGATGACACTCAACTCTATCTCTCTTTACCATCCCAAACTGAAGAGACTGTGAAGGTCCTGGGGCGCTGCCTGGAGGCAGCTGGGGTATGGATGATAGCCAATAGGTTAAGACTGAATCCAGAAAAGACAGAAGTCCTCCTGGTCAGGAAATCCTCAATGCAGACACAAAGTTTTTCACCCACTCTGAATGGAGTGACACTTCCCCTGCAAGAACAAATGCACAGTCTAGGAGTGCCCCTAGGCTCTCAGCTGTCTGGAGAACCAGGTAACAGCTGTAGCTAGAAGTGCATTTGCCCAGCTTTGATTGATGCGCCAACTACGACCATACTTGTGCCATTGTGACCAGGCTATGGTGATCCATGTGTTACTAATTTCAAGGCTGGACTACTGCAACTTGCTGTATGTAGGGCTTCCCTCGAGAACAGTTCGAAGGCTACAGTTAGTACAAAATGCTGCAGCCGGGTGGTTACAGGGGCTAGACATTTTGATTCAGTAGGACCACTTCTTCAGCAGCTACAGTGGCTGCCCATTCAATTCCGATCTCAACTTAAGATGATGGTTCTGACCTTTAAGGCCCTTCATGACTTAGGCCCAGCCTACCTAAAGGACCGCCTTCTCCCATACATACCTGCTCGCCCTCTTAGGTCACCTAAAGAGGCTCTCCTTCAAGTGCCCCCTCTGTCCAAAGTCAAAGGGATGGCAGCTCGGTGATGAGCCTTCTCTGTAATGGCTCCACAAATATGGAATTCCAGAAGAATTAAGAACTACACACTCCCTTATGACCTTTTGGAGAGGCTCAAATCATACCTATTTTGTCTGGCCTTTGGATGATTGTGTGGCTGTCTGCCCTCTGTCCCTCTGGTATAGTGTCATAGTTTTGCTCATTCCCCAGTCAAATGCTTTTTCCCTCCCCCCCCCCACGCCAACGACCTGATATGGAAAATTGGGTCTAATTTTATTCTTGGTACTCTCATTGTTCCTGTTAATGTTCCTGTTGTTGTTGTTGTTGTTGTTGTTGTT
>JAJKFI010000002.1:52364885-52376200 GCA_029204185.1 Lerista edwardsae | reverse complement strand
CCCCCCCTTTCCAGCATCCCAGCTTCCCATATTTTCAATATGGCTGTTTTTGTGCTTCATGACCAGTGATGTCATGCAGGGGGAATGCGGGGGAACTCAGTTCCACTAGTTAAAATTAGGGCTGACTCCACCCACTTCACTCTCCCTCCTCTCCCCTCCCAATTCCTCTGCAAAGAGCTTTTCTTCTTGGTTGGCCAGCACTCAGAGGGTTAAAGGGAGTGACTCTGGATTCCTAGGGGGGCGAAGGCAGTGATGTCATTCAGGGGGAACGGACCAGAACGGGTGTTCTGGGTCCTAACGGGCTCCGTGGCTGGTTCCGGGTTCCCAACAAGTGCCAATCAAAAGTGAGTTCCTGTTCCTAAATCATTTGAATGACACCACTGTTCATGACCCACAGTTTGGGAACCACTGCTTTAACTGGAGAATCTGGTGAATTTAGCTTGTCCGCAAATGTTTGTTTCAGCTGTAGATGACGTTTTCTTCAGTTCCCTGTGTTGGATATGTTTACCTTGGTTGCCAAATAAGCTTTTAGCTAACACCAGAGAAGCCCATGTACATGCATTCTGAGAGGGCAACGAGTTACACATTACCATATAAATCTCTTGTTTTCCAAAATTCATTAAGTTGCAAATCTCATCGTTATTCAACTTTCAATAAGTGGCACATTATTCCTCGTATTTTAACCATTTTAATGTACAACAGGAACGATAACAATCAAATCTGCTTGCTCGTTGTTTTTTTCTTGTGATCTTTGTGGAGTCAGTCTGAGCAGCCTGAAAAAGTTAATTTTAATTAATAAGAAAACACGATAGATCATTTGTCGCGTTCACAGTCCATTTTTGCAAGCTGAAAGGCTTTGCTGCAAACAGAATGAGAAAGCTTAAGCAAGCGGAATCACAGTTCTGTGGATCCACCTTGTACTGCGCCGACACACTTGCTACCCATGAAGAAACGTTGTGCCTCTTGCTAACAGTGCCTGTCCTCGAAAAAAATTAATATTCATTAGAACCGCCATCGCTGTCTAGAGAAATTAATCAGTACATCATAATTAGCCAGGGCTTTGCACATTTTTAGCACACGTCTTCATCATTCTTAGAAAGTGATCGAAAGAATTTAGAAAATGGGAATAGGAACATGCTGTGTTGATCACCGGCTCGAGCGAGAGGGCTGCCCCTTGGAATAGATAGACTGCTCAGATGCCGACACTGAACTTCCTGTTTCGGACATTGTGCCATATTTTAAAGAGAACAAGAAACAGAACATAGGATAAGGCAGGAGGTGTGGACTTGAGCTGCTGGTACTGCCTGAAGCTAAGCAGGAGAACCTGTCTATTTTTGGATGGGAGATGGATTGTCAGGTGGTGACAAGCTGCAGTACCTGTTGTGGCAGAACGGAGTCACTGTGGCGCCAATTAGCCAGTGTGGAAATGAGTGAGAAGGCCAAAGGGAGGACAATCTTGAGGACCTTCCAGGGTTATGATTGCCACCTGCTGGAGTTCGATGGCACTTAGCCAGCAGAGAGAACCACACTGTGAAGGCTACATCTGGGACGGAGGATTGGGTGAATTTCACAGAATACTGTACATTTGTAAAAACCCCATTGAAAACTGGCGGTTTAGACTAGCCTGACCATGTAAGCCGCCTTGGGCATTCGCTTCAGCATGGGAAAGGCAGGGTATCAATTCCTTAAATAATACATAAATAAAATAAGGCTATGCAGATGGAAGAAGCAGCTTGATGCAAACTGGAGTGACAGTGTGGCACAAGGCAGGTAAGATCTGATGACCGAAGATCAGAAAAGCTGTGCTCCATGTCTCAGGGTCAGGCCAGAAGTGATGCGAAACATCATGTCATTTGTGCTTGTGTTTGGCTTGAGATGCAAGCACAAACTATGCGCTTGACAGTGGTCGCCTCTGAAGGCTGATGAGGGTCAGGACCATCGTGTGAAGGGAATGGGCATTTGACCCTTACCCTCATCGAAAGGGAGAGGGGAAAGTAACAGAGCAAAAGCCCCCTCCCCTTTGTATGGTAAATACAGTATATCTCCTACCACGCAGGCAAGTTGCTATCAATAAAACATACACAGGAGTGGGGGCTTGGTTAAGGTTTTTCAAAAATACTTTACTTCCAGTCCAGTGTAGTTGATTACATACATTTTCAGAATGTGATCAGAGAACCTAGAAGCTGACCCCTTTGTCCAGTGGAGACATCCCCTGAGAGGCTTCTGGAAGCTTCAGCAGTGATGTCATGCAGGGGGTACGTGGGGGTACATGAGTACCGGTTTCTAGGATTACGGCTGGCCCCGCCCATTCGCCTGCCCACTCGTCGAATCCGCCCCCTGCAACGTTTGAATTTCCTGCATGTTTGAGTGCCTGCATGTTCTCAGAGCCAGGCAGGCAGCAAGCGGAGCCTTGCCTTGCCTTGCCACTGAAAAATGAGCTGCTCTGGGGTTTGGGGACTGTTGGATCACTTTAACATGATGCCAGGACTCCTTAACATGTTCTGGGGGTGCTGTGGAATACTGTTGCAACTGTTGGGTCAGTTCATCTGAGGCCTCAAAAAGGGCTTTTTCATGTCCCTTCCTGCCACGACATCACTTCCGGCTTATGACATCACTTCCGGTGGGCGGGTCCCGACACGTGCCAATCAAAAGTGAGTACCTGTTCTTAAATCATTTAGATGACACCACTGAGCTTCAGGGGTTATTTCCCCTGAAACGACTCTGCAAAGGGACAGGATTAAATGCCCATTCATTCCCTTAATCAGAAGAAAACTACAGTCAGTCCTCATTATCTGCTAGGTTAGGTTCCCGGTAACCCTTGCGAATAGGGGATGTGGTGGCGCAGCGAGTTAATCCGCTGTTGCTGGGCTTTCAACCGCAAGTTTGGGAGTTCAAGACTGCACGACAGAGTGAGCTCCCGTTGCTTGTCCCAGCTCCTGCCAACCTAGCATTTCGAAAGCACGTAAAAATGCAGGTATATAAATAGGGACCACTTTGGTGGGAAGGTAACGGCGTTCCGTGCGCTACAGCGTAGAGTCATGCTGGCCACATGATCGGACAAAAACGCTGGCTCTACAGGCTTGGAAACAGAGATGAGCACCACCCCCTACAGTCGGTCATGACTAGACCATTTGGTCGTGAGGAAACCTTTACCTTTTAACCCTTGCGAATAGCAAATTTACAGATAATGAGCCATTGATCCTATGGGGTCAGGTGCAAGGGGTGCCTTATCTGCCATCAGAAGAATCCAGCAGAGAGCTTCAGGAAGCCAGCAGAGTGCAGCAGGAAGTGCCAAAAGATCTCCGAATGCTGCAGAGACCTTCCAGAGACTGGAGCGATTTTCAGAATATGGCACCTGTGACCAGCATGGACCCCTTAAACATGGCCAGCGGATGCTGCTATTGGCTATCTTAAAGGGGTCAGCACTTGGGAAGGATTTCCAACCCATTGAGAATGCCATGTCCTTTGTAGCCTTCCGCCTGACAGCATGAGTGCCAAGAGTAGGACCTTGTTTGGCCATCTTAGCATATGGACAGCAGCCCCACTCCAATCCCCATGGATACCTGAGCTTAAATCACTACCCCTCACACTCTGTAGGAATTTTGTCAAGTGGCAGATTTTTTTTCCTTCTCCTGGATGCAAGGAGTGCCTTCCTCCATTCTCACTGGATGCACAAAATGTGCCCCCAGCTTTCCTCTGACCCATCCCCATGGCTTGCCCCCAAGCCCTTCCCTTCCCACCCATAGCAACTGCCCTCTTTCTCGCCCTGTCTACCTTCTCTTTCCCTCTGTGCCACAACTCTTCCTTGGCAAGAAGGGGAACCGGATAGAGGAAAGTGAAGAACAGTAGAGTGGTGGTCATCATGGCTAGATTGGCCAGCGCTCTACTCCTCCCCATGTGCTTCCTTAGTCCATATTTCTGCTGCTCTGGCTTTTGACAAGGCAAAGCATTGACGTGCACCTGGAAACAAAACTGCAGGCCGGTAGACGTTTTTAAGCCCTGAAGTAATGCGTTCGGTGATAATGAGTCTCATTTAGCAACCCGACCACCCCATTCTGAACTGGCTGTCATTTCCAAGCACTTTGCAAGGAACAAAGGGAGAAGGTATAGCGACAGTGCTCAGCGCATTGTTCTGAACGGTTTTGACTACTGTTTGGTTAACAATAAGCAGGTTGCTCTGATCTGAAATGTCTTCTCACCCTGTGGTTTTTGATTAGGGCACTTTAATTTTCATTTTAGCTAATTTTAGCAGGGCAACCTGAGGCTGCTGGCACAATGCGCTGGCATCTACGGATCTGTTCTGACAACTGAATCATTTAGCTTATTTAACAATTTGAATTCACGCAACTTATTATTGCATTAAAATCATGGCTTGACGTGGATCTCTCGCATCTTGCCCTTCTGCCGTAATTTTTGTTGACTGTTTGAGGCTGTTCCTGTACACAGAAAACATTTATTTTTATTGTTTAACCGTTGTCCCATTTAACTGAGCAACTGAAGAACCAGCACCAGACGATCAGGCTGAGGATTCTAAACGGGAAATGTATGCTAATGGGGTCTAATCCAAAATAACGAAGTGGTAGCTGCTGCCTCGTTAGTATTCATTCACCCAGGATTCCGTGCATGTTATTTAGCTATGTTTGAGGACCCTTATCTTAAAATGCGTGAATGGGAGCTGCACAATGTATGTTTAGCTTGTAAACCATTCCCTTAGAGTAGTGGTTCCCAAACTGTGAGTCAGGACCCACCGGTGAGTCGCGAGCCAATTTCAGGTGGGTCATGAAGCACCTAGAGCAGCCATATTGAAAATATGGGAAAATGGGGTTCTGGAAAGGGGGAGGGCTGTGTAGTTGATTTGTTTGTGTCCAGGTTGGAAATAGGCTTTGGTTCTGTCTGATTCACTTTGTTATTGGAGAATGGTGGAGAAATGACCCAATTTATTGCTGCATTCTCAGGAACCTCCAGCCCTGATACTACTTCCAGTGGGTCCCGGACAGATTCTCATTCAAAAAAGTGAGTCCTGGTGCTAAAAGGTTTGAGAATCATTGCCTCAGAGTTTTTAAAACACAGAGGGGGGAGGGGGGAGGGAGGGAAGGAGACTTTTGCATTGGTTTCTTAGGAGCAGAGGTGTTTGTTTCTGATCGTTAAAATAGGATTGCAGCCTAACAGACCAAATTTATGCACTCACCGGTGGGTCCTGACTCACAGTTTGGGAACCACTACTCTAAGGGAATGGTTTACAAACTACGTGGTGGCGCAGCGAGTTAATCTGCTGCTGCTGGGATTTCAACTGCAAGGTTGGGAGTTCGAGACTGCATGACGGAGTGAGCTCCTGTTGCTTGTCCCAGCTCCTGCCAACCTAGCAGTTCGAAAGCACCTAAAAAATGCAAGTAGATAAGATAAATAGGGACCACTTGAGTGGGAAGGTAACGGCGTTCCGTGCGCTACAGCGTAGAGTCATGCTGGCCACATGATTGGACAAAAATGCCAGCTCTACAGGCTTTGAAATGGAGATGAGCACCGCCCCCTATAGTCGGTCACGACTACACCATTCGGTTGTGGGGAAACCTTTCCCTTACTCAGAACTGACAGGCAGCCCACTCCTAAGTCCTCTAGCCCTCTAGTCCTAAGCCAAAAATGATGACCGCTGGATCCTATGGGTGCAGAGGCTACTGCTGGGGCCTCCTTGGGGTAAGGGAGCATTTGTTCCCTTACACCAAGTAATGCCACAGTGGTGCCAATGTGCCTCCTCAGCTCTACACCCATGTTTGAACTGGGGCATAGCTGAGGAGACCCATGTCAGGCCATTTGGCTCCCTAGAGGAGTCAGGATACGGCAGCAGAAGCTGCGCACATTGTGGTCCTGATCCTCCTCTCCCTCCACCCAGTTTTGCCCCCACCTCCCTCCACTCCAAAAAACCCTATCGCTGGCCAGCGCTTCTGGTGTGCTGGCGGATCACCCCCTTCACTCTGGGGCACAGTGCCGACTGCCGCTGGCCCAGCTTGGCTGATGCTTACTCTCAGGGTTCTGTAAATGTGCTTTCCAGCACATTTAGGACATCCAGAGCCAGTTGTACAAGTATACCACAGTCGGTATTGATTGGGCCCTGAGTCCCACAGAGTTTAATGGGGCTTACTCTCAGGAAAGTGTGCATAGGATTGCAGCCTAAGTTTTACTTCTGAGTAAAATAAATCACACTGTTCTCAAATACCTCTACTTAGCAGGCTAGAGAATGCATTACCCACATTTAGGAATCTCCACATTTCAATGCAGACAAACTTGCCTGATAAAGCTTTCCCCAAACCTGCTCTTACTATCACAACCACTTTTGGGTTTCACAGAATGGCAGGCAACTATACCATCATGGGGAAAAAAGGCACAATTGTCAAGCACTTTGCAGTGATAAGAGAGGACTGATCCAAACGCACTTTATGGTGGCCCTTGGTCCAGTCAAACTTTGCTGGTCCAACTCTGCCAACCTAACTTCAGGTTAGGATTGAGCTGTTCGACAGGTTTGAAACCACTTTTTACAGACCATAACAAACCAAGAATTACTTTGCTAGAAGCAAACATCTTGAAGGCCTGCCTTCTACTGTATGAACCTAAACTTTCCTAAGGTCCAAGATGCTCTAACCAATCTTACAGAGGTCACTGGGAGAGACCTTCCTACCTTTTCTCCCTGTACCTGGGGTGGGGGGAGAGAGAGAGAGAGAGAGAGAGAGAGAGAGAGAGAGAGAGAGAGAGATCTGGCAAAAACATGAAAGAGAACCTATGGGTGCTCTACCCAGGAGATCTGGTTGGCCCTCTCTCTGTTGACATTTTGCACTGTGCTCCAGAGACATTTCTGATCTGGCTGTCTTTTGATTTGCCAGCTTTTTGATTATTTTTCCCAAGCTTGTATTTGGTTGTTTGAGTTATTGTTCATTAATTTTGCTTATTCTTAGTTCAGAGTTTATTAGGGATCCTGTTGAACAGTTGATCAACAATGAAGGATAGGTCAGGGCCGGCTCTAGGAATGGCAGGGCCCAATGCGGGGCATTCTTGTGGGGCCACCCACATTGCCCACAGGGCCCCCCACTCACCAAGAAGAGCATTTGTGGTGCCATACACAAAATGTGGTGCAATAGTTGGTGGTGACAGGATGGTGTCACTACCAATTGCTTCCAGGAGGCCCATTTTGGGCACTTCAGAAGTTGGGGCAGCTGAGAGGGCCCAAGGTTAAACTGCTCTGCTTGCCTCACTGACCTACATACAATCCTAAGAGATCCTGACTGCAGCAGCAAGCAATATGCTCACTGCACTGGTGTGGGGCCCCCCAAAGCGCGGGGCCCTACATGATGACATTGGTCACATTGGCTTAAAGCTGGCTCTTTGGTAGGTTATAAACACTTATCATAAATCATGAGGTTCATGTAGCCCAGTGATGTCATTCAGGGGGAACGGACCAGAACGGGCATTCCGGATCTTAACGGGCTCCGTGGCTGGTTCCGGGTTCCCGACATGTGCCAATCAAAAGTGAGTTCCTGTTCCTAAATCATTTGAATGACACCAGTGATGTAGCTCCAAATTCTGTTTCTACCAACACCCAGCCAGATGCCTTTGGAAGAACATAGACAGAGAGTGAAAGTGATGTCCGTCCCCTGCTTTTTATCCACCACATCTATCTCAAGCAAATCAGCCATTATGAGACCCTACACCCTTATTTTGTAGTGACAAACAAATCACAGGGACATCTTGCAAGGGTATAATGCACCGCTAGAGCACTGAATGGAAAAGAAATATCAAACAAGTGGGACATTCAATAGCAAATAGCCAAGAAGACAATTATATTTACCTGCTAATTAAAGCCCAGGGATGGTTGGTGACCTCTTCAACTTGAAAGTGGAGAATAGCAGACTGTTAGCTGGAAAACAGGAAGCTGTCCTATACTGGATCAGTAGCTATCCTATACTAGATCATTGGTCCATTTAATTCAGAGCTGACCACAAGGACTGACAGCAGCTCTCTAGGATTTTAGACAGGAGCCTTTTCCAACCCAACCTGCCGCAGAAGCATGGGATTGACCCGGAGACCTTCTGAGCCAAGACTCAACCCCAACTGTACTAAATTGTATTAAAATACAAAACCCTGCAGTAGAGGACTGTTGAAAACCTTAGAGGTTTGATTAGAATTTCCTAACAGTAAGAGCTGTATTGCACTTGACTGTTCAGGCAGTTGTAGGCTTTGGGTTCAGGTTTGGGGTTTGGGTGGCCCAAATCTGAGGGTTTGACTCCATGGATGTTGGCATCTGTAGGGGTTCCTAGAAACCCCACAGAAAACAAGGGCTACATGTATCATCGTGGGCAGTAGCTACAACTCCATGGGTGCCGATATGCTGTCGGCACCCACAATAATTTTATGGGGGTGCTCCACACCCCCAATGTGGGCACCCACACACAGCGCAGCACCCCCATGTTCGGTGCTGGGCTGGGAGTGTGCCCGGCCCAGCAGCGAACAGGCCAAACCAAGGGCAGAGCAATCAAGCCAATGAGCTCCTTCCTGAGGCGTCGCTGGTGCCTCAGGAAGAAGCTAATTGGCTCGCCCACCCCAGCCTCAGAAGGGGGCGGGGCTGCCTTGCAATGCCCAGCTGTGATGCAAAGCAGCCTCTTCCAAGGCCGGGCCGTGGCAATCGCCTGCCCCGGCTTCAGAAGGGGGTGCTGGCCAATGAAAATTGTGGCTCATAACCATGTGAGATGCAAGCAAATTTTCAAGCCTGTGGATAAGTTCCATGATTTTCCCGAGAGGCTAATTTCAGACCAGTGCCTCTCTGCATATGAATGAGATGGTGCTTCTCTGCATAAGGCTGTGCAGCATCAAAATGCATGTAAACACTTATTAAACCAGTACATACATTCACGGGCAATGTTTTAAATGCGCATTGGAGACAAATTGGTTTAACTAGGTCTGTGCAGAATGTTTTCCACTTTTGACCTTATGGTTGGAAGTAGCAATGCGGAAAGGGGAGGGAAATTCTTCCTGAAAAACCTCTGAATTATGAGAATATTTATATTTTTCAGTTCCATTCATAGTCATTCTTTACACTATCTGCTACTGTCAGAGTGCTATTTTTCATCCAAATTATCCATACGGCCTGCATTAGTCACATGGTCTCACCTACCCAACCAGGCATCACAGAGTAAGTGGGATTATGTCACAATTCAGTGTAGCCAGTCGGACTAGGCTTCATGATTTGCCTTATTTTATTTATCAGTTATGACTAGAAAATAGGTAGAATACTTATCAAATTGGTGGGCTAGGAATAGAAAATCCCACATTCAAATTCCCACTTAGCCATGAAGCTACCTGGATGACTATGACCCAATCACACATACTCTTCCTGTCAGTCTAATCCAATGCTGCTCAAAATATGGGTTGGGACCCACTAGGTGGGTCATGAGTCAATTTCAGGTGGGTTGTGTAGTACCTAGTGCAGTAATAACTGAAAATATGGGAAGATGGGAAACTGGAAAGGAAGAAGGCTGTGTGGTTATTTTGCTTGGGGTTAATAGGCTTTTCCCCTCCTTTCTGATTCACTTTGCTACTGGAAAAGGGCTGAGAAATAACCCAACTTCTTGCTGCATTCCCAGGAAAGCAGCAGACTCTGGAGTCACAATGATGCCACTTCCAGCCATGACATCACTTCCAGGAGACAAATTGTCATTCTAAAAAGTGGGTCCCATTTGAGAACCACTGGTCTAACCTCTCGTACAGGTTTGTTGTGAGGATAAAATAGGAAAGAGTAGTTTGTGCTCTACCCTGAGCCCTTGGGAGGAGGCATAGGGTACAAGTATGAGGTGGCAGAAGACAAATGAAGTCAATTCAGAGAACAATCCTAACCTGGAGTTAGGCCAGCACAGTTAGGCCAGCAAAGTTGGCTGGCACAAGGGACACCATAAAGTTGTTTGGACCACTCTCGGAGACAGAGAGGCCAGCACACAGACGTGAGCCATCTTCCCGACTTCGAGAGTGGTCCAAATGTGCTTTACGGTGTCTCCTGTGCCAGCCAAACTTTGCTGGCCTAACTGTGCTGGCCTAACTCCAAGTTAGGATTGTGCTGCTGAAAGGTTGGCACTTTTAGGACCTGGCAAAAATGGTCATCAAATGCAGTGAGGACTTACAGCTTAGCTCTAGTTCTAACCACTATTGCTAGTCCATTAACTGACTGGGAATGAATGTTAATGAACAGAGCAAAGCAAAAAGCTTTTTGCAGCTAGTAAATCCCTAAGTGTAACCAGGTTTCCAGAGCAACTGATTTTACAAGGATTGTAATGTTGGCAGCAGAATTGGGCTCCCGAAGCATTCAATGTGTGTCTCCCCGCAAAGGATATTTGTTCGGGAAAGTGCCCCAATATTGTCAAAACCAGGAAAGAAATGGGAAAAAGGCAGAAAAGACTGAGCCACAATTGTACAAAAAAAAAAGAAAAAGCACCAGCTTCCCTGTTATAAATTAATCATTTTAAAAATAATAATAATAAAGAATAGATAATTATACATTATTATTCAAATAATCAGAATAGAAATGGAGCACCAATTTTGAATTTTGTCAAGGGTTTACACATTTAAGGGTGCAATCCTAACCTGGAGTTAGGCTGGCACATGGCCCTTCTGCCGGCCCAGGAGTGTTGCAAACGCACTATAAAGTGCGTTTGGACCACCCTCAGAGTCAGCGAGGATGGTGCACATAGGTTTGCTATACTATAAGTTTACTTAGGATTGGGCCCTAAGTTTACGATAACATTTGGAAATTTGACACAAAGGGATCCTGTAAGAAAACTTAACTCATGTTTCCTGATTTGAGGGATTTTAACGAAATGATGGCACCCAGGATCCTGCCCAACTGAGAGATTCAATACAGTGGCCCTGCTCATCCCAAAGATCCAGCTGCTACTCTCGTTGAGAAAAGAAAAATGGTACTGGAAGAAATTAATTTGGGTGTTTTGCATGTCAATTCCGGCTAGAAGAATTTGAGAATTTGCCTCCCTGCCAGCTGCCAAGAAAAAAACAACACTCTCATCTGAACTTAGTCCGGTGCACTTGGGTCCGAAAATGGTCTAAGCTCGAAGTAATCAGAAGAAAAGCGGCTTCAGCAGGATTTGACAGTACTAGGTGTGCGTATAGCATGGAAAAAACTTCCGGAGGCTCGGAGGATGCCAAGTGGTAAATGCCCTTGGTGCCAGGCTGAAAGCGGGCCAAAATCATGCAAAATCACACTTTCGGGCCCCCCAAAGATGGGGGACAGCCTGAATTGCCCTGAAACTTTGTGTCCTGCCAGAGCT
>JAJKFI010000002.1:52354820-52364875 GCA_029204185.1 Lerista edwardsae | reverse complement strand
GTGCCAGGCCTAGAACGGGCAGAAATCATGCAAACTGATGCTTTGGGAGAGTTTCCTTGCATGTTGATTCCAAAGTGAAAAGCCAAATCATTTCACAATTTTACTGTTTATTTTGGGGGGAAAAATGATTGTATCTGGTGTAACTGTTGCAATAACTCAGGGCTGAGAAGTGAGGACTGGGAGGAGGTTTTACATCATCATCTCACCAGGGAAGGTACTTCTGATTTTCAAATCTTGTTATGTAATGTTCCATTTCAATGTTGTCTTCCTGTCAGCTGCTTTAGTGGCCTGATGTCGGGCAGAAAAGTGCCGTATAGATTTGTTCTCCGTTTTGCTAACTCAGAGGACAAGGACAGTGGTTCCTAAACTTATTTTAGCACCAGGACTCGGTTTTTTAAAATGATACTCTACTGGGACCCACCAAGCTTTATCAGACTTTAAAAAGATGATCTAGCAAGAAATAATATTTTTATATATATCTTACATGCAAGACATATTTTGTTTATTTGCAAAAACAAAACTTGGAGCACAACACTAACCTGGAATTAGGCCGACACAGTTAGGCCAGCAAAGTTTGGCTGGCACAAGGGACACTGTAAAGTATGTTTGGACCACTCAGAGAGGCCAGCACACAGACGTGGACCATCCTCCCTAACTCCGAGAGTGGTCCAAATGCACTTTAGAGTGACCCTTGCACCTGCCAAACTTTGCTAGCCTCACCAGCCTAACCCCTGGTTAGGATTGCACCCTTGATCCATTTCTCATAATGAGGCAGCCCTAAAGACTAGCCTCAAAGCTTGAGGGGCTTAGTTATGTGATCCAGCCTTCACCTGCCCCCTCTAGATTTGGAAGAGAATACACCAGAAAAAAAAGATGCTCAAACACTTATCTCCCTATATTTACACAAGCATGCAAACTTCAGGAGCTCAGCTCCTTGCAAACTGCAGAAGCTCTGCTGTTTGTAGGGCAGTTAGCAGGTATCTTGCAAACTGCAGGAGCTCAGCTCGTAGCAGGGCAGTTAGCAGCTATCTGATTTTTGAAAAGCATCAGGGCTTGAGGCAATTAGTTATCTGATCTTTCCATTCCTCATCTTTTTATTGGAAAGGCTCTACAGGACCACCCAGAAATCAGGCCACAACCAACCAAATGGGTCTCGACCCACAGTTTCAGAAACACTGGAGTAGGGCAATTATATAAAAAAAATGACCAATTTTCAAGCGGCAGTGTACATCACAAGAACTGTGCTTTATGCAGATTATTCTTGGGGGGGGGGGGAGACAGCCAAGTGCCCTTGACAAGGTGCCCCAATACAGCTTCAATGTAACAAAGCCTAATGTCTCTGCTGCTGGAATGCCAAAGTAGTACCCGACAATAGGGGAAATGCATAATAAGGTTCAGTCATTCAGAAATCTTACACTATATGTAAATGATGGAAGAATGAGCTCCCAGAGGATCGAGATAGCAAAGCAAATAGCCCTTATTACACACAGACTGAAAGTGGGAGATAAATGCATTCTAATGAAGGAAAACAATGGAAGATCTGACAAGGAGTAAGAGGGGTGATGACTGATTGCATCAAATGTCTGTAAAGGCTCCAGGTGGCAGCCAGTTGTTACTGGTAACCAAACGCACAGGTGAGCCGGCAGGACTTTCACATGTTAACTAACCTTCAAGCCAACACCCAGGTCTGATGGCCAAGTGGCATTTCTTAACCAGGCGAACACATCCTCTACAGCATGACAAGGACATATCCCTTAGCCACCTTTCTTCTGCAGGGGGCTGGTGGCGACCACTCCTAATAATAGAGCAATTGTGTTTCCAGTGTGTGTGTGTGGGGGGGGGGGACAACTCCTAGCAGTTCAAATAAACATCTGTGATTTAACATCAAACAGCATCATCTATGAAGTTAAAGTGCCATCTTGTGGATGCTTTGTAAAGCATCTTTCCAAATATATATTCCTATATATTTCACCTGAATATACCTGTATTTTTTTTTGGGGGGGGGGGGTTATCAAGCTGCATTGCACTGTCAGCCTGTTACTCCATATTGCGTAGTGCTATCTTCTCTGACTGATGTTTAGGCGAAGATCTTTCCTCATCTTGTTGAATTCCTTTGCTTGGCAATGCTGGAAATTGAACCAGAGACCATATGCATATAAGACATGGGCCTGACCACAGACCTATATGCCCACCCTTACAAATATACTATAATAGCCTGGTTGAAGCCTGATTTGACCCTAAAATGCACATCTTAAAGTACAATCTTAACCTGCTGGAGTTATGCCAGCACAGTTAGACCAGCAAAGTTTGGCCGGCACATCGTAAAGTATGTTTGGACCACTCTCAGGGCACAATCCTAAACTGGAGTTAGGCCGGCATAAATTAAGCCAGCAAATTTTGGCCAGCACAAGAGACACCATAAAGTATGTTTGGACTACTCTTGGCGCCAGAGAGGCCAGCACACAGACGTGCTCCATCCTCCCTGACTCTGAGAGTGGTCCAGACGCACTCTATGGTGGCCCTTGTGCTGGCCAAACTTTGCTGGCTTAGTTTATGTGGGCCTAACTCCAGGTTAGGATTGCGCTGTCAGAGTCAGAGAGGCCTGAACACAGACGTGCACCATCCTCCCTGACTCCGAGAGTGGGCCAAACGTGCTTTACGGTGGCTCTTGTGCCAGCCAAACTTTGCTGGCCTAACTGTGCCAGAATAACTCCAGGTTAGGATTGTGCTCTTAATTTTAATATTCCCAGTTGACATTAATCCAACTGTATTCAAGGCATTCATAACACTCATTTCTTCTCTTGGGTTCTGCTTGATTCTTTCATCTTCCTAACGTACACCGTGGACCTATTTCTCTTGGAGAGAAGAAATGTCTCTGTCCCTTGAGCCCAATTCCACCACAGGCCTTCATGCGCAGGAACAGTGCCTCAAAGCAATAGCCACAAGGGATGACTTGTGTAAATAATGAGTAAAGCAAGAGTAAAAAAGATGGAGAGCCCTGTCTGAAGAGGAGACGCTGCTTTGCTTTTCAAGAAATTAAACACAATGGTATCCCATAACTGTACAATAGCTGTATTGCACTGTTATAGTTCAATATCTCAAGAGACTCACTGAACCGACTACCAGCAAACAGAATTCCTGTTGGAACTTTAGTATTATTAGAGTAGGCATTTTTTAGATTAAGGCTGTCTCTGCATTGACACACCTCAGTTACAAGCCTTAATGATTTCTGTCATGAGGCCAAGTTTCCTATTTGGTCCAGGTAGCATCTTTTGGTTTGTGTATTTTGCCACATTTCCCATAAACACCTGCACCAGAGAGGATCTCACACATTTAGCTTTTGGGGGGGGGGGTTGTTTGTAAGCAGGAGTTGGAAAATTGGTCTAACAGCTTCAGCCTCAATAGTAGTGTTGTGTGAATTACCCCCCCCCCCCAGGGTCAGAGATAGCTGACCCGGGTCACCGCAGCACCAATGGAGGTGCGCAAATTTTACCCTGAAAGTTTTGGCAGACTCGTTTCCCCAGCATGCATTCTCTCTGCCCTCCAAAGAAGCAACCTCCCTCATCCCAAGACTGTTCTACAAGCCCAGATACTTCCCTTTTATGAATGCTCACCAAAGGAAATTCAGACACATGGATGGAAAAATGCAAGCTGGACTTCAATGTTGCAGAAAGAGAAGTACATTTTACTCATGTGTAAGACATAAGCAAAACGGACACAAGATGCAGCATGCTTCCAAGGAGATTACAGAACTTGTGCAAATTGTACATCTGGGTTTGGTTAGTTATACAGTTGAATATGCAAAATGTGGAATTGACAACAGCAAATAAAAACATTTGCCAAATGCAATTGGCAGTTTGGTATGTGAGACATCTGATAGGTGGGTTTTCAGGTTTTTGCTCCCCTCCCTTCTTTGTGTGACCTTAACAAAAGGGTTAGGGGCAGGATTACAAAGTCGAGTTAGATGCAAACATAGGTTTGACACATTTAAACACAAAAGCAGGAGGCGAAACTTAGACAGATTTAGCCACAATGCTGGAGAAGTACTTTCAGGAAGAGGGCTTGCATTTGAATAGTGATAAGATATTCTGATGGGGGAAAACTCTTGGCTTTGGGGCAGATAAGAACTTGATTAAATTTCAGGCAGGACTTGTCATTGCATAAACCTTTTGTCAGAGACCAGATTTGCCTTTCTTTAAGACTCTGGGGGGAAAAGGTGACTTACAGATGTCTTTGGCGCCAATTCTTTACTCTCAGGATTGAGATCCAAAATAGAGTCAGGTCTCCACATGTTTTTGGGACAGAGAGGATGTTCACAACCTTCCCCTCCTTCCATGACATCCTGGTCTGACCTTCTTCTTTCCAGGTCCTGCATTATGTGCATCTGACCATTGAGCATAGCAATGCAAGTGTTCCCTGGAAGGCCAAATTAACCACAATAGGGTACAGAGCCAGGCTAAGCAGGCTCTTAACAGTTGCTCTTGCCAAGAAGTGTTTTTCCCACCAGAGTTGCTGCAAAGTTGTTGCTTTGTTGCCAAAACCTCTATTGTTTTACTCTGGTTACTGTGCTACATTACAAGGATTATGTTTTGTAGTTCTTCAATGGTTCAGGCTTGCACTGTTAAGGTAAAGGAGCAAAGTGGTTGGACGTGGCTGTGGAAGCCAGGAAAAAGGCAGAGTGGTTGCAGACATGGCTGGGGCAGAGCACGGCCAGCCAGGAAAAGCCTAACAAAGTCTGAGAGAATCCTGGGGGGGGGGGACCTCCCACATCATTAGCAACAATCCCCTTCCTCACCCACCTAACCATACAATAGGCAGTGGTTCCCAAACTGTGGGTCAGGACCCACAAGTGGGGCGTGGGCCAATTTCAGGAGGGGTCGCAAAGCACCTAGAGCAACCATATTGAAAATATGGGAAGATAGGATGCTGGAAAGGGGGAGGGCTGGCTGTGTGGCTGTTTTGTTCGTGTCAAGGTTGTAAATAGGCTTTTTTCTTTCTGATTCACATTGCTATTGGAAAGTAGCTGAGAAATAACCTGACTTCTTGCTGCATTGTCAGGAAAGCAACAGGCTCTGGTGTCACAATGATGGCACTTCCAGCCGTGACATCACTTCTGGTGGGTCCCGGGGCTAAAAGGTTTGAGAATCGCTGTAATAGAGGTTCTCAAACCTTTTAGATCAGGACCCACTTTTTAAATAGCACTTGCGTTGGGATCCACCAGAAGTGATGTCATAGCCAGAAGTGCAACAATCAATCAGGAAGTGCCATCATTGCGACATCATCAAATGACACTCCTGGAACGCAAATTGCAATGAAGCATATTATGTAAAAGTACTGAACTAATTTTTTTAAAAAAATACCCTCACTTGAAAATTCGAACTGTTAACTCTCACGCACAGAATCTTAGAAGGTCTGCAGCTTCCAAGGTGGCTGTTCCCAGCTTTCTGAGACCCCCCCCCCGACATCAGGTCATGACCCAAAGTATGAGAAACACTGCCCTACACCATGCAATATGATCCAGGAAGTATTTGTCTCACTCCAAGTTAGTTACATTTGACCTTAGTAGAATCAAAATGCTAAATTTGATTGACTATTTGACATTGTGGTGCCATCCTGTTTGCCACATGATCCCTGTCTGCCATTCGACTCTCCTCTCCACCTTCTCTGGGGTAGCAACTCCTTCCCTGTTGTAATAAGAAATGCTCCCTCTTGCTTGCCTTCCAGTGAGGACTGAAAACTTTTCTTTCCACTTCCCCTTTGAGTCTGTCGGTAGGTTTTAGGTCACTACTTTTCACAGAATTTTGTACCATCTTTATTGCTACTGTTGTGATGTTCTGTATCTATAAGATTTTATTTATTTATTTATTTATTTATTTATTTAAAAGATTTTTACCCCGCCTTTATGCCCGAAGGCACTCAAGGCGGCATTACATAAAACTATAAAATTTAACATTAAAAAACACTATAAAAGAACATTAAAACAACATATTCAAACAAAATTAAAAACACAACAATAAAATTTAAAAAAACCAAACCCAATGGATCATAAAAGTATAACACCCCAGCCAGTCAACCTGTCAACAATTAAAAGCTTTTTTAAATAAAAAGGTCTTGGGGTGACATTCAATCATCATTTTGTGACATTCAATCATCATTTTATTGCACGCGCAATCCAAACCTGGAGTTAGGCCGGCACAGTTAAGCCAGCAGAGTTTGGAGGGCACAAGGGCCACCATAAAGTATGCTTGGACAACTCTCGGAGTCAGGGAGGCCAGCACACAGACGTGCACCATCCTCCCTGACTCCAAGAGTGGGCCAAACACACTTTACGCTGGCCCTTGTGCCAGCCAAACTTTGCTGGCCCAACTGTGCCAGCCTAACTCCAGGTTAGGATTGCACCCTGAGACTGGTAGGGGAGGGGGTGGGGAGGGTGGAAAGAGAGTGCCACTGTCATCCTGTCCCTTTGCCAGCTTCAATCTACCTTCCTAGGTCCATTCGGATTTGCACCAGCAAAATTGCTGCCACAGTTCCAAGTCGACCCATTAGTGCAGTGGTGACTTACCCCAAGACAAATGTCCCCTAGCCCTCTAGGACTCCCCCTTCCATAGAATGTAGTGCCCGCTCTGGCTGCATGGTTGCATCAGAAGTGCAAGTTTAAATGGGATTAGGTCAGAATTCCCCAAACGTACCATGGTCATCATAGCCCTTTTCTTTCTGGCTCCTGGGTTCTTCGTGGATTGAGCAAGATCTTGTGCGATTCTTGCAAGCATGATATCTTGTATGAAAATAATGATATGCAAATGGTGGCAGAGTGTGCTTCTGTCTTCCCAATTCAGGAAGCCTGACAGGCACTACTGGAAAGCTGCCAGTTTCAAGCCTGCCTGTTCTGTTTTTCTGTTGCAGGAAAATGGCTCTGAAAGTCAGCTTTTGAGGGGGTGGGGTGTAATGTGAGTGGTATGGCCACATCTGTAACAGCAGATGTTTGTTTTAATTCTTTTTTTGTTGTTGTTCCCTGGACTCATGCCTGGTCCATTGTAATCCATAGCATTCTCTCTTATAATCAGGTTATCAAGACAAGCTGTAAGCATTGTTGTCAAGAATCGGGTTGGGGCTGAATTTGGAGGAAGGGCAAAGCGCTGAACAGATCTGTTGCTACCGCACAGACACTTGGCAGGAGAAGTTTGTTTGCAGCCTGATTATGTCTGACAAGATCCTCTGTATTTGATAAGATGGAGCAGGTAGCAGTGACATTGGGAGGGGCCGTGGTTCAGAGCCAGAGGGCATGCAGAACCACTGCCAGTCGGTGCAGACAGGTGCAGACAGGACTGGGCAAGCTGGACTAACGGGCTCGGAATTGTATTGGTTTATTTATTCACTTTTTCATACTGCCCTTCCTCCAAGTTGCTCAGGGAGGTGTACATGGTTCATTCCCTGCTTTGGTCCTCACAACAATCCTGTGAAGTAGGAGAGGCTTTGGGCGCAATCCTAAACTGAGTTAGGCCGGCATAAACTAAGCCAGCAAAGTTTGGCCAGCACAAGGGACACCGTAAGGTATGTTTGGACCACTCTCGGAGTCAGAGAGGCCAGCACACAGACAAGAGCCCTCCTCCCTGACTCCGAGAGTGGTCCAAATGCGCTTTATGGTGGCCCTTGCGCTGGCCAAACTTTGCTGGCTTAGCTTATGCCGGCCTAACTCCAGTTTAGGATTGCGCTCTGAGAGAGATTGCCTGGCCCAGGGTCACCCAGGAAGGGTCATGACTGAGCGGGGATTTGAACCTGAATTTTCCAGGTCTACTTCCAACTCCTGAACCACTACACCATCCCAGAGAGCAAGCCTAACCTGGAGTTCGGCCGGCACAAGTTAGGCCAGCAAAGTTTGGCAGGCACAAGGGTCACTGTGAAGTATGTTTGGACCACTCCCGGAGTCAGAGAGGCCAGCACTCAAACGTGCGCCATTCTCCCTGACTCAGAGAGTGGTCCAATCGCATTTTACGGTGTCCCTGGTGCTGGCCAAACTTTGCCGGCCTAACATGTGCCAGCCTAACTCCAGGTTAGGCTTGTGCCCCTAGTAGCATAGCTGGGGGAGATACCCATGGCCAGGTAATGCAATGATGTCCCCCATGTCATTGTGTCACCCCATGCCTGCGGTTTCACCCCCTCCTCTGTGCATGCGCACAGAGAAATAACTCCATTCGGAGCTGTATGGGGATGAGGGCAGGCAGGAGGACTAATTTCACGCACTTTTGCCATGCACCTCCCGTGAGTTCTGTCAACACCTCCTCCCAGCAGAAATGGCATAAAATTACAATGTACTCCCCCTGCCCCAGCATAGTTATGCCACTGCACAATCCTGGCAGCCTCTTGTGACATACCTCTGATTCATCTCTGCATTTTCTGCTAGTATCTACCATCTGTATTATAGATTGCTAACAATGGTGGCCTTGAACAGGAGCATTATAACTCCCACTTCTGTGTTGATCTGCTTTAATCCACATCAGTGATGAGGCTCTTTAAACAACCTCGCTGAGATTCACAATTTCTCAATTAAGGCTTTCTCAGTATTTCCCTTGCGCAATCCAACTTCCAATTACCATGTTTGGATTATTGCTTTTTATTGATATGGAGCCTTCAGTAATAATGAGTTATTACTGAAGTTTTTATCAGGCTTGGCCACTGCTTAGACAACCATTGGATCACAAGTCTTGAAGGCCTGCTTGAATTTTGATACCTGCTTTTTTGCAGAATACACAGATGTGTACCTTATTTGCTGCAGATCTGGACTGTGTGGTGTTCCCACTGACACATTTTGAGGATGCAGTTTAAACTTGGTCACAAGCCGGATGGGTTAATCTATGAAGCTCATTCAAATCAGCCTCCGATCACATAATTATACCCATGAAGTACATCAGCACTGGGACTGCCCAGGTGTTAAGTGCATTTATTTTATTCTTAGCTGTAGCTCAGTTGTCAGTGTTGGAAGGAGCTTCTGCCTATAGAGATTCTGTTAAGAGGATTTGAAACATAAGTGGGCTACCCAATTGTTCTGCCTGATTTCCAGGTGCTTGCCAGTGGAATTATGATCAACAGTACATGTTTACTTGGAAGTAAGTCCCACTGTGTTCAATGAGGCTTACTCCCGGTTATGGTTGTATTGGATTGCAACCCAAGGGTAGGTAACAGATGAGCATTTATCAGGTTTTTCCCCTTGCACAGAATCATCACTTACACATTTAATTAGAAGGAAAACTGCATATTTTTGATGGTCATTTTTCTATCTTCCCTGAACATTTGTGTGGTTGTTATGAAGCTGTCAAGTCGAGCTGGAGGTTTAGGTTATATTATCCACATATTTATTTATTTAAACAATTTCTAGCCTGCCTTTCCCTTGCCAAGGCAAGTGTCCAAGCAGGCTTACAAAATGTTTAATTCACACACACACACACACAAACACACATGAACACATACTACACACTGTTATGATATTTGAGTATTGATGATGACGATAATGATGTGCGTGGATGAATACTACTCCTGAGTGGTTTACTCAGAGATCCAACACCGATGATCACAGACAAGAAATAACTCAGAGACTTCTTTAACAAGAACTTCTGTATTACTCAATTAATCTTCTTTACAACTGTTACAGCAACTTCAGCAGACTCTGTACATAACTTCTATTAATCAATGATCAGCGCTCATCCAAAACTTCTCTCAAGCACACACTCTTTCAAAACCCTCTCTGAAGAAACACACACATTGTATCCCTGGTCATGTTTATATATCATCCAATCACCACCATCACATGACCATAACTCCGGGCAGATTCTGTTGTTACTGAGCAAATCTACATGTTGCCATTCTAACTCTTATTACTGGGCAGATCTCTATGTTACCATTCATACTCATATCACTGGGCAGATTTACATGTTGCCATTTTAGCTCCATGTCTCTAGGTAGAAACCAACCATACAGATCTGTAAATTTCTTTTGCCACATTCCAATATCCCAACACACACACACACACACACACACACACACACACACACACACACACA
>JAJKFI010000002.1:52309251-52325216 GCA_029204185.1 Lerista edwardsae | reverse complement strand
TGTGTGTGTGTGTGTGTGTGTGTGTGTGTGTGTGTGTGTGTGTGTGTTTGCACACGCGCACATTTACAAGGGCATTTGCTTTCTCAAAAAGCACCTAGAGAAAAACCAGTTTGAATCCAAGCTGTAGCCTGGATGGCAAGGCCCATGTATTTCCATGGCGAATTTATGTTATTTATTTATTTGAACGATTTTTATCCTGCCTTTCCTCTGCCAGGACAGAAGCCCAAGGCAGCTCACAATTCTCAAATAAAAATATGCAATACATAAAAGTGATAAATAAAATCACAATAAAATAAATAAAACCATTGGAGGAGGGGAAACTATTTGCAATCCAGGTAGTACCACAGGAGGAGGACATCCAATCACCAAACACTGTATTGGAAAAGGCAGGAGATACCCCGAGGAGATAGGGAATGGTATCAGCAGTGGCCCCTTGTCCCAGATTAGCCAGGAAGTATGGGGTTAATCCCAAAGCTTCTGCAAACCTCCAGAGCACAGCTGCAGGCTGATGAAGGCCCTGGCTAGGAAGGGATTAGCACAGGTGTAGATGGGTGTGGCTGATGAGCTAAAGCCTGCCCAGCAACAGACACCGAATGGTCTGCCTCAGCATAATGTTGGAGGCAGGGACTCAGTATAAAGTTGGAGGCCTGCCAATTAGCACCAGGTAGGTTCAGCTCCGGGCAGATGTAGGAAGGAAGGAAAGTGGCTGTGAATTGACGGGCTGATGGATTGCTGGATGGACTGACTGAAGGACTATTGGACTGGATAAAGGAAAGTAAGGTTGTAGTGGGAAACTATTGGGAGCTGTTGTATGGCTGCCACGCCCCTGGAGCCACCAAGAGGAGGAGGCAGTTCTGGCTTAGGAAAGCTGACTGCCTATTGTTCATTGGTGGGGGTTGCTGGTGCTAAATTAGGGTATTTTGAGCTAAGATGGTGATGAGGGCAGTCTGGAGGAGGCTGGCCAGCGGTGATTCCAAGCAAAGCTGCTGGAAGAGAGGAGGCCCAGTGGATGAATGAACCCCCTCCCTTCTGCCTATCTCTGAGGCTGCTCTGGAGGGGAAACTAGTTGGCCTAGTGTGGGCATTGGGGCCCTTGGGGAGGCCCAGCAGGGAATTTGGCAGAACAAACACCAGAAAGAACAAAAATATTTTTGGCCCTCGCTGAAATGCCGTGAGGGAGGGGGACGATCTTAGTTACCCCAGTAGGGGATTTGGTGTCACTACCAAGAAGGTTCGCTCCTGTGCTGCCATCCCCCTAACTCGGCAGGAACCTGCAGGAAGGCCCCTTCAGATGATCTAAGGTGATCTAAGATGATCTAGGGTGGGCTGGAATGTATGGGTTTGGGAATGTATAAATTGCAGCTTAAATTAATACAATTCAAACTGGACCTAGTACAGCTGCTGTTGGAGAAAGCAGAAACATGGAGAAACATCTGTGGGGCACCTGCACTCAAAGTCCAACCCACATAACACTAGGGGAAGAAGGCCTGCTTCATTACAGGAATTCTTTTCTCCTGCGATCATAATGAGTAATGTCATAGATAGTGCCAATAAAATGTCAAAAAACATTAGTAATATATTGCACAAGTATTTTATGGGGCTCTTTCCAAGGCTGTGATCTTTAATGGGGGAATGAGATGCAACCACAAAAATAAAAGCATCACAAATAAGGAGACAAAATACACCCACCACTTGCTCGAGAGAGCAGAAATCTCGGAAATCTAAGAAAACACAATATGGTGCAAAATTGCTCCGTCTGCTGAGTTATTTGCTTTCTGCTAATAAACAAATGCAATTTTCTTGCCTTTGCAAAGTCAGTGCACCAAGTAAATTGGGTGTTTTCTTTTTCGTTGCAAATCAGAGGAGAAGTGGGCATGAGCCCATGAATCCCCTTCTAATGCACTCATTTGTTTTAAATTTGATGTAATTGGTAGAGATCTTTCCTGCGCAAGTTACTGTAATGCAAGTGAAAGTGATGCGAAGAGAGAACTCCAAAGGAAACAAGTCCTAATGAAATAAGGGGGCATAAACAGCTACCTGTTGAGTGTAGCTATGTAATACTAGTTGTCTTCATTGAATAGGGCAAAATCCACATTCTGTTATTACATGGTCTCCTTTTACCAAGCAAATAATACTAATAGTACAATTCTATATATGCTTACTCAGAAGTAAGTGACATGGTATTCAATGGGTTTTTTTCCCATTGCAGTGTTACTCTATTCCAGTGGTTCTCAATTTTTTTAGAAATGTTTTAGAATGGCACTGGTGTCAGAACCAACTGGAAGTGATGTCATTAACGTAAAAGTGATGTCATTGCCAGAAATGACATTATTAAGTAGGATCTGCTATCTTCGTAACATAATAAAATGACACTCCTGGAATGCAAACTGGCATTCTGGGACAAGCAATTGCACAACCATGAAACATCCCTGACAAAAAGCAAGAATTGACCAAATATTAAAAACCAATTTAAAAAACCCTCACTTGAAAATTCAAACTGTTAACACTCACAAAAGGAATATAACAAGAGTAAGGTCTGCAGTGTCCAAGACAGTTGCTCCAAGCTTTCCACAACCCACGTGACATCAGGTTGCAACCCAACCCATAGTTTGAGAAATACTGCTCTAGTCCATTAGCATAGTGATAGGGTGGGCAACGTAGTAAGTGCTGCAGGCGCTTCAATACGCCATGTAAGCCACCCCTCCCACTCGCCATCAGAAACATTCTGGGCAGTTGCAGCCCAGAATGGATCCAAAGCTAAACCAAGAGGCAGCTGATGTCCCCTTCAAGTACCAGGAGATTGTGCCCCAGTCCTGCTCAGATTCTTAGAAATTGTGCTAAAACAGCTTTCACTAGTGCCAGGCACTAGTGCACTAGTGGCATTAGTGAAACGGGTAACTTTGTCTTCTCTTTCTAATAAGAATATTTAATTACAGTGAACAATCCTGGGAGTGGGGTGTAAACAGTGATGGGGTGGGGTTGGTCCTGGGAGGGGGAGAGATCGACAGTGGGGTCCCCAGTCTCATACTTGGTTGGTTGGTTGGTTGCAGTCATGGCATGGAAAAGATTGAAGACTACTACATTACAATATACATGCTATCACATCCAGGTTTTGTTTTGTTTTTTGTACAGCCATTGAATCAATGGCCATATGCGGGAAGTGGGAGGGGCTTCGGAACATGGCGATCGCTGATTGCCGGGCGGCGAGGGCGATCGAAGCTTTTGTTCTCTTCCCGGAGTAATTCAGGCCTTTCTCAGCAGGAAAGCTGGGATTGGGGTGACAATTGGCACCTAGCCTCCGATAATGGCCAAATTGGGGGTGAATGGAGCCTTATCTGAACCAGAGAGCAGAAGAATATCTGCTTGTACAGACCATGCTGCCAATCTTCTCCTGGAGAGTGATAACATCTAGAAAGAGAAAGAGATTGATGGATTACATCTTCTGGAAGGTCTTCGTAGGCTCCAAATGAAGACAAATGTCTGGGAAGAAGTGACAAACAGCCATTAATGGTTTTACGAGGATAATAGCCTGGCGTGGATTGCACATGGAAGTTGGTAGCGGGCCAGTGAGGTCAGTGGATTTAAATTTGCCCAGCATTCGACACAAGACATCCACTGAAGTGCATCATTTTTTTTCTTCTTCTCTATTTTCCTCTTTAAATTTCTTTTTGATGAGGCGTGGGAAGTTGGAATATGGAGCACTCTGTCCTGTGTGTTAAAAGGAAGTCTGAATTTTTCACTGCGTAGTCAATTTAACATGGCGGCGGTAACATGAGAAGGAAAGGCAAAAGATTTACAACCAGAATTCAAGAATGTTCAAAGCATTTTCAAGGACTTGAAGGAAGAAACTTGGTGGAAAGAAGGGGAGGAATGCCTAATAAATTAAGAGAATGGAACTTGACGGTGTAATGAGGGAAGCCATTCCTCTATTTTAAGAGGGACAGTCCTGTTTGCAAATCAAGAAGATTTAAAAGAAATGGATTATGGAGAGGTCACTTAATGTCGGCTGACAAACAGAGTGTATTTTGCCAGCTGCCTTCTTCTGGTGGCAGCAGAGGAAGAAGCTCTGACCAGATGTTTACTCTTAATAATCTGTACTACTTTTGGCTTTTTATAATAAATTTGATTAATGAGAAATTTTTGATTTAAAAGATTGAACAGATGGCAATAATAGAAATAATAATTTAAATGTGATGGTTCATTCCTCCCTGTGAGATTGGATTACCATTGGGTTTTGATTTGAGATGTGATGATTGTAAGCTTGGGGTTTTTTTTTTTTTGCATCAAGATTATATTACTAAACGGATTATTATTTCTTTAAAAAAAAGTACGTGATAATTCAAGCTTATACTAAGATATGATTTTAGAGAAAAATTATATTAAGACCTATTGGCGGTTAAGAAGTGATGGTTCATGTCCTGTTATATTTTTATTTTTTGTGCCTTTTCCTGAAGTAGGCTGTTTTAATTTCAATAAGTTTGATTTTTGTAATAGAGATTAAAGTTGAAAGATGGTCTATAAGTAATGTGAACACAGAGTACTCATATCTAACTATTTTTGATAATATTAGAAATTAGAATTTAATTAAAAATATTAAGATAGTACAAGATAGAAATTTTTTATTTAAAAAAAAATATATTAGAGCTTAAGCTTAACTTCCCAGCTTCCTTTGGGTTTTATTTATCTCTGTATTTTATATATCAGGTTCTTCCCTTTTAGCTTGCTTTTACTATAAATTAGAGATAGGCAATTACATGTATAACTAATTTTTTAATTTTCAATCTTGTTAACTAACTGTGAAATTATTGAAACTACTGAAGATTTGAATTAATAATGAAAACAGATATAGTTATGAGATAACAATGACTATGTCCTTTCAGATGAAAGGTATTATAGATGGAATTATTGATTATGTATACTTAACTCTCGTACTGCCTCAAACTTTCCTATTGTTTAACCCTTTGTCTACCCACCCTATGTAATTGACTGTCCTTTACCTATATCTTTATAGTTATAAAAATTAATAAAATCATCTCCAAAAAAAAAAAAAAAAGAATCAATGGCCATATGCACTAGTGCAGTGGTTTTCAAACCTTTTAGCACCAGGACCCACTTTTTAGAATGACAATCTGTCTGGGATGCACCAGAATTAATGTCATGGCCAGGCGTGCCGTTATTATGACACTAGAGCCTTCTACTTTCCTGTTGATGCAGCAATATGTTGGGTTCTTTCTCAGCCATATTCCAAAAGCAAAGTGAATCAGAAAGAAAAAAGCCTATTTACAACTTCACCCAAGCAAAATAACCACACTGTCATCTCCCTTTCCAGCATCCCATATTTTCCCATATTTTCCACATTTTCAACATGTTGTTCTTGGTTTTTCGCGGCCCTCCTGAAATTGGCTCACTAGTGGATCCTGACCCACAGTTTGGGAACCACTGTGCTAGTGCATTAGTAACCAGTAAGCAGAAGAAAACAAAAGAAATGAAAAACACCCAGCTGCACAATCATTGAGAAATTTATTTCTGAAATCAAACCGGCAGACAGAATGGAAAGTGGGGCAGAGCTAGGAACAGAAGAAGGGAGACCCACTCACTCCTACTTTTGTTTCTGGATTTATGGACTCAGGAGTTGTCTTTCAAGTGGTTCAAGGCGCACATTAAGAATAAATGCCAGGATAAAACAATAAAGCTGTGCACTAGATACTAGATAAAAGCACAATAAAACTGCATAATCATAAAACGTTGCAGTAAGGACATCTAATAACCAGACTAAAATAAAAACTGCCAGGGGGCTTCAAATATAAAACTGAACGTTATTACCCCAGGAAAAACAACAACAGTTTTCAGATTATTTTTTTAAAAAAGAAGCGTCTTATAGCCCAACCCTAGCCAGATGCTGCACCAATGTTGCACAGGTACCAGTGTGACATTTGTCATATCCTAAGCTCATCTGGGAAACATCACACTGAGGGCACATCAGTGGTGGTGCAACAAGAGCCAGATGCCAAGCCTGCCCTGCAAAGCCATGCTGGCACAGCCATTCCCAATAACACCCCCAGTGTTCATGGACACGTTGGCACAATCTGCTGGTCCTCACATCAGCGGGTTTGTGCCACGACTTTGGATCGGCACTGTGAAGTTGGTGCATCATCCTTCTGAAATCTATGCCATCTGTGTGATGTCCAAGGACCCAATCACCACATCCAATCAGCCCCAACTCTGGCAGCCAGAGAAGCACCAGCAGGGGGAACTGAGCAGGGGGGGAGGCAGGCACGAGCACCCAATCCCGGGAGGGGGGGATCCCCCCTATCAACCACTGGAAATGAATAACAGAGCCACAGGCACCACTCCCAACAATGGGGAGATATCCCAGGACACAATTCACAAACATCCATGCACACTGAACGTGACACAAGGATGCCAGTGTACTCTCCCCCTCCTACAAGAAGTAGACTGTGTCAGCAATAAAGGGGCAAAAACACGGAACTAAGTGGCATAGTGGGGAACCGGGGGCAGGACCTGTAGTGGCAGAACCTCAAGGAGAGAACCTGTTTTGTCAAAGGAAGTGAAAAGTTAGGGGAGAGTTGGGAATCTCTTGGTAATTTGAGAGAGAGAGAGAGAGAGAGAGAGAGAGAGAGAGAGAGAGAGAGAGAGAGAGAGAGAGTACAATCCATCTGTCGATGTAATGTCAAAGCTGGTTGGTGCAGAGGAGTGCCGAGGTGGGCAGGAGGGAGGGACTGGGCAGGGGGAGGGCATTTCTGGGTGGGCAGTGAGCAGGCCCAGGATTCTGCCCTAAGGCGGAATCCTAGGCCCGATTCCCAGACCTAGCGGCCTCAATTCGGGCCACGCAGCCTCCTGAGATCTGTGCTAGCTCTTTAGCCTGCTGTCCGCACTCTTGCACGTGGGGAGGCACGAGCCGCCCGTATATTGCACTGCGTATGGCGCAGGCCCACCGGCCTCACCATTCCAGCACAGTATAGGATTGTGCTCTCTCTCTCTCTCTCTCTCTCTCACACACACACACACACACACACACACACACACACACACACACACAGTGCCAGTGACAGAGCTGGTGTAGGTAAGAGGAACAGTAGGGAAGGGGAAATCAGCATCAAATTGCACAGAGAAAATGTGTGCAATTCACTCCTTTTGACAAGACATAGGCCAACATGTATGGGCTCCACTCAGACATATAGTACAGTCGATGTCAAGGATGATGTTTTAGCATTTAAAAAAAAATTAGAAAATTCTGCACCAAAAACACCCTGAAACCCCAGCTTACTTAAATTTTGTGCACCGCAAATGCTCTAATGAGCTACTGAGCCAGCAAGAGAGTCGAGCGAAAGCAAACTGGCCAATTTCCCCTCCGCATTTAATTTGGAGAGTGTTAAGAATGGACAGAGTTTATTGTAGCCATGAACCATTAAGGGTCTCAAAACTGTATTCATTTAAAGGAATTCTGTCAAGTACACTTTTATTGTTTTGAGTATATTTACTCCATATAATGTGTTAAATGCCTGTTTTCCAGCCTAAGTTTAGCAGGGAATAGGATTGACTTTGTTAGCAATGCTCAGTTTTTTTACGTGAGACTATGGGCGCAATCCTAACCTGCATTGGCTCAATCCTAACCTGGTGCAATCCTAACCTGCCTGTTACAAGTCCCTTGTGCTCACTCAGGAGTATTGCAAATGCACTGTAAAGCATGTTTGGACCACTCTCAGAGCGCAAACCTAACCTGGAGTTAGGCGGTCACAGTTAGGCCAGGAAAGTTTGGCCGGCACAAGGGCGACCGTAAAATATATTTGGACCACTGTCAGGGGCAGAAAGGCCGGCACACATACATGTGCCATCCTCCCTGCCTCGAAGAGTGGTCCAAACGTGCTTTACGGTGTCCCTTGTGCCAGCCAAACTTTGCTGGCCTAACTCCAGGTTACCATTGTGCCCTTAGAGTCAGGGAAGACAGTACATGTTCGTGTCCTGGCCTCCCTGACTCCAAGAGTGTTGCAAATGCGCTTTACTCCAGGTTAGGATTGCACCCTGAGAGATAGATTTTTTTAAAAATCAAAGGGTCTTCAGTGAGAACTGCAGCAAGACCATTTCACTTGATTTTGTACTGACTACTTTGTTTACCATGCACTGGCATAATCAATGCACACTGTTAATTATTTTATATGTACCCATAAAAATGTGTGGGTTTTTGTCGCGTTAGGAGTTTTCTCATGAGTATGGAGTTTTGGAGGCTTGCAGTGTTAGATGCTTTATAGCCAGCTCTGTTCTCATAGCAAGCTACAATAAAGAGTGTTTTCTTTATTGGAAAAAAAACTAACCACACCACAAAAGCATTACTCAGAGCGCAATCATAACCTGGAGTTAGGCCTGCACAAGTTAGGCCAGCAAAGTTTGACCAGCACGAGGGCTACAGTACACAATAGTGTACTGATTTTCACTCTCATAATCAGGGAGGATGGAGCATGTCTGTGTGCTGGCCTCTCTGACTCTGAGAGTGGTTCAAACATACTTTATGGTTCAAACAGCCCTTGTGCTGGCCAAATTTGGCTGGCTTAACTTGTGCCGGCCTAACTCCAGTTTAGGATTGCGCTCAGTGTTTAAGACGTGGCAAAATACAGCCCTTAGTAGTGACTCTTAAATGTTAAGAATACAATCCTATTCATATGTTCTTGTGAGTAAACCCCATTTAATGCAATGGGACTGGATTGTGGTATCAGTTTTCACTGTCAGGGCTTAGCCCAGCAGATCCCAAACTTACTCGGCTGACAATGCCACCATCAAGCTCTGGACCCGGAAGTAAGTGCTGATGATGTGCGGCGTGCTGACGTGACAACATAATCAGTCCTTACTTCTGGGTTCATGCCTGGAAAAAAAACTCAAAACTCAAAAAGTGCACTAAACGGCCACAGGAGGGGGGGTGGGCACTTGTGTGATTTTGTGGACAGCCCAGTCTACTGTTCCAACATCCATGTTCCAACATCCATTATGTCAGACTTGCACTTCCAAGTGACAAGCCATTTGAGGACTTCTAACCTATAGCCTGTTCTGCCAAATTCTCCCTGCTGGGCCTCCCCAAGGGCCCTAATGCCCACACTAGGCTAACTAGTTTCCCCTCCAGAGCAGCTTCAGAGATAGGCAAGAGGGAGGGGGTTCATTCACCCACTGGGCCTCCTCTCTTCCAGCAGCTTTGCTTGGAATCACCGCTGGCCAGCCTCCTCCAGACTACCCTCATCACCATCTTAGCTCAAAATACCCTAATTTAGCACCAACAAACCCCCACCAACGAACAATAGGCAGTCAGCTTGCCTAAGGCTCAACTGCCTCCTCCACTTGGTGGCTCCAGTTGCGTGGCAGCCATACAAGAGTTCCCCACAATAACCTTACCTTCCTTTATCCAGTCCATCAGTTAGTCGGCTCCTACACCTACCCGGTGCCAATCACCTTTCCTTTATCCAGTCCTTTAACAGTCCATTCATCTAGCACCTATCCAGTGCTGCACCTACCTGGTGCTAATTTACTGCAGCTCCTGCCTCCAACTTTATACTGAGGCAGGCCAATCAGTGTCTGTCCTGGGCAGGCTTTAATTCATCAGCCACACCCATCTGCACCTGTGCTAATCACCCTTCCTAGCTAGAGCCCTCATCAGGCTGCAGCTGTGCTCCTGCTACAGGCATTCTGGGATTAACCCCGTACTTCCTGGCTAATCTGGGACAAGGGGCCACTGCTGATACCATTCCCTATTTCCTCGGGGTAGCTCCTGCCTCTTCCAATACACAGCCCAATCCTAACCTGCTGGAAGTGCAAATTAGGTGGCAATTGGAGGCTGCCCTTGTGTAAGGGGATACAGCTGGCACAAATCTGAGCGGCATAAGTGCCAGATCCTGTCTCTACCCCTTGAAGGGGAGACAGCCAGAGAACCCCGTTTATTTAATATATATTTCACCCTGCCTTTTGTCCACTTATGTGGATGCCCAAGGAGGCTTACATAACATACAAATATACACTGAAAACAACCATAAAACCTTAAATACGAGAAAGCTACAACAGCAAAGCTGAACTAAAAAGGGTAACAAAGCCACAGAATAGAGTCTCATAAAAACATCAACCAGGTATAAAACAAATAAGGCCCATCAAAAGAGCAAGCAGCCCACCAAATAAATGCTGCCATAAAAACCGCATACATGGTAATGGAATAGCTGTAAAAAGCAACCATCACAGAGGAGATAATAAAAGGTGGACATACAACATATGACATTAAACAAACAGCATGATAAAAAGCCCACCCCCGGCCCATATTACACAAACGCCAACTGAAATAAAATGTGAAATAAAACCCTTGCTGAAATGCTTAGTGGGGAGGGGAAGTTTTTAATTCACCCAGGAAGGAGTTTCATAACTGCAGTGCCTCAACTGAAAACACCCCCTTGGCTTTCATTGCGGGGGACGGACACAGAGCAGGGTCCTCTCTGAAAATCCAAAGGGATGGGATGGGATATTGGGGAAAAGGTACACCTGTCCCAAGATGTAAAGGGATGTAAGGTCAAGAACAGCATTTTGAGCTGAGCCCAGAAGCAAACCAGGGCCAGGAGGGGATCGTGGTTCTGGAGCTGAACGTAGAGACTTGGAAGATCCAGGTTCAAGTCCCCATTCAGCCATGGAGCTTCCTGGGTGACTATGTTCTAATCATGATCTCTAAGGGCACAATCCAAAGATGGGCAGTGCATTGGCCCACCATCACTAGTGCCAACCGACCAGCACACCTGCATTGGTGCTAGTGCAGGTGGGCTAACGCTAGCAGCAGCAGCAGCTGAATTCAGCTGGTGCAAGAGCAGTTCTGGGCGTGGGGAGGGCGGGAGGGAGGGAGGAGCTGGTTGGGAGTGGGCGGGCCAGTAGGGCTGCGTTGGGCCGCATGGCGTCCTCAGCTCCGTGCCTGCTAAACAGGAGTGGAGGGTGCAAAAGTGACCTTGCACCAGGAGGTTCCCCAAACACAGAAGCTGCTCAGCTTAGGATTGTGGTCCAAGCCACAACTGTCTCATAGGATTGTTATTATGAGGACGAAAGGAAGAAAGGAACTTTGTACATCCCTCTCAACTCCTTAGAAGAAGAGCGGTATAAAAATGTGAAAAATAATCCCATCAAAGAGGGTGCTGCCTGAAGGGGGCATTCTAGACTCTCAAGATTCCTCCGAATGCCAGGTGCAAGGGAGTGGCAACGAGATGCAGATTGTCCTGTGGGCTCCCTGAGGCATCTGGTGGACCACTGTGAGATACAGGACTAGATGGTCTTTTGCCTGATCCAGTGGGGATGTTCTTGGATGGGAAAAAGTGCTTCTGGGTTGAAAGCAGCGGTGTCATCCTGGCGGAACGGCCCGGTACGCCGTTCCGCTAGTTCCGCGGACGGGCCCAGGCCACACCGCCTCTCCCGAGGACAGGCAAGCTGCTCCTGGGCCCGCCCGCCCTCCTGCGCGTCCGAATCACTCTGAAATGGAGCGATTCGAGGCGCAGGGAGGCGTGGCTGGCCTCTGCCATAGGGGCAGAGGGCTGCCAATCATCCAGGCATTCCGGTTCCTGGTGTGCCCAGATGACATCTCTGGTTGAAAGGATTTGCCGGTGACACCACTGTTGCCCAAGGGACACCCAATTGCCAAAGGAAAGTCAATCTTTGGGGAGGCTCCTTTCATGTTCCCTGAAGTTTTAACTTTATATTTTATTCTAAAAACATATTTTGATGTATGTATAAAATTATATTAATGTAGGTGCTTCTGACACAAATAAAGAAAGATGTTCTTGGATTAATCAGGCCAGCTGCCAAAGCAACAACATCAAACCGTGAGGCCCTAGTAACCATATGGGGCATTTAATTTTTTCACTAATTGACATGTCCAGACCACTTTGAAGGGACTCTCCACCTAGAGCTACAGGAATCGAAGCAAGGTGTCACCAAAGCATGAGCCACTGTAGTCAGGTCTGATTGACTCAGGTCTGACTGCAACTGGTGCACCTGCCAAAGCTGGACAAAGGCCCCCCTGGCTGCATCTTCTACCTGGAAACCCAGAAGCAGTGATGGATCTGGAAAGACATCCAAGCTGTACTCCTGCCGAGAGAGCACAACCCATTCAGAACGATCTACCTCCCAAGTCATGAATTTTGAGACCAAGTGGACCTCTGTTTTGTCTGCATTTAATGTCAGCTTGTTTAACCCATTCCCAGATCCCAACTATTTCTCGGTAGTACTCCAGGTTCAATGGCTTCTCCCCTCCCCCAGTATTATGTGAAAAGAAGAGGTAGAGCTTGTCGGCATCTGCCTACTGATGATGCCTACTCCAAATCCCTGGATGAGCTCTCCCTTGGTTTTCATGTAGACCAGGGAACAGGGGTAAATTACCCCAAATGGGGTAAAAATGAAATTCCTGGGGGTAATGGATGGTCGCGCTGCCGAGACACAGCCTGGCATGCATATGAATCTATATGCATGCCCGGCTGTGTCTTGGCAGCGTGACCGTCCATTACCCCCGTTCCGGTTCCATTGCTGGCTGGCTGGCTCCGTTTTGTTTTGCTCCGCCCTTTACAACTTCATATTTACATAGCATTAATTAAGCTCATTAATTAATCAAATAAAAAGCAATGGGTTCCAATATGTAATTTTTTTTCTTTTGTTCTGGCGGGGGGGGGGTTAACATTGGCGTATCTAAATATATTTTGGGGTAAAAGGTAAAAAGGTTCCCTGACCCCTGATGTAGACGTTAAATAGCATGGGGAAATAGACCATTGTGGCCCCCAATGGTTGGTTATCAGTTGCCAATGGCCAAATAGGCATCTCTCAGCACCACCTTCTGGAAACCTGTTGGCCAACAACAAGTGGAATTACTGCAAAACAAAATAACTGTGAATCCATGGTGCAGGTGCGCCTTACAGCACATTTGCGACAGCACTGGTCTGGCGCAAGAGCCCTGCCCCAGCACAACGCCAGGTTAGGAAAGGGCCCTCACTGCGGTATAACTGGAATGTGCTGCAAGGTAGGTTAATCTGAATAGCCCAAATTCACCCAATAGCTGAGTAGGGATTTGACACCCAATAGCTGAAGAGGGACAAAATCAACTTTCTGTTAGCAAAATCCTCACCTTGTGGCATGTTTTCAACGCTCAAAGCCTGCGCACAGAGGGTTGCGCTAGCTCAAGCCAGGATTTGGGTTGGTTTGGGCAGTTAATGAGGCATTGGTGAGCCTCGAATGATCCGCTGGTGTACCACTGGAACTTGTGGAGGATCATATATCAGTAGGGTCATTATGGGATGTAAGCCCCTGGTTGGTAGTGCAATGTACCTTGACAATGTTAGCACCTTCTCAATGTGCCGTGAGATGAAGAAAGACTGCAGCGTTTGGGGCTCTTCAGCCTAGAAAAAAGGCGCCTGAGGGGGGACACGATTGAGACATACAAAATCATGCATGGGATGGATCAAGTGGATAGAGGGATGTTCTTTTCCCTCTCTCAAAACACCAGAACCAGGGGGCATCCGCTAAAACTGAGGGTTGGGAAAGTTAAAACAGATAAAAGGAAGTACTTTTTTTACCCAGCGGGTGGTTAATCTGTGGAACTCTTTGCCACAGGAGGTGGTGATGGCATCTGGTCTGGGTGCCTTTAAGATGGGATTGGACAGATTTCTGGAAGAAAAGTCCATCGTGGGCTATAGGCCATGATGGATTGTGCCACCTCCTTACATTGGTGGTGGGCTACTTCAGAGTACCGGGTGCAAGGGAGTGGCAACAGGATCCAAGCATCTTGTTGTCTCATGCCTCCCTGGGGCACCTGGTGGGCCGCTGTGAGATGCAGGAAGCTGGACTAGATGGGCCTTTGGCCTGATCCAGCAGGGCTCTTCTTATGTTCTTATGTGATGAGGAAGGTTGAAAATTGCTGCTCCAAATGCAACATCACACAAGGTCTCGATGTGTTGGAAAGTACTGTCCTGTACGTCGTCATTTGGCCCCTGGCCCTTTCATCTAGGTTCCAAGTGTGTCCCCTTTCCGAAAATATCCATTTTCCCAGAACACTGAGTCATTTAATCAAACCACGTTTAGAATACTCAGCACCTTAGTCATTTTCAATGAGAAGTCTACAAAAACCTGAAAGCATGACATGATTGGTTACAAATAAATAACAGGTTCTGGATAATGTCAAAGCAACCTTATGCATGAAATAAAACTCAAAGGAACAATCAGCAAGAAAATAATTATGACTAGATAACGTAAGAAATGTCAGTTTGACCATAAATGTTATGGGCAGACTTTGGAATCATCTTTCTGAAACCTGCGTGCCACATCAGTCTGCTTCAGTTTCCATCTTGATGCCTCAGTTGTTTTGTCGCAATAAGTCTACATACCAAATGGCAACATCACTAACTTGAAAATGACTGAAATAAGATTGTTGCTGGTCACAGAATGCCGTTTAGGTGGCCTTGAAACATCTGATAGCTGGTGTGCACACATACTAGCTCTGTGAGAAGATGGATGACTTCGTCTAATAGAATAGGACACAATCCTAACTAGGGCTGTGATCCCCCTCGAGGTATGCCTCTGGGGGGGGGCGCAATCCTAACCAGGTTTCCAGCACCGGAGTAAGGGCCATGCAGCTCCAAGGTAAAGAAACAAACATTACCTTACCTTGAGGAGACCTCTGTGACTATTAACCTACTGCAGAATGCCGTGCATGCCCCATTGGCACAGCTTTGTCAGTGCTGGAAAGTTGGTTAGGATTGCACCCTCAGTGTAACACTGAAAGGCCTTCAAGTCTGTGGAACTCTTTGCCACAGGAGGTGGTGATGGCATCTGGTCTAGATGCCTTTAAGAAGGGTTTGGACAGATTTCTGGAAGAAAAGTCCATCGTGGGCTATAGGCCATGATGGATTGTGCAACCTCCTTACATTAGTAGTAGGCTACTTCAGAGTACCAGGTGAAAGGGAGTGGCAACAAGATGCAAGCGTCTTGTGTCTCGTGCCTCCCTGGGGCACCTGGTGGGCCGCTGTGAGATATAGGAAGCTGGACTAGATGGGCCTTTGGCCTCATCCAGCAGGGCTCTTCTTATGTTCTTATGTTCATGTGGGAAAGCTGCGTCTATCAACAGCTAATTGTCATGATGGCTATATGCTGTCTCCAGGTTTTGGGCCAAATCCGATGGGCCTTACTACAGGCAGTAGGCTTGTACCGCCCAGGCCAATGTTGTGCAAGGCACCGTAAAGCACCTTCAACACTGGCGGTAAGCCCTTACAACTGGCGCTGTAGTGGCGCCATGGTGACAGCAACCAAGGGCGACGCAGAGGAGGCATCACTGACCAGTGAGTGGCAGGTCCGCCACTCACTAGTGATGTGACCATTCTGGGTAGGACAGGAAGGAGTTCGGGGCAGGGGGAAGGGTGGAATGGGGGCAGGACCGAAGGCAACTCTCGACGCCTGTTCCTGACCTGTGAGTAAGGCCTCACAGCCTCATGCGGAGGCCCTTGCTTCTGCGCCAGCTAAATAGCCAATGCAGAAGCGAGGAGACCTGTTTGTCGCCCAGCGCCCTTACCCTGAGGAAAGGGGACGGACAACTCCTTTTGCTGCAGAGCCTCCCGGGGCAGCTTGTCTGCTGCGGGATGGAGTGGTAGCTTCCTGGCAACCGCTGCATTCCTGGGCAGTCAGGCAGTTCTGGATTGGGCTCTTAGACAACAGTGTGGCTCTGAATACCAGTTGCAAGAGGCCAATGGGGGTAGCGCAGTGGTTCCCAAACTGTGAGCTGTGGACAACAACCAGAGAAGCAGAAGAATCCTCATGAAAAACTGCCCTATACAATGTTTAGGATTGTAGCCCTAATGAGGAGCCCAGTCAAGGGAGCTACCAGTGAAAAAAGTTTAGGAACTACTGGCAGTAGTGGGTTGTTGCCGTCACCTCATGGTTGCGTACAGCGGTGTCATGCAGCCGGAA
>JAJKFI010000002.1:52297906-52309151 GCA_029204185.1 Lerista edwardsae | reverse complement strand
CTGTTTCGCCATCTTCCCTGCCCCCATGGGCATGGGGAAGATGGCGAAATGGAGCGGTACGCAACGGGCAGGCTGCCACTCACCCGTTCCTCCCGCCCAGCGTTCCGGCTGCATGACACCGCTGGTTGCGTATCTGGTTGGTCATCTTGTGGGAAACAAGATGCTGGACTAGATGGGCCTAATGCCTGATCCAGCAGGGCTCTTCCTTTGCTCTTGTGAAAGGCTAGTCATGTGGACCGTTCCTATGGAATTGAGATTTGCAGTGCCAGTTCCATCACAGAGACCTACTCAATTGGCTGCAGGCCTTTCAGGGTACAATCCTAATTAAATTGGACGTTAGGCTGACACAGTTAGGCCGGCAAAGTTTGGCCAGCACAAGGGCCACCATAAAGCATGCTTTGACCACTCTCGGAGTCAGGGAGGATGGCGCACCCGGGCTCACGCGTACAGAAGCATCATGGGATGAACTCACAGAAAATGTATCTCCTACAGTGCTCCAATCATGTTTAAAAGGGCTCCTGCATCCTATCCACTTTTATATTGCAAAAAAATAAAATAATCGTTTTTATTTTACCATACAGACAGCATCAGTCAGATGACAGCTTAGGCGCAGTGATAATTAAAGTTTTAGAATAAAGACCACTTTAAAATTCAGGGGGGGGGGAAATATGTCCTCAGTGCCCTTGATACAAAGGCACATTGCGATTAATGAACAGCAGGAAACAGCCTAAGCCAGATTATTAGTATTGCTGAACGTGAGAACGTTGGAGAGATGATTTTTTTCTCATATTAATGCACAAGCCATGTACATTTTACCCTGCTTTTAATATTTATATGCTATTTTCAAAAGCAAGAGCTCATCACAATTTGCAAAGCCCTCAAAAACTTCAAATATCATACAATGGATGATTTTAAAGTCTATTCTTTTACACATAAAAAAATTCATCTCGTCTGAAACAATTTATTCAACAGATCCTCGGCTTCCCATTCAGAATTACATGGAATAATTTTAAGCACCTTTGCCACATCAATAACCCAAGCAGCGTAGGATTCAATAACCTCCTTTCATTTCTCCTGAGATGCAAACTAACTTTTATACAGAGCATTCTTAATTAGATCTAAAAAGTCTTCCGTAATGAAGATTCCTTTTGACTTAATGCAAAGTGACAGTCTGCATTCTGTACACTGTGAAAAACCGTCCAAAAGTAGCAAAATATTTGTGTTAGAAACATCTGCCTGGGACATGCCCGCGAGCATGATTTGTGGGATTCTGCCATGAGCCTCACTTTGCTTCCAACGCAGCCCATAATAAAATTCTAACTTTAGGCACAGCCGACTGAAACTTCTGTCCATGCTCCAACTAAATGAATCGGACTTTTGCATGCCCTTGAACAGTTCTATTCAAATGAAGGTCTTAGGAGATGAGATGGATAGCTTAAGCTCAGAGATGGACAGAGTTGACGCACATTTTGAGCTGTAAATTCTCTCCCTGAGCAAAAGCATCACTTCACAGGACCTGGGCAGCCCAATCCTAAACTGCCTGGGCACTGTGGGGACAGTGGAGCCAAAAGGCTACCACTGCACCCAGCGGCATCCAGGCAGCTGCTGGAGGCACATTGGGAGAAGGGGACATTCATCCCCTTGCACTGGGTAAGCCCAGAGGGCAATGGCGGATCTAGGGGGTGGCAGGGGGGCAAGAGCCCTGGGCGCCATCTTGGGGCCGTCTAGGGGGGCGCCAGTGGCCCCCGCAACATTGTGCGGGTAGACCTGGGCTCCGGAGCCCAGGTCTACCCATTGGGACCAGCCACAAGTAGACTCCTGAAGGCTCCTGAAGGGCTCCTGAAGTAGGCTCCTGAAGGGAGCCCAGGTCTATTCGCGGCCATTTCTAATGGGTAGACCTGGGCTCCCTCGAGGGGAGCCCAGGTCTACTCGCTGCGGCTTCTGGTGGGTAGACCTGGGTTCCCATGGGGCGCACTTCTATTGGGTGCCCCGGGCACCATTTTGACTAGGTCCGCCCCTGCCAGAGGGCTGCCAATGTGTCTCTGCGCCGGCTATTTGGTTGGCACAGACATAAGGGGCTCTGTGTCGGGCCGCGCAGCCTGACACGGAAGTCAGGATCTAGCAGTGGAAGCCACCTCCAGTCCCACCCTCCGTTTCACCCTTCCCTGCCCAGCTCTACCTTCCCCACGAGCCCAGAAATGGTGCTACACCAGCAGTGGTGAAGCTCACTGCTCACCAGCCGTGAGCACCTCTGGGTGAGCACCTCTGGGTGTGTGGGACTGGCGCTGGACCTGCGCCGGTGGTGATGGTCCAGCGTCAACGCTGGAGGTGCATTATGGCACTTTTGTGACATCAGCGCCTGCGGTATGCTCACACCGCCCACACTGAGGGCACAATCCAGCCAGTGATGTTGCACTGATGCTACTCCATAGCATTGGCGCTACATGACTATGCCAATATGGGGGCGCCGACAGGCACCCCTGCGTCAGCGCTAGAGCTCTTGTGCCAATGCTAGCAGTCGCGTCGGCCCATGAGTGTGGGCGCCAAGCCGCCCTCAGCCAGCCAAGCCTAGCTGGCGCAAGGGTGGTTCTGAGAGGAGGGAGGATGGGAGGGAGGGAGGAACTGGGTGGGTGGGCAGGCTATTTAGCAGGTGAAGATTCTAGGAACCCTCCCCTGGGGCAAGGCCGCAGACGTTTTTTATGCTCGAGGGTTTTGAAAGGCATTACTTTCCATGGTGTTCACACACATTTTTCTCATCCACTATCACCTCTCATCAGTTGTGTAGCTACAAGGGGTGGTGCAGTAAATTTTAGAGGTGCCCGAATGCAGTGGCATTCCTGCCGAGGGGGCAAAACGTTAAATGTGGGGGTGCCTGAGCTCCGGTGTAATGTGGCCCCTTTCCCTTGCCCCCAGAGCCATTTGCAGCTTGGAGCTGGCTTGGAAGCTTTACTCTCTGAGCCATGAATGGCTCTGAAAACGAGAGGGAGGGACAGCTTTACACAGGAGCTTTAAAAAAAAGGTAAAGGTTTCCCCATGACTGAATGGTCTAGCCACGACCGACTGTAGGGGGCGGTGCTAATCTCTGTTTCTAAGCTAAAAAGCCGGTGTTTATCCAAGGACAAGTTTCCGTGGTCATGTGGCCAGCATGACTATATGCCGTAGCACATGGAACGCCATTACCTTCCCACCAATGTGGTACCTATTTATCTACTCGCATGTTTACATGCTTTCAAACTGTTAGATTTGCAGGAGCTGGGACAAGCAATGGGAGCTCACTCCATCATGCAGTCTCAAACTGCTAACCTTCTAGTCAACAAGCTCAGCTCAGCAGTTTAACCCGCAGTGCCACCACGTCTCTACATAGGAGCTTAGGCTCCTGCAAAACCTAGCACTTTGCCCCCCTATAGGAACACCGCTGCTGCAATACACTGTAAGCGGCCCCTCCTCCTCACTGTTGGAGCCATTCTGGGCAGTGATGACAACTCCGACAGCAAGGGGGAGGAGCCGCTTACACCTCGCATTGCAGCACCTGCAATACACACTGTACCACCATCCCCAAAACTACACTGCTGCCCCTCGTCCATCAAATTCTGAACAATGCAAAGATCTACAAAGTAGAGGTAGCAGAAGATGAATCAGAGCGCAATCCTAACCTGGAGTTAGGCCAGCACAGTTAGGCCAGCCAAGTTTGGCAGGCACAAGGGACACTGAAAGTATGTTTGGACTACTCTTGGAGTCAGAGAGGCCAGCACACAGATGTGCGCCATCCTCCCTGACTCTGAGAGTGGTCCAAACATGCTTTACGGTGGCCCTTGGGCCAGCCAAACTTGGCTGGCCTAACTGTGCCGGCCTAACTCCAGGTTAGGATTGTGCCGTCAGTGCCTGCACCAGGAGCAGCAATCCATCTGTCAAGCTGCCTTCAACTCGCTGGAAAAGAAAGGAAGGAAACACGATGGTCTGCCTCCAGCCTTAATTGAGACATTTATTAAAAATGAGGCTCTAGAGAGGAGTCAGGGTGGAACTCCGCATCTACGCATAATCCCAGCTCATATGTGGAGAACCACCGCTTTATAGATTTCTCAACTATTAAAATTAATCGCCCGATATGATACAATTAACGATGGAAAGTATGAACGAAATTAAAAAAGCTGTGAGCAGAAGAAGCTGCAGTTGTCTGGCCCAGCAGTATGTTAATGGGAGTGAAGGTTTCTGCTCTTGAGTGTTTTAACTAAACCGTTAAGTGTTTTTTTTCCACCAAGTCCTTTCATTTGTGCTAACTGCCCCAGCTTTTGCTAAGTGCTGCTAATGGAGACATGGCGATGACACACAAGTTCTGCACCTTCATCAAGAACCCCGTGCTCACTTTATTGCACTCCAATTACAATTAGGAACAAATGAATATTTCATGTCTCCATGCTCCAGTGGCCTTCGCCGGCTCCATGCGAGATATTTGTGCTCTCAAGTGTCCCGTTCTCAGATCTTTCTATCGCCAGCACTGATTTTGACTCCTGTGTCCCACAACTCCTTCATGCTACCACCTGTATGAGCCAGGGATGTCAAACATAAGACCTGCGGGCTAGATGTGGCCCACAGAAGCACTTCATCAGCCCATGGAAACTCCTCCTGATATATATATGCAGAAGTCTGCATGGCCAAAGTTTGGAGCCCTTCAAAGCTATTCAAAGCTGTTAGGATTTGGTGGGTGTAGCACCCCCAGAAGACCGGGCTCACCCTGGGAACGGAAGGAAGCCCGGGTCTGGTAGCAGTAAATAGTTGCAGCATAAGCGTGTCACCAGCGGGGACGGCGTTCTGCTTTCAGAGGCGACGAAGTCACAACACACATTCCTTTCTTTAGATAAAAGGTTTGTATTGTGCAACAGCTTACAGTCAGGTTCCAAGCAATAGATCAGAGGTTGTTTACATCAAGGCAGCATAACGGGATTTGAAATTCAGCAGATAGTATATAGCAGAAATAAACAGGTATACAAACGGACAGGGCTTCCCCTCCACACGTTAAGACCCACGAAGGAACTGGGACGCAGCCCTTCCTAAAGTACTAATTTGCTGATCATGCTGCCCAATCAGGAGTCTGATAGCAGCTCCATGAAAGATGTGCAGGGTTGCACGTCCCACCTTAACACAGGTGTAGTAACTTTGTGCTTTCTGTTGGCAATGCAGGCTCATTACCTTGCTGGCCTGTTGCCATCAGCTGTTCACAGAGGGAACAGAGATTCCAGGCCTGGCTCAAACCTTGACCAGTCCTGACAGCTACCACCTGTATGAACCAGGGATGTCAAACATAAGACCTGCGGGCTAGATGTGGCCCACAGAAGCTCTTCATCAGCCCATGGAAACTCTTCCTGATGCAGAAGTCTGCATGGCCAAAGTTTGGAGCCCTTCAAAGCTATTCCAATGTCTCATGAGACTTCGGAACTCATTAGCTTGACTTGGAGATCTTAGGACACCAAAGATGGGGACTACTAGATGATAGCAGAGAAAGTAGGGCTGGAAAGCATAAAAGGAAGAGAGAGCAAGGTGTGGAAGGAGGGGGGAAAGGAGTGGGGAGACTCTTGCGAGCACAATCCTAACCTGGAGTTAGGCCGGCACAGTTAGGCCAGCAAAGATTGGCCAGCACAAGGGCCACTGTAAAGTATGCTTGGACCACTCTCGGAGTCAGAGAGGCCAGCCCACACATGTGTGCCATCCAAGAGTGGTCCAAACATGCTTTACAGTGGCCCTTGGCCAAACCAGACTTTGTTGGCCTAACTGTGCCGGCCTAACTGCAGGTTAGGATTGCACCCTGAGTGGCAGCAGCAATAAATGGGTAGTACTCACAAGAGCTGGATTCCTCCCCCCCCCCCCCGCCAAAGAAACCAAATTATTTAGATAGCAATCTGGTTCAGCTGTCAAGACAAGCATGTTCAATTCTTGCAGCTAAGACGGCAGTGCAATAAATTGCAGCAAGGCTGGAATATCTTGTAGTAATTCCCTTTCCTGTTGCACTTTTAGCAATTTCTGTGATTTTTTTTTAAATGTGTTCTACACAGCTGACTATTTATATGTAAATCCAAACTGCCTGCATCGTACATATAGATATCACACACACACACACACACACACACAGAGAGAGAGAGAGAGAGAGAGAGAGAGAGAGAGAGAGAGAGAGAGTCTGTTAAATTGTGATGTTGCAGCAACTTCCTAGAGTTCTAATTATTTGCATCTGCATTCTGTGGGCTTACCTAATTTCCAACACCCATATGTCATCTTACATAACTCCCCCCTAAATACTTTTGCCTGTCCCCCCCCCCCCAGTTTTTGTCAGGGTACATCAAAACAGAGTTGAATGCAAAAATCAGGGGAGGGGCAGTGCTCTGCATGATGAATAATTTATTGACGACAGCCCTAAGCTCTGTGACATTTGTTAAATCATAGCTTGGCTTAGAGAGATTCTCCATTTTTATGCCAATGGGAAAGCTAACCGGAATCCAAAGCAGGTAAGCTTTCTTATCTGTGTAGAGGGAACACACCTGGAGTCAGTGCATCTGTTGGATGATTGGTGCCAGGCAGCGCCATCCTACCTGGCGCTTAGCGCTGACGCGTCATTGCGTCAACGCTAAGGCCTTAGCGCCGACGTGGGGGAGCATAGGAGCCCCCCCCCCCGCATTAGCACTAAGGCCACAGGGCCAGCGCCCGCGTAGCACCTCCCTTTTATCGGCCAAAGCCGGCCAGTGCAAGAGAGGCGTGCTGACAGCGTGCCCCGGGGAGGGGGGGAGGCAGGGGCAGGACATGGGTAGGTCTCGGATTCGGCCATAAGGCCAAATCATAAGAACATAAGAAGAGCCATGCTGGATCAGGCCAAAGGCCCATCAAGTCCAGCTTCCTGTATCTCACAGTGGCCCACCAGGTGCCTCAGGGATCACATGAGACAACAAGATACCTGCATCCTGTTGCCACTCCCCTGCACCTGGCATCCTGAAGTAGCCTAGTATTAATGTAAGGAGGTTGCACCACCCATCATGGCCTATAGCCCACAATGGACTTTTCCTCCAGAAATCTGTCCAGTCCTCTTTTAAAGGCATCTAGGCCAGATGCCATCACATCCTCCTGTGGCAAGGAGTTCCATAGCTTTATTACCCGCTGGGTAAAAAAGTATTTCCTTTTATCTGTTTTAACTTTCCCAACACTCAATTTCAGTGGATGTCCCCTGGTTCTCGTATTGTGAGAGAGGGAAAAGAACATCCCTTATCAACTCTAGCCCTCCCATGCATGAGTTTATGTCTCAGTCATGTTCCCCCTCAGGGGCCTTTTTTCCAGACTGAAGAGCCCCAAACATTGCAGTCTTTCTTCATAAGAGAGGTACCCCAGCCCGTAATCATTTTTGTCACTCGCTTCTGCACCTTTTCCAGCTCCACTATGTCCTTTTTGAGATGTGGTGACCAGAACTGTACACAATACTCTAGATGTGGCCTTACCATTGATTTGTACAATGGCATGATAATATATTGGCTGTTTTATTCTCAACCCCTTTTCTAATTACCCCAAGCATGCAGATGCATATTTATCCTGTAGCCTGGGGTGGCGCGAGCCATGGGCGCCGGGCAGCGGTGGGGCGGTGGGGCGCCATTGCAGAGTCCGCGGAGGAAACCGCGTGCTGTTCAACCCACCCGCCCTCCCTCACCCCCGTTATGCTCCAAAATTGAGCTATTCCAGGCGCAGGGAGGCATGCCTGTATGACGCACGGGGGCGGGGCAACGTTCTGGGGGCACGATTTTGTCACCTGCCATGGGCATGCTCGGACCACTGTTCATCCCTGCAAGCATGGAATTGGCCTTCTTAATTGCTGTCGCACACTGGGTCAATACCAGTGGTGTCACTCAAATGATTTAGGAACACTTTTGATTGGCACTTGTCGGGAACCCAGAACCAGCCACAGAACCTGTTAGGATCCGGAACGCCCGTTCTGGTCCGGTCCCCCTGAATGACATCACTGGTCGATACCTTCATCGAGTTGTCCACCAGCACCCCAAGATCTCTCTCCTGAGCTGTCACAGACAACTCAGAACCCATCTGCCATTTTGCTGCCCATTACCCCAACTTGGAGAGATCTTCTGGAGCTCTTCACAATCTTTTCTGGTTTTCACCACCCGGAAAACTTTTGTGTCATCTGCAAACCTGGCCACCTCACTACTTATGCCTGTCTCCAGGTCATTTATGAACAAGTTGGAAAGCACCGGCTCCAAGACCCTATGGGGCCCCTACGGGAATGCCCTGGGGGGATAAGCCCTCCATCAGCAGCTCAGTATGCTTGTCAATTGTCAAAAAGCTAATGGTGTGCCTTGGCAATCTTATCAACTTGCCAATGTGCCAAAGGATGAAAAAGGTTGAAAATCACTAGGCACTACTCCCCTTGTCTCTCACAGCAATAATAGTTATTCAATTTGCAGTTGTTTCTAGAGAAAGCAAAAGAAGTACTTCTTCATAAGAACATAAGAACATAAGAAGAGCCATGCTGGATCAGGCCAAGGGCCCATCTAGTCCAGCTTCCTGAATCTCACAGCGGCCCACCCCAGGTGCCCCAGGGAGGCAGGAGACAACAAGATGCTTGCATCCTGTTGCCACTCCCTTACACCCGGTACCTGTAGCCCACCACCTTTGTAAGGAGGTTGCACAATCCATCATTGCCTATAGCCCACAATGGATCTTTCCTCCAGAAATCGGTCTAATCCTCTCTTAAAGACATCAAGACCAGATGCCATCACCACCTCCTGTGGCAAGGAGTTCCACAGATTAACTACCCGCTGGGTAAAAAAGTACTTCCTTTTATCTGTTTTAACTCTCCCAACCCTCAGTTTTAGCGGATGCCCCCTGGTTCTGGTGTTGTGAGAGAGGGAAAAGAACATCCCTCTATCAACTCTATCCCTTCCATGCATAATTTTGTATGTCTCAATCATGTCCCCCCTCAGGCGCCTTTTTTCTAGACTGAAGAGCCCCAAACGCTGCAGTCTTTCTTCATAAGGGAGGTGCCCCAGCCCCGTAATCATTTTTGTCGCTCTCTTCTGCACCTTTTCCAACTCCACTATGTCCTTTTTGAGGTGCGGCGACCAGAACTGGACACAATATTCCAGGTGCGGCCTTACCATTGCTTTGTACAATGGCATGATAATATTGGCTGTTTTATTCTCAACCCCTTTTTTAATTACCCCGAGCATGGAATTGGCTTTCTTAATTGCTGCCGCACACTGGGTCGATACCTTCATGGAATTGTCCACCAGCACCCCAAGATCTCTCTCCTGAGCTGTCACAGACAGCTCAGAACCCATTAGCCTATAGGTAAAGTTTTGGTTTTTGGCCCCAATGTGCTTCATGCAGTATGCAACTAACAGGGAATTAACTGCTTCAGTATTAGACAGATTAATGTGGATTAGACAAATTCACGGAAGACAGGTCTATCAGTGGGTAATAGCCATAAAAGTTTAAAATGCCGAAATGATCCATCACCATAGATCACCAGTCACCTTTCACTTCCCAGGGGCAGCTAGCTGGATATGGCTTGAAAGCAAATGCTAGAAAAACTTGGCAATTATTATTTTCTTATATTCTTAATGAATATGCACTGGAATATTTTTTTTTTAAAAATTACTATTCGACAGCATGAGTCTCTTACCTGAAGATTCCTGCTTAATTAATCCAGTTCTTTCTTGCTTTGGTGCACAGACATAATGACATACACTCTTAAGAAAATGTGGCATCAGGAGGAGGCGTAATTTGGGACCGATTATTGCAGGAACCAAATTAATGGCCACCTCTGGAATCTAAATCATTTAAAAATGGTCTTTGTAAAAGGTGCTGAATTCTGACATAGTTCTACAGCCTTCTAAGGTCATTACCTTGATTTCTGCAGCTAGAATTCAGAGCCTTTTCATGCAGCACTATATGAATGAGAAGGAGAAAAATTGTGTTTCGGTCCAATGTCAAAATAACAGCATAGGGCAATAGGGCGACATGGCAAATTCTCATTGCTTCTATAAAGGAACAGCTATAGGCAGTGATGTCATTCAGGGGGAACGGACCAGAACGGGCGTTCCGGATCCTAACGGGCTCCGTGGCTGGTTCCGGGTTCCCGACAAGTGAGTTCCTGTTCCTAAATCATTTGAATGACACCACTGGCTATAGGGATATTTGTACATAATAATCTAATATTCTCTCAGGGCGCAATCCCAACGCAGTGTCAACGCAGGGTTGTTGCATCACCGTGAGGTCAGTAGCGGTGTTGTGGTCTTGCTGAGGAGCACCCCCACGTTGGCGCTACAACACTCAGGCCAACACTACTAGTAGTGTCGGACTGAGAGTGCTGACGGGGAGCATCCCATGCACCAGCCGAACTCAGCTGGCGCACGGGAGGTTCTGGGAGGAGGGAGGGCATTGAGGAGGCAGAACTGGGCGGGGGGTGGGGAGTGGGCGAGCCTGCATGGGAAGGGGGCGGGACAAGGCTCCTTCTCTGTAGCAGCTCCACAAACATGGAATTCCCTACCAGGAGAACCAAGAACTAAACACTCCCTCATGGCCTTTCGGAGAGGGCTCAAATCGTACCTATTTAGACTGGCCTTTGGATGACCGTGTGGCTGTCTGCCCTCTGTCCCTTTGGTATATTGTCATAGTCTGTTTCACCGCCCTGGGCAATTGTTTTTTCCCACCCTCCAATACGAATACAATACAATCCTGATATCCAGAACTGGGTCTAGCTTTCACTCCCGTTCACTCTCGGTGTTCCCGTTAATGCTTAATTTGCTGTGGTTGTTTTAAAGTGTTTTACTTATTATGTTTTACTTATTACGGTTACATTGTGTTTTGTTTGTTCTCTATAAGCTGCTTTGGGCATTTGCTTCGGCATAGGAAAGGCGGGGTGTAAATTCTTCAAATAAATAAAATTGAGGAAAAATGTTGCCCCTCCTGTAGGAACGCCACTGTCTTTTGGTCATATTGCAGCGGTACTCTGAGCCTTGGGGAGGCCACGCACAGCTCAGAAGGCCACAGAAGAGTTCATTCCTCCCCTTCCCCCGAGGAAAGCCATTGGCCATGCAGTGGGGCTACTCCAGTTTCCCCCAGCTATTTTGCTGTGGTGAGCAGAGCAGCGCTGTGCCTGGCTGCCCAGCCTAAGCGGGGTATAGGTTCCAGTGGTGGAGGCAGTGGTGTCATCTAAATGATTTAAGAACAGGTACTCACTTTTGATTGGCACGTGTCGGGA
>JAJKFI010000002.1:52256347-52290092 GCA_029204185.1 Lerista edwardsae | reverse complement strand
TTGATTGATTGATTGATTGATTGATTGATTGATTGATTGATTGATTGTCTTAGATATGCCCACATGGCCACCTTCACTGCTTGAATGACAGATTACTTAAAGGAATTTTTCAAAAATTTAGAGTACAACCAAGTTGTTTGCCTGTAACTACAAAACTATTCAAGGTTTTGTGTAATTAATTTGTGTGATCCAAATCACATGGCAGAACTGCCATTGATGTTAATGGTTCCTGATTGCACCATATATCCCATTAACCTAGTTAACCTCCTCTTACCTACCGAGATACAGTCTTTAAACAGAAACCATTTTCTTCTGATCTCAGAGCACTCTCTGAGGAGCTCAGTGATTAAATTGAAAAAAAATGCATTTCCTTCTATAATCATTACCTGCTTTGAATTCTGGAGAAATGGACTGAAGAGTAAGATGGCTCTAAGATACATTTAAAAATGAAATGAATTAGAAAGAATTGAGATGGGCAGCCTAATTTCAGCAAACTGAGCTCAGATGCAAAATCCAGACAGATTTATAATTCAGATAGATTAGAAGCATATCTCTGGTACTGTACGTATGCCTAACCACACCACTGTTACCTTTGCATTATCAGCCTTCAGACTTTTATTTCGTAGAATAAAATATGCAGTGATGCAAATGTATGGAAATTGATCTGAATTGAAAATTGGATTCTAATTATAAAATTTGAACGATGTGGTCCCAGAATCAGATTGTTTGGAGGGGGTAGCACGGATTCACAGCTATGATTCACATCATAATTTTCCATTTTCTGTCTCCACTATCAATGAACCATTAAAACAAATGGGTATATAGCAGTAGAAAGAGTCCTGTTTTATTGTCAACCTATTGTCTTCATCCCAAACTGGGATGAATCAACATAATTTCCAATAACCGACAATGTACACTCCAAGATTCTTCTATGAAGTTGCTAATAATAATAATAATGATGATGATGATGATGATGATGATGATGATGCTAGTATTTATATACCACCTTTCTTTGGCCATTAGATTGCTCCTCTGGCTTTAATTCAAGGCGGTTTACATAGGCAGGCTTTATTTCTCTAAACCCGCAAGGGTTTTTTACAAATTACAAAGGAGTTCTATCTTTCAAGAACTACTACAACATACAGATGGAATTTTCATGGTTTAGTCCTTCTTTCTGGCCACATGATTGCCTTCCGGCTGGCTGATAAATGGCTTCTCTGCTCCCACCAAAGAAACAGCTGGCCCAGCACAACTCCTCTCTCACAGGCAGCTGGAGACAGCTCTTATCAGTCGCAATTCTTAAGGTCTGCTGCTCACGGAGACTTCCAGTGTTCTCGAACTGGCGACCTTCGGATCTTATCTTCGGGCAAACAGGCTTTAACCCTCTTGACTAAACCTCCTGCCCTAAATCAGTAAATCCAGATAGAGCCTTCTCCTGAGAGCACTATCACCAGCAGTACATGCGTACCACCAGTTAAAAGTGTCACCAATGGTGATCTGAGAAGCCCCATTGCGGGTCGTGGGGCTTTCCCTAGGGAAAGGGAACATACATCCCCTTCTCCCAGGGAGACTCCAGCAGGTGCCTCGCATGGATGCAGCAGTAGCCTTTTGGCTACTGTTGTGCCCTCTGCGGCCAGGCAGTATGGGATTGGGCTGCCCCTGATTTCGTCAACACTGCCAACAGATTGGAAAGCATTAAAAAGATATTCCATGTCTGAATGACTGCATATTTAGTCAGGTTCCGTCTCTTATACTGCTTCTCCTTTCTCTGGCTTTTAAACAAAAATGCCAAAGTAATCAAACGTTCAAGGCCCCAGGGAGTCGATCGTGTTCAAAGACCTTAAGATAGTCCAGGGCATCGGATACTTACTCAGCTTCTTTCCGTTTTCATTTTCTTCTCTTACCTCTCCAAGAACGTTGGACATGTGCCATGTTTCCTTGGGTTGCTGAGGACAAAAAATGAGACAAAGAAATGCACACTTCAGCACTCATCTTGTGTAAGAGTGACCAACCTTGCACAAGATGGAATGCGTTTTGTGCTCTGCAAATCTGAACTCATGCACAGATTGCTACTGCTCCCCACTTGGAGGTGGTCTTGCTTTTAAAACTTTCAGCTTCATTTCAAACAATTTTCTGTTGTCTAATGCCAGGGGCTGTAAACGTTTCAGCACAGTCACTGTGAGAATGATTGTCCTTATTAAAAGTGAGATTCCATTGAAAGATGCAAAGTCACAGCCAGGAAATGAAATGTTTGAACATCCTGTGCTCAATACCCAGTGATGGTCTCATTGGAATTTAGGATTGTTGAGTTTATCAAGCTTAGGACACAATCCTAATGTGGACTTAGGCTGGCACAATGAAGCCAGCAAAGTTTGGCTGGCACAAGAGACACCATAAAGTATGTTTGGACTACTCTTGGAATCAGAGAGGCCGGCACACAAACAGAGGGGATGGCGCACATGTGTGTGTTGGCCCCTCTGACTCCAAGAGTGCCCTTGTGCCTGCCAGACTTCGCTGGCCTAAATACACCGGCCTAACTCTGGGGTTAGGATTGCGCTCTTACTTTGGATTTTTTTAGTAATCAGCATGCTGTGATTCAGCATAAAAGTGAAATGTGACGTTTACAAAGAAACAATGCCATGCTTAAACTGAGAAATGATCTATTATGAGCAAAAATGTCAAATATTTTAAGTTGCTGCGGACCGAAAAAAAATCTTGTGGCAGGATCGAATTGGCTTTTTTACAATGTCCAAAATGGCTGCCAACTCTTGACCATATGAGCAGGGTGCTGTGGTCATACACTTTGTCCTAGATTTAAACAACAAGTAAATCAGTGTTTCTTTGTGTCGGCGCTGTCGGGCAAGAGGTGCCTGCCCTCGAAGTAGCTGACATTAAGGTGTTGCAAGAGGTAGCAACTGGAGGTGGCACCAGGCGTGTCTGGGCTCCCTCAAGCCTCTCAGTCTATTGAGGCTCAGAGACAGGTAGCCTCAGAGATGGGGAAGGGAGTTCCTTCACCCACTGGTCCTCCTCCCTTCCAGCATCCTGCCTGCTAGCCAGCCTCCACCAGACTGCCCTCATCACCGGCTTGCCTGGGGTTATATGGAGCCTCTTTGCCCCCTTGTTCCACCTCTTCCTCCCAGCCAGGCTGCATAAGCCCAGGTTGACAGCCCTCCATGTCCCTGAGCCTGTAAGTACTCACTGTTCTTCTTTCTCTGGCACTTACTGACAGGGGCTTCCTTTCTCTTGCTGCAGGCATCAGTTGGCCGGGCGAACTTCTCCCTCAGTCGAAGCAGGACTCAACCGCACTTCTCCCTCAATCGCAACCGGGGGAAGGGGCGGGCCGCCTGTCCTTGCTGCTGTCAGCTGCGGCAGTGCCTGATGCTTCAGTGCTGGACCTGCCACCCTTGCCTCCATCCTTTTGGCTGTTGAAGCATGGGTGCCTGGCCTTGCTGGGGCTGGCAGGCCCTTCTTGTGGCCTGACCCACCAATGGGGCAGGGAGGCACTGGGCTGCTGCTGCCATCCCCATGGAAAAGCCTGCTGGCTGCAGTGGGCATGTCCAGTGAGTGGAGCCCCAGACCAGTTCCCGGACACCTTGTAAAGAGCTGCCTTCATGCACAAGCCAAACCTGGGATTCTTTTATAGGGGAATTTCTATCAAGCCATTCTTCTGTACCTCATTTTCTTAGCCGATGATTAAAATCCTTTCGATTTCACTAGGATACACCCAGTGACACTCCCCTGATAAACAGACACACAGAAGAGAGCAAAGGAAATAAAGTACTGCCAGTGGTGCTTAGAAAGTTGTTAAAGGCACATATTCAACATCCACTTATCTTTTATGTATACAGATATTTGTAGTGATAAATGGCCCATTATGGAAAGAGGTTGTCTGAAGCTGGCTGTGGGGCTGCATGTTGAGCAAGTCCTCTGACCACTTACTGCTCATTTTTTTCTATTATTTGTTATGCCGCTCCATTATTTTACGTACTCCCAGCTTGTCAGCAAAGAACCACACAGACGTAATGGAAACAAATTCAACATTGAGGACACTCTGCCGCTGACCAGAGTGCTGAACATTCCAGCTTTCAGACCTGGAAAAGGATTTCTCTGGTTCCATTCCATTCAAAGTTCATGCAGTTTCCTTTGATTTCCATTCTGCTCACCTCTGCTAAAAATCCCTGTTTTTTTTAGTACTCCAAATTGCATTAAATCTGCATTTCCACCCACCCACCCTCCAAAACATAATGTTATTGCATTTCCTAATCGAACACCTGGCTCGATAATACAGGCATGTCCCAGTATCCACTGATTCGGTATCCATGGTTTCAGTTATCCATGGATACCATGGATACTGGGACACTATTAAAAAGATAGGGGAACATTAAACAAATCTCACTGATGTTCCCCTATCTTTAAAAACTCTAACTCCAGGTTAGGGTTGCGCTTTAAAATATAAAAAAAGAACTTTAAAAGAGAAAAAAACTAAACTAATTTATTAAATGATTGTCAGAACATTTTACACAGTGCCAAGAGTTTAATTGGTGCAGGTTTAATTCTTACTGAGGAATTGGTGCATTTTTTTTCCTTCTTATGCAGCAAGTAATAGCATACATGGCTCACTTTTAAAAATGCCGATGAGGTGGTATAGCCCTGCATGGAATACAGTTACTCTCATGAATAATGAGACTCCTCAGCCCTCCATTTAGGGCACAATCCTAACCTGGAGTTAGGCCAGCACAGTTAGGCCAGCAAAGTTAGACCGGCACAAAGGACACCATGAAGTATGTTTGGACCACTCTTGGAGTCAGAGAGGCCAGCCCACAAGCGTGCATCCTCCTCCCTGAGTCTGAGAGTGGTGCAAACATGCCTTATGGTGGCCCTTGTGTTGGCTACACTGTGCTGGCCTAACTGTGCTGGCCTAACACCAAGTTGGGATTGCACTCTTAGAGCATATATGAACTGGATCTGGCCAGAACAGATGACCGGTAATTCACCAATGCACTTATTGTTGGGATTGCTTCCTTCTTTCCTCCAAGAAGCAATTGTGAATACAACACTCAGGTAGCATTTTCCAAACTAGTTACCTGAAACCGTTCTAACTGCAGATGCTAGGAATCATGTCTGGGATTTTTATGCATGCAAGTCACGAGTTCTATCACTGAGCTATGAGTCTTCCCATTACTGATATGATTTAAATAGGTATATGGGTCACAGAGCCACAGAATGCGTAGCCCTCTTAAATCTTCCCACTCCAGAATACATTGTCTCTCTGATCAGATAATCATTTATTTTATATTCATTGCCCAATCAGTCATTATTTCCAGAAAGCTTGCCTCCCATTCTTGAATTTCTTGTATCTGTCAGAGAGGTAGCCACGTTACCTGGATTTAGTTCTCCATTCTTCCTCATCCATCAAATTATCGATGCTTCTTGGCTTATACAATTTTTCTTTCTATTCTCCAAATATCAACCAATTGGTGGACAAGGTTCCACCACTCTGGCAATTCACTTATACACACTCCAGTGGTAAAGAATCCATTATTGGCTTCCACTGCCTAATTCTACAATCCCTAAAGGTAAAGGTTTCCCCACGACTGAATGGTCTAGTTGTGACCGACTGTAGGGGGCGGTGCTCATCTCCATTTCAAAGCCTGTAGAGCCAGCGTTTTGTCCGAGGACAAGCTTCCGTGGTCATGTGGCCGGCATGACTCTACGCCATAGCGCACGGAACACTTCCCACCGAAGTGGTCCCTATTTATCTACTTGCATTTAGGTGCTTTCGAACTGCTAGGTTGGCAGGAGCTGGGACAAGCAACAAGAGCTCATTCTGTCATGCAATCTTGAACTCCCAACCTTCCGGTCGGAAAACCCAGCAGCAGCGGTTTAACCCACTGTGCCACCATGTCCCTACCTACAATCCCTAGTCAATGACTCATTTTTAACAATATTTTGAACTGAGCAAGGATCATCCCTCTGTTTTGGTCAATAGGGCACTCCCCTTTAAGGACTGGCTTTACAGCCAGGGCATGTTTCTTGACCTGGTGATCTTCCTGGATAGGTGGTCATGGTGAGTAGGCATACATTTTTCCATCTTCCAGTGTAATCCTAAGCAGCAGTCGAATGGCGAGGCAGGCTGGCCAGTGCCTTATCCAGCGCTGCTTTGGGGAGGCTGGAGCCTCCCTGGCACAAGGGCACATTTGTGCCCTTGCCGTAGGGGAGGTGCCAGCCTCCCCTATGGATGCCTCTGATCTGCGCCTGCTAAACAGCGGGCAAAGTTCCAAGGAGAGCGTGCGGCCCAAATCGGGACTGCACAGCCTCGGGATAAGGCCTTGGAGTCAGCCTTATGGCCGAGTCCAAGGCCCGCCTCCCTCCTGGGCCAGCACACCTGCTGGCATGCCCAGAGCTCACTCTCCCCCCACCCAGAAACGCCCTTCCCCTGCCCACTCCCTCCCTCGTCCCCGGCTCATCACACCTCTGCACCAGTCAGGCTTGGCTGGCACAAAGCAAGCAGAGCGTGGGCGCTCTGAGGCGGGTGCTGCTTGCAGCATGGGTCTTGGAGTGAGAGCGCTGATGCGGGGGTGCCGCTCGGCGCCCCTGTGTCAGTGCACTGAGCATAGCGTTGACGGTACAGGGCACCTAGGAGTAAGGTAAAGGTTTCCCCACGACTGAATGGTCTAGTCATTACCAACTGTAGGGGGCGGTGCTCATCTCCATTTCAAAGCCTGTAGAGCCGGCGTTTTGTCTCAGGACAAGCTTCCATGGTCATGTGGCCTGCATGGCTCTACACCATAGCGCATGGAACTCTGTTCCCTTCCCACTGAAGTGGCCCCTATTTATCTACTTGCATTTAGGTGCTTTCGATCTGCTAGGTTGGCAGGAGCTGGGACAAGCAACGGGAGCTCACTCCGTCGCGCAGTCTTGAACTCCCAACCTTCCGGTTGGAAAGCCCAGCAGCAGCGGATTAACCCGCTGCGCCACCACGTCCCTTACGTCCTAGGAGTAGGATGCTAATTAAAGAAAATCCAGGACTTGCAGCTGTCTGGTATGGTCCAGGCCCAACAAGAAAGAGGGTAATGCAGGAATAGGAAAGCACAAGACCAAGATAGTCCTGGGGCATCCGTAGGCATGCCTTCTTCCCATGGCCCCTTTCCATGTGGGAGTACTTTGAGTCCAGAGAGAGGTCTTGCATGGCCTAGATCAGTGTTACAAATATGGGTTGTGACCCACTCTGTGCGCTGACACTGCGCAGCGTTTAGGATTGCGCTGCCCAGGTGCAATCCTAAACTGAGTTAGGCGAGCATAAGCTAAGCCAGCAAAGTTTGGCCAGCACAAGGGCCACCGTAGTATGTTTGAACTACTCTTGGAGTCCGAGAAGCCAGCACACAGATGTGAGCCATCCTCCCTGACTCTGAGTGTAGTCTAAACATGCTTTATGGTGGCCCTTGTGCTGGCCAAACTTTGCTGGCTTAGCTTATGCCGGCCTAACTCTAGTTTAGGATTGTGCTCTGAGTGACATGGAGACAAACCACCAAACAGAGATTATCCATATGGCAGCCCTGTCCAACTCCATAGCTCAATAAGTAGATCAGACGTGAGCCCATAACATGATGACTCTATCAAGGGGCCTTCAAATGGTGGCCATTTTTGAGACAAAAGTTCTTCTTCCAGCAAACTCACACTAGTAAGTTTCTTTCCCTACTTTGTTGATCTCGGCGTCTCTCGCTTATGATATATTTGCTAAACAAAGAGCAATTTTCTCCTTATGCAGGAGTCAGCTAATTAGCACGGTACCCTGTCATTCTGTCACACTGACTTGACAAACAATATAGCAGATTAAAGAGTTGCTAATTGGCTGATACTGTTAGCTGCAATTTCACAGTGCTAATGTACCAAGAAAACATTAAAAAGTTGCTTTGATCAGACTATGGAAAAATTACAGAAAATGAGTCTTGAAAGACGAGTCAGGAAGAGTAAATGTTATGTGATGTGGAGAAAACATACATTATCACTTGGAGAAACTGGAAAGGGTGGTGAAGGGGAGGAAAAAGAAACGAAAAAGCGTGAACACAATGATACAATTTGGGGAGGAACAGAAATAAATCATGTGCCATAATATATACTGCCAGAAGCTCATAAACATTTCCCCCACATTAAACTGACCCCTGTAAATATTGGTAAATCCCATCTGTAATATTAAAGTATACATGTTTATGATAAAGTTCTTTCCAGCTTAAGCGTCACAGATTTCAGTCCACCTTTCAGCAAGAAGAATAAAAGAAACTGATAAATATGTTCATATTTCTTTCCATTTAAGTAGCGCACTTTGAATAATGCCAAAAATAGAGGATGGGATTCATGAACCACTTGCACAAAAATTTTCCCATCCCATTTTCAGCACTTTTGTGTAGGTCCAGCCTGAAACTTCTCCCCCAAATTGGGGTGGGGGAGAAGTTGGATTAAAGGCACAGCAAAATCCGGATTTTCTTTTTCAAACTTCTCCTCCTCTTTTTGTCATCACTGCCAGTTTTGTGATGGCAATGGCAGAAATTCTTCTGGTAGCCCATGACTGATGCAGCATTTTTGTTCTTCTAACTGCTTCTAGGAATCACCGCACATCATTGGTTCCCAAACATTTGCCCGCCATAATGCATCTCACTCTCCAGTCCTTTCTGGGACCTCCTAGAGGGAAGTATAAGCAACTGGAAGCTTCTTCTAGTTCATGGAAGTGACTTCCTGTTTACTTTTGGGTTACTTCCGGGTTAATTCCATGACTTCTGGTTGCTTTTGCAAGGCATTTTGAGGCCTACAAAGGCCAAGGAATGTGCCTGGCACAACCCAGAAGTAGCCTCTGAGGGCTCCCAGAAAGGCTGTGTTGCAGAGCATTGAGCAGGAGACCACAATCCACTTTATATTGGATTGCAACCCACCAGTAGGTCATGACCCACTGTTTTGAAAATGGTGCTCTACAATGTAACAATGTACCTAACCAGTGTAATGGAAAATGTAAAAGATTACCCTGAGGAAATAGGATATGGTGTCAGCAGTGGCCCCTTGTTTAGACAGGGCTGGGAAATACAGGGTTAACCCCAGAGCCTTTGTATACAGTAGCTAGGCCTGAGAAATACAGGGTTTGCTTGCCATGCTTGTGGCTTACAGCTTCAACCTAGTAGAAAACAACCTAGTAGTAGAGGACCCTGAGGAATAAAGGTGGAAGGTGGAAGACTGATTGCCAGGCAGGTGCAGGTGGAAGGAGGTGGAAGAGGAGTGTGGTAGTAGGAGAGAGCTTGGAGAGGAGGTTGGAAGGAGAAAAGTTTGGAAAGTTTGACTCAGAGCGCAATCCTAAACTGGAGTTTGGCCAGCATAAGCTCAGCCAGCAAAGTTTGGCCAGCATCAGGACCACGATAAAGTGTGTTTAGACCACTCTTGGCGTCAGGGAGGATGGCTCACGTCTGTGTGCTGGCCTCTCTGACTCCGAGAGTGGTCCAAACACACTTTACGGTGTCCCTTGTGCTGACCAAACTTTGCTGGTTCAGCTTATGCTGGCCTAACTCAGTTTAGGATTGTGCCCTGAGACTGAGAGCATGACTGACTGATTTGAACTGACTGATGCAGAGGTTCTCAAGTGCTTGTGGTGGTGGTGGTGGTGGGAGAAATCGCAGCAACGCGATTGCTACGATTGCGTCGCTTCTGTCAAAAGATTGGGGCTGGGGGGACTTGCCAGTGCCTGTCCCAGAGTCCAGGAGGGTTGGGGAGCCCTGCAGACCACTCTGCAATTCCCCCTGCATTGGTGCAATTTCCCCTGCCCCACCCTACCCCTCAAGAGGACATAAGCAGGACCTTTCAGGCTGGGGCGTCACAATGCCCCAGTTTGAAAACCACTGGACTAATGGATTGACTAATGTTCACTGACAGAACAGAGGCCACTTGAAACTGCTGGAATTCAGATTGCTGGAGACACCTGGAGTGCCATCCTAACCTACTTGCCAGCACGGACACATCTGTGCCAATGGAGCATGTTCTGTATTCTGCAGTACAATAGTAGTCTAGAATAGTGTAGTGTAGTGCAGTGTAATGTTTGTTCCCTTACCTCGGAGCTGCATTGCCCTTACCCTGGTGCTGGAAAGTTGGATAGGATTGCGCCCTGAGTCACACATGTATGTTTACCTGCAAGTAGGCAAACATTGCTTGGCTCTGATTGAAGTCCATGCAAAAGCTGATGCAAGGCAACCAGAATGTTCCCGATCCAATGGATGTGGAGCTCAACAAATGGTCCCCTTCCCCTAGTTAAAGGGATAAAAAAAGAGGCTTAAACAGCTTGTCTCATATAGCTAGGTTGGTCCTGATAGAGTGATGTTTTAAAAAGCAGGTCCTGGTGCTAAAAAGATTGGGAACCCTTGATTTGGATCAAGCCATTTCTTCCATGCTGCTCAGAACTGCCCGGCCTAGTTTCCGAAGTGCTGGCCATAATCACTTGAAACACTTCCTTCTCCATGAGGGAGCTTTGCACGTACGTCTCCTCTACCAGTTTTAGTTGCTGAAAGCGACTATGGAGGCCTATCCATCTTACAAGCCACAGACGTTTTTATTAAGACAGAGGCAGAGTGAGCCTGCCCTCCATGAATAGCAAATGACAAGCAAAACCACCGTGGTTTGCAGGATTTCTTTGTGTCAAGCAAACGTCCTTCCTGTGAACGAATTGGCAAAGTCAAACGCACACATCACGACTTAATGCGAAGTGAAACATGAACATAATTCTCAACAACTTCGCAAGTCATGAAAAATAAATAGACATTACTTTGAGGGAAAGCCAAACGATAGTCTGTGGAAGGAAGAGGAAGGAAGACATGGAACAGTCTTTCAGCCATGAGACAGCCTATAATTAGCGAACTCAAAGGATTAAACACACCATTTATATAAGGTGTTTGCATAAGTTGCCACACAGAAGCTGGAGTTGCCAAATGTCCAGAAAAAACATGGACCTGGCCGGTGCCTGTTCTTTCAACTGAAACTTGATCAACTTGATCAGGAACTGAAGGACCTCATATGGTACACAGTGGAATGCTGCAGTACTGCAGTCACAAGCTCTCTCCATGACCTGAGTTTGATCCTGGTGGAAGTTGGGTTCTCAAGCAACTGGCTCAAGGTCAACTCAGCCTTCCATCTCGCCAAGGTCAGAAAAATGAGTTCCCAGCTTCCTGGGGTAAAAGTAGTTGACTGAGAGCGCAATCCTAAACTGGAGTTAGGCTGGCATAAGCTACTCTGAGTCGCTACTCAGAGTCAGGGAGGATGACTCACATCTGTGTGCTGGCTTCTCTGACTCCGAAAGTGGTCCAAACATACTTTATGGTGTCCCTTGTGCTGGCCAAACTTTGCTGGTTTAGCTTATGCTGGCCTAACATACCCTGAGGGTACAATCCTAATCTGGAGTTAGGCAGGCACAGTTAGGCCAGGAAAGTTTGGCCAGCACAAGGGCCACCGTAAAGTATGCTTAGACTACTCTCAGAGTCAGGGAGACCAGCACACAGAAGTGCACCATCCTCCTTGAGTCCAAGATTTGTCTAAACGCTCTTTATGGTGGCCCTTGTGCCAGCCAAACTTTGTTGGCCTAACTGTGCCGGCCTAACTCCAGGTTAGGATTGTGCTCTGGGGAAGGCAATGACAAATCATTCCATACAACTAAGGGCTCAATCCTATCCAACTTTCCAGCACCAATGCAGCCATGTCAATGGGGCGTGCATCCTGCAGTGGGAGGGCAGTCATGGAGGCCTCTTCAAGGAAAGGAAACATTTGTTCCACTACTTTGGGGGTGCATTATGACTGCATTGGCTCTGCCAAATTGGATAGGATTGGGCCATAAGTCTGCCTAGCAAACATCGTGATATGATATTACTCCACGGGTCAGTAATGCCACTGCTACCAAAGCTGATTTTCTGGGCCCGATCCTACCACATCCTCATTTTCCATTTAATTTTCCATTTCCATTTCTGCCATATTTTCTGCTGGACTAACCACCTGATGGCGACTTTAAATGCACATAGTAAACATTGTCCCGGTCCCCCTTCCCCAATACCAGAAGGGAAGGCAGTTTTTCAGCATGGACAAAAATGTTCTTAAATATTCTTCCCCTGCCACAATTTTGCAACAAAAAAATCACATTATTCATTTCTGTTTGTATCAATGGTGAGGGCAAATGTTTCAAACCAGACGAAAGAGATAAAATAGAAATGAATTAAAGGACCGTCAAAAGTATTATTGAATAGAAAAATTCCTTTGCCTTAACCATTGGCAGCCAAACTATATAAATGTAATTATGAAAGCTCTGTGGAGGGGTGGGGGAAGAAAGCTAGACACACACACACACACACACACACACACACACATACACACAGAGAGAGAGAGAGAGAGAGAGAGAGAGAGAGAGAGTGAGAGAGAGAGAGATCAAAAGAGTTACCATTTTGCATTAAAATCTTCTGATTGCCAAAGCATGAAAAAAAGAAACAGTGTCCAAAAATCAAACTTGGAATATGATTAATGTTTTCTCAGTCCCCAAAGGTCACTTAAGTAGAGGATGGGAAAAAAATGGTGTGCCTCACAGTTACAATCAATTAAATATTAGAAGACAGGATAATAAGAACAAATTACAGCATTTGGAGTGATTATAAAAATTAACAACAGACCAGCATTAATTGTGTTACTTTTAGTTAATGCTCTCTTGGACAGGTTGTAAATTGATGGGTAGTGAAAGGAAAGGTCAAGGCAGTCCCATACTAATCCCATTTGTATCTCCTGAAGGAAGGGAAATAACACTACACAATGGCCAGCAAATGCATTAATGCAATGTTATGAAACAGTATTAAGGCTTGCTCTGAGAACCTTGGAAATGGAATCGGATGCTTTTTCAAAGAGAGAAATGCCTCCGGTTGCAAAGGTGGGTGTGCTCATAAAATTACAAAAACATGACAGAGGTGTAGAGGTCAGTGATGTAGCTACATAAGTGCAGCAGGTAGCAGCTGCTCCGGGCTACACACTGCCAGCTGCTGGGTGTGCTACAATCTAGCCGCCCGCCATTGCCTTGCGTAACTTACAGCACCATCCTATACGGCGCGTAGTGCTGCCCCGACATCGCTGCGTCAGCGCTACGTCATTAGCGCTGATACTGGGGCGCCGAGCAGCACCCTCGTGCCAGCGCTAAAGCTTTCAAGCTGACACTATGAGTAGCATTGGCTTGAGAATGCTGACGGGGAGCTTCCCTTGCACCGACCGAAGCCGGTCAGTGAGAGGGAGGCTCCGTCCTGTTTCGGGACGGGGATGGGTGGGGGACGGGGGCTGGAGGCGAGACGTGGGCAGGTTCAGGATTCGGCCATATGGCCAAATCCTAGACCCGTTCAGGAGGCCGCATGGCCCCGATTCAGACCACACGGTCTCCTTGGATCTTGGATCTCCTTGGAACTCCTTGGTTGGAGTGGCATGAAAGTGTCCTGATATTGCTTCCAGGCAGGGGCATAGTTAAATAAATGCAGGGAGTGCAATTGCAACAGGCAACCAGCTTCATGGGGGCAACAAGCTGAGCTTGACATTAGTGGCCAAAATGGTGAAAACCTTGGTATGGATGAATAATGTTCTGGGCTGCTGGGGGTGGAGAGAGGCCTGATTTGGAACACCTGTGCTGAGGCTGAGCTTGCAACTCACAGCACCATTTGGCTTTTCCCTCCAGGCAAGTACCATCTTAAGCCTTTGGCTTGCTGGAGGCGCGAGCCTCTGGCGCGAGCCAAAGGGCAAGAGCCAAAGGGCTCTTTGCCCGTGGCTCTTCGCCTGGGGAGCTGAGACTGGAGCCAAGAACATCTGCTGCTGTGCCTGCCTCCCTCAGTGTTCATCTCCCGTGGACCATCAGGCTCCAACCACGTTTTTACTTTTGGAGCCTAGTCGCCTGTCAACAAGCCACCACCAGCCATTTTAACTGAGTGAGTGATAGTATGATTGTGACTTCCTGGCCGGAGTGAGAGTCTGGCCAGGAGAGTGGAAGGCTATCCCTGCCTCTGTGAGAGGGGGGCAGGGAGGGAAGGAACGAGGACCTCTGCCTCTGTGAGAGAGAGGCAGAGGCCTGCAGCAGCCCAAGCCTCAGTGTGAGGGGGGTGAGGGCTGCTGCACTGGTTTGTTGGTGGGGAGTGTGTGTGTGTGCGTGTCTGTGTTTTTTAGTCTTTGTATCTGCGCTGGTGGTTGGCTTGCAGGTCGCTCCCGCCGGAATTATGTGCTTGACACCTCGAGGGAGCTCAGGGGAGGGCAGGGAGGCCACCATCAGCAGAGGTACGGGTTACGGAAGATATGGCGGTGGGGGCAGGGCCGGACAGTACAGGAGAAGGAGGGTCAGTCGTAGACAGACTGTCCCTCTTTCTGGCCCTTCCCTCATCCCTCTGACCCCTGGTTCTTCTGGCAACAGTCCCCTGAGTCTGAAGCTGCTGCTTCTGAATGCCAGGTCGGTGAATAATAAGACCTCTCTTATCCATGATTTAATCTTGGAGGAGAAAGCCGACCTGGTATGTATCACGGAGACCTGGCTGGATGAGCTGGGAGGGGTTAATCTTTCCCAGATTTGTCCGCCGGGTTTCCGGGTACTTCAGCAGCCACGACTACAGGGGCGGGGAGGTGGGGTTGCGATGGTCTATCGGGATTCCATCTGTCTCACCAGATACCCTGTTCAGCAGTCCACCGGGTTTGAGTGCCTTCGCGTTGTGTTGGAGGGGCGAGACAGAACAGGGATTCTGCTGGTGTACCGCCCGCCTTGCTGCCCAGCAGTCTCCCTGCCTGAGCTGACGGAGCTGGTCTCGAGCGTGGTGTTGGAGTCCCCCCGCCTTCTGGTGTTGGGGGACTTTAATGTCCATGCCGAGGCCCCGGGAACACCTGCAGCTCAGGATTTCATGGCCTCCATGGCAACCATGGGTCTGTCTCAAAGAATATCTGCCCCGACGCATGAGGCGGGACACACGCTGGACCTGGTGTTTACTGCGGGGCAGGTTGATGGTGATCTGGAGGTGGAGGAGATTAAGATCACTCCTTTGTCATGGACAGATCACTGTCTGGTGGGATTTAGGCTCGTTGCGGCTTCTCACCTCTGCAATGGCGGGGGATCACATTTTATGATCCGCCCTCGGAGGCTGATGGATCCAGACGGATTCCTGAGGGCTCTGGGGGATTTTCCTGTTGCCAGAGTTGGAGACCCACCCGGTGCCCTGGTCGACCTCTGGAATACGGAGATGGCCAGGGCCCTGGATGAGATCGCTCCTGAGCGTCCTTTGCCCAGTCGCAGAATCGGAGCGGCTCCTTGGTTTTCTGAGGAGCTGCGAACGATGAAGCGGCAGAGCAGACGACTAGAGCGTCGGTGGCGAAAGACTCGTGCCGAATCTGACCGGACACGGGCTAGGGCCCAATTAAAAGCTTATTCTAGAGCAGTGGTGGCAGCTAAGAGGGCACACCTCTCTGCCACCATTGCATCTGCAGAGAACCGTCCGGCTGAGCTCTTCCGTGTGGTCCGCAGGTTTTTACATCTTGCCCCTCTTACTGGTAGGGAGGAGCACACGGAGGCTCGCTGTGACGAGTTCGCAAAACACTTTGCAGATAAGGTCGATCAGATCCGGCATGACTTGGACGCCGCTGTGGGCATATCTAGTGATGTCCCTGGGGAACCTGTCTATCCTACCATTTGGGATTCTTTTCAGCTTGTAGAGCCTGAGGATGTGGACAGGATTCTCTGGAGTGTGAGACCTGCTGCTTGCCCGCTCGACCCTTGCCCGGCATGGCTAATTAGAGCTGCCCGGGGAGGGCTGGCCGAGTGGACAGGGAGGGTGGTGAATTCATCTCTGAGGGAGGGGGTGCTCCCGCCTGCTTTGAAGCAGGCGATGGTTCGCCCCCTCCTGAAGAAGCCCTCCCTGGATCCCACAAATTTAAACAACTTTCGGCCAGTCTCCAATATCCCATTTCTGGGTAAGGTGATTGAGCGGGTGGTGGCGTCCCAGCTTCAGAGGGTTCTGGAGGAAACGGATTATCTGGACCCATTCCAATCTGGCTTCAGGCCGGGGTTCGGGACGGAGACTGCCTTGGTCGCCTTGGTGGATGACCTGCGCCGGGGGATGGACGGGGGAAGTGCGACCCTGTTAGTCCTACTGGACCTCTCGGCGGCTTTCGACACCATCGACCATGGTGTCCTTCTGGGTCGGCTGGCCGGGTTGGGGCTTGGAGGCACTGTTTTGAAGTGGTTCCGCTCCTTCCTGGCTGACAGATCCCAGAAGGTGGTGCTGGGGGAGGCTTGTTCGGCACCCCGACCTCTTAGGTTTGGGGTGCCACAAGGTTCCATCTTATCCCCCATGCTCTTTAACATCTACATGAAACCGCTGGGAGAGGTCATCCGGGGGTTTGGAGTGGGGTGCCATCAATATGCTGATGACACCCAACTTTATCTCTCCTTTCCCCCTGATTCTGAGGAGGCGGTTGAGGTCCTGGATCGCTGTCTGGAGGCAGTTGGGGGCTGGATGCGGGCGAACAAGCTGAAATTAAATCCGGATAAGACAGAGGTGCTTTTGGTTCGGAAATCCACGGCTCGGGTATTGGACTATCGTCCTGCTCTGAATGGGGTCGCACTTCCTCTGAAGGAGCAGGTTCGCAGCTTGGGGGTTCTCCTGGATTCACAGCTACACCTGGACTCCCAGGTGGCGGCTGTGGCCAGGGGAGCCTTTGCTCAGCTTCGGCTGATCCGCCAGCTGCGGCCGTACCTGAGCTGTGCGGACCTGGCCACTGTGACCCATGCCCTAGTGACATCTAGATTAGATTATTGCAATGCGCTCTACGTGGGGCTGCCTTTGAAGACGGTCCGGAAATTACAACTAGTACAGAACGCGGCGGCTCGGGTGGTTGCTGGAGCACGTCGGTTTGACTCTGTCGAGCCGCTGCTTCGGCGACTACACTGGCTGCCGGTTCTGTTCCGGGCCCAATTCAAGGTGCTAGTTTTGACTTTTAAAGCCCTTTACGGCTCGGGTCCGGGGTATTTGAGGGACCGCCTTCTTCCATATAATCCAACCCGTACTCTTAGATCATCTGGGGGGGCCCTCCTGACTGTGCCGCCACCAGGAGAAGTGAGAGGGGTGGCGGCCAGGAAGAGGGCCTTTTCGGTGGTGGCCCCCCAACTCTGGAACACCCTCCCCTTAGAATTGAGAACTGCTCCCTCTTTGTTTATATTTCGGCGGGGGCTGAAGACCTTTTTATTCCAAAAAGCTTTTAATTGTTGACAGGCTGGCTGGTTATTATAACCCACGGGGCTTGTTGTTTTTTATATTGTTTTTAAATTTGTTTTTAATTGTGTTCTTAATTTTTGATTGTATTGTTTAATTCTGTTTTAATTGTTTTTAATTGTGAATTGTTATATTGTTTTTATATCTATATTGTAATGCCGCCTTGGGTGCCTTCGGGCACAATAAGGCGGGGTACAAATCTAATAATAAATAAATAAATAAATAAATAAATAAAATATATATAACATACAGTATATATGATATATGTTATATCATATATGATGTAAGATACAGTATATCATATACCATTGGTATATACAATATATCAATGATATATCATTGGAAAGGTAATTTCATGCACAATATAATGAACCAAACCTCAGTGTAATATCTTTACTCTTATCAAGGTAAACGTTTCCCCATGACTGAATGGTCTAGTCATGAACGACTGTAGGGGGTGGTGCTCATCTCTGTTCCTAAGCCGAAGAGCTGGCGTTTGTCTGAGGACAAGTTTCTGTGGTCATGTGGCCGGCATGACTATACACTGAGGCACATGGAATGCCGTTACCTTCCCACTGAAGTGGTACCTATTTATCTACTCACTTTTTTACGTGCTTTTGAACTGCTAGGTTGGCAGGAGCTGGGACAAGCGACGGGAGCTCACTCCATTGCGTGGTCTCAAACTGCCACCCTCCTAGTCAGCAAGCTCAACAGCTCAGCAATTTAACCTGCAGCGCCACCGCATCCCTACATTCTATCAGGTTATGGCCAAAAAACCAGAGAAAATCTAAAATACAACAGTGACATCATTTCCTGTTGTGATGGCGCTTCCGGGGCAATTTTTTGCCCTCTGCACTGGGCTAGACTATGCCCCTGCTTCCAGGTTAGAGCAGAAGAGGAGGATTGAGCCATTGGCTATGGGGGGACATCTTGTGAGAGTTAGGGAAGGCTTTGGCTGCATGGGCAGCTTATCAGAATGCCTTTAAAAGAGGAAGACAGGCCGCCAAAGAGGACTTCCCTTGCAATCGCTGTGGGAGCTTGGAGACCCAAGGCTGGAACGGCTGACCTCCACGGCCCCCTGCCCCTTGCACACCACCAAAATGTCCTAGAATAGGAGGGGGAACATCGGGTGTAATTAATTCAGTGTGACACAGAAGGTGCTATGTAACTGGAGTGTCCAGACTACATCTGACCTTGCTGGCTAGAAATCATCCTATTTACTTGGTACTTGTACATAAACTGATTTGGGCTGCCACAGTAGGGCTACTCAAGACACACCAAGCTGTCACTTCTATGATTGTCTTTTCCCTGAAAAAAAAAAAAAAAAAAAAAACCTTGGGGCACTTTTGACAATGCCTTAATAAAAGGGAGCACTCCTTGGCAATCTCTTCCTTCAATTACAACATCAACACCCAAAGGGAGTGGATTTGGAGGTCACGTGTCAGAGGACACAGAAGGGCATTCTGAAAACCTTCATGGGGCTGTCATTATGGTCTGAATAGGAAGGTGAGGATCAGGGTACAATCCTAACCTGGAGCTAGACCGGCAGTTAGGCCAGTAACGTTTGGCTGGCACAAGGGACACCGTAAAGTAGGCGCTGTGAACGCAATCCTATACTATGAACGCAATCCTATACTATGCCGGCCTAGTAAGGCCGACATAGCAGGGCTGTATCCTAAAGCCCATTAGGAGGCAGCATCAGCAACATCCAGGACAAGGGGAGGTTTTCCCCTTGCACCCGCGTAAGCCCCAGTCGCCCCTATGGGCCTGCTCAGATCTGAGCCTGCTGGTTTGTAGGCACAGAGGAACATGCACAGAGGCCCCGAATTGGGCCGCCCAGGCCAGGGATGGGTGTTAGGATACGGCACTACAGCCGTCTTGCGTCACAACCGGCGTCTCCACCCACTGCGCCGCCCAGTTATGCCCCCGGAATGCCCCTGAACGCCCTCGTGGGGGCCCTGCACCGACCGATCAACGCTGATGACTGGCGCATGGCCTATGCTGCCGACAGTCACAGTGGCGCCCGAGCACTGCTGCTCGTGCTGGTCCAGCACCACAGCGCCGACGTAGATGCGCTTGATGGCACGTTTGCGACAGCATTCGGCCAGCACAAGAGCTTAGCACCGGTGCAAGGAGGGTATAGGATTGCGCTGTCAGAGCCAGAGAGGCCAGCACACAGACGTGCACCATCGTCCCTGACTCTGAGAATGGTCCAAACGTACTTTACAGTGGCCCTTGTGCCAGCCAAACTTTGCTGGCCTGACTCTGAATCTGCTGACCTGGCGTTTCAGGGAGGGCTATACTCTGGTAGACCCTCCTTTGCATGCAGAAGTTGCATGAATACTGAGTTGAACACTGAGCTAGAGGGACCAAATTGGCTATTCATAAGCAGTGGCGTAACTTATGGGTGGACCAGTGGTACATTGCCCTAAGAACTGTGCCTTGGGGATGTCATGAGGCGCCTTTTGGAGGCTTTCTAAGGCCTGGGAAGGATGTATGTGGCCTCCCAGTGCCCCAGAAGGCCCCTTTCCTACTCTGGGAGTTGCAGTTCCGGGTCAAGTGCCAGTGGGGCAGCGCAGGCCTTCCTGCCAGTGCTCCTTCCAAGTTGTCAACAAACAATTTATGGCACTTTTGCAATGGCTAGTAGCAGTGCATGCTTAGGATTGTGCCATGAATGGGACAAACCAGGAATGGCCAACCCCCACCATGTGCCACTTTTTACATACATAATCTTGAATGTGCTACTCCATGTTATTTTGGCTCCCTCTGGACCTGATTGGGTGGTTTCACCAACCCACTTGACCTGCCCAGCTTTCACTCTGCTATCTTTGCCCTGCCCTGGCCCTTGTCAATCTCTTTCTGGGCTCTGAGCTGTAGTGTGGTGCGCTGGCAGCCATTTTGCCCTGCTTCAACTGGCATGGCCATGAGGGTGCAATCCCTAAGGCGCCCTTGAGCTGACTCTAGCTGCTTAAATCGGCCCAATGTCACTAGTGTTGACGCAGGGGCCCCCGACTGGCACCCCGCAGTGGCGTCAGTGCCATTGGGCCAACGCTAGCAGCATCGTTGGCCCAAGGGCGCCAAGCCGAGGCCCTGCCGCACCGCTCGTGCACCAGCTGAACTTGGCTGGTACACAAGTGGTTCTGGGTGGAGGGAGTGCAGGCGGGAGGGAGGGATGGCCTGGGAGGCTGGCCGGCCTGGGGATGGGGGTATCCCCAGGCCATGGTGCCCCAATTAGGGCTGTGCAGCTTCTTCGGCTCTGTGCCTGCTAAATAGCAGATGCAGAGCCGAGGAGCCCATAGGGGAGGCTGGAGCTTCCCCTGGGGCAAGGGCATGAATGTGCCCTTGCCCTGGTGAGGCTCCTCAGAGCTCCAAAGCTGGGCTGGATACAGTGCAGGCAGTGATGTCATCCGGGCGCACCAGGAACCGGAACACCCGGATGATTGGCAGCCCTCTGCCCCTATGGCGGAGGCCAGCCACGCCTTCCTGCGCCTGGAATCGCTCCATTTCAGAGTGATTCGGACGCACGGGAGGGCGGGAGGGCCCAGGAACAGCTTGCCCGTCCTCGGGAGAGGCAGCATGGCCCGGGCCCGTCCACGGAACAAGCGGAACACCGTACCAGCCCATTCCGCCCGGATGCCACCGCTAAGTGCAGGCCCACCAGCCTCGCTGTTCCAGCACAGCTTAGGCTTGCACTCAGTATCCGCATGCCACTAGTGGCACGTGTGCCATGGGTTGTCCACCTCTGGCTTCAGCAGAGCATCATGTGCTCCTTGGAGTTCAAGACTCCTTTGACTCATGATGCCAATCCTATTCTTGGTAACCGTAAATGTGGGTTGATTTAGACATGCCTTTAATTTTCCATGCTTCTAAATATAGAGGGGTTATTTTCCCCCTATTTGTCAGGGTAGCTTTTTCACATTGTTCTTTTGAAACCACATTTATGGATAGGTTTTACGATTCAAAAAAAAAATCAATATTTTACAATTGACATTAAAGGTATTAAACCAAACGTAATTCTTTGAGCTAATACTGCCTTACAAAGGATTAACCAGAAAGAACGTCTCAGCAAATGTCAAAATCAAAATCCTTTACACTCACAAGCAATCAAATTTGAATGTAATAGAACACTTTAATGAATTCTGAGTAATGTACATCAAATCTAAGAATACATTAAAAATGAAATATATTTTCTTATATTCTGTCTGTTACTTCTACAGTCTACTTGCACTAATGATGTATGAACCCCTGCTAGGCTAAATTCAGGATTGTGCTTGGTAAACCAAGCTATTTTCTGGTACCAGAAAAATAGGTCATGTTTTCCAAGGCAGGTTCTCAATCTGGAAACTCTCTTGTGCACCTGATCACAGTACAGGTATGCATTGCTTAACAATGGTGATACCTTCTCCGAAACCCATTGTTATGTGCATTTGTCATCCAAGCTACATAGCGACGACATAGATTGTTGTCCAATCTACAGAATGCCTTGTGGCAGCCAATAAGATACCAGTAAGAGAACTAGGTCCAGTGGGTATAAACTGCAAGAGAGGACATTCCGGTTGGACATCAGGAAGAATGATGGGGGGGGAAGGTGGTTCGACGGTGGAGCAGATTGCCGAGGGAGCTGGTGGATTCTCCCTCACTGGAGACCTTCAAGCAGAGGCTTGACAGGCACCTGCTGAAGACGCTCTAGGAGGATTTCCCGCTACAGGAACTAGATTATACTAGATTATACTAGTTGCACTAGATTATACCTTGTAGGTCCCTTCCAACTCTATGAATCTATACCAGAAGGCTTTGCAGTGCCACAGGGCACCTGCCATGACTCACTCAAATTTGGGTCATGACCCAGCAGGTGGGAAAGCGGTGGAACGCGGCGTGACGCAACGGGCGGACTGCCGTTCAAAGGTAAGTCCCACCCAGCGTACCGGGTGAATGACACCACTGGTCATGACCCACTGGTGGATCCCGACCCACAGTTTTGGAACTGCAGCTCCATCATCGCATATGTGGTTAGTCATTGACTAGCATGTTGTTATGTGGCACATACTCTGTCCATCATCAGGAAAAAGAACAGGACTTTGGGACTACCATCCCATAAGTCCCCAAACACTGTCTCCTCTGTGCACTTCCCTTACTTCCCTAGCTTGGGAGCAGCTGCAGTAACAGCAGAGATGGAAGCAACTGAGATCCATAGGCCAAGAGATCTGGTGTCCTCTTCCTTCCTCTTCCTCTGGCACCTAGAATATTAGTGTCCCCATGATTATGAGCTCTAGGAGATCTTCCTTTTGTAGGGCATGCAGGTTAGTGGTGCTAAACGTACTTCATTAAACTGATAAAGTGCTGACAATGTGGTGGTATGATGCTATGCAGTGCACAAGGAGCAAGCCATCCCTGAGAAAAATAGTCTTCAAGAAGGTGGTTTCTTCCTTAATAAACTCCATCATTGGAGATCTTTAAGCAGAGACTAGATAGCCATCTATCAGGGGTGCTGTAGTTGTTGACTATCTGCATTGGTAGGGGCTGGAGTTGATAATTTTATAGGTTCCTTCCACCTCTATGATCCTGGGGGTACAATCCTAACCTGGAGTTAGGCCAGCGAAGTTCGGCACCAGGGCCACTGTATAGCTGGTTTGGACCACTCTTGGAGTCCGGGAGGATGGTGCATGTCTGTGTGCTGGCCTCTCTGACTCTGAGAGTGATCCAAACATACTTTACAGTGTCCCTTGTGCAAGCCAAACTTTGCTGGCCTAACTTGTGCCGGTATAACTTAACTCCAGGTTCGGATTGCGCCTTAAGGGAACAGATTAGAAAGGATGGTGGAGATTTGGGTGTTAGGAGGGTGATGGAAAGAGGAAGGAGGGAAATTATTTTCTGGCTCAGAAACTTTGAACTTTGAATAACGTGGGGATCATAATTTTCACAGAGCATTGCAAGTCCCTGAATGTCACGTTGCCATATGAGTTGTGGTGACAGGTCTCATTTAAATAATGGATAACTGTTGGCAAATGTATTATAAAAGCCCAATCCTATATTTCAGGGACATCATTCTCAGCACTCTAGGATACACCCTCAGACAGCAGGGCCACTCCAGCCCCTCTAATGGATGTGACCCAACAACTGGTGTGCCCTCACTGCCAACACAACTTCAGCTGGCACAAGTCCCCAAACAGGGTGGAAAAGTGAACAGGACAGTGAGGGCCCAGTGAGCGCCATGTTCTAAATCCCCTCCAGATGGCCTGAGTACAGATGGCTTGTCACAGTTGCTCCTTCCAACTGCTGGACTCCCCCAAGCTCTTACTCTGGGGAGGCATGTGCACTTGGCTCTCTCTCTCTCTCTCTCTCTCTCTCTCTCTCTCTCTGTGTGTGTGTGTGTGTGTGTGTGTGGCCAAAGAGACTAGCCCTCTAATGCTGGGATTCCTAGCAACTCTCTTTTTGGCCCCTTGCTATCTATACCACCATAGCTCCTGTACAAGGAAATGGTGTGGCATCTTTGTGTCACCGTGTGTGTGTGTGTGACAGCATCCTGTGGGCAGTTGCTGTGTTGCTCTTTGGGGGGATGGGGACTCTCTGATGGCCATTGGCGGCAGCCACCTCTGCCTCGGAGGAACCAGCCCAATGTTGGCTGCATTTCCCAACTTCCCTTGGATGGTTCTGTTTGGTGGTGCTTCCCTGGCCACCTGGCACTGGACATGTGGCAGTGATTGACTCCTTGCAATTCCAGCCTCTATTCATCGTCACTCTGCTACCCTAGATAGTGCTTGATGTCGGTGTTTCCACGGGTGCTGGTGGATTGCTGGAAGGGATGAATTTTCACGGAGCTGTTTGTTCTACTCAGAGGAATACTGAGAAGGGCACTAAGTTTTGCAAGCAGCCATTCATAGCCTCCATTTTGCTCTGGCCACTGGAAATGGCTCAGAAGAAGAGGGTGAGCAGCTGCTTGCAAAACCTAGTGCTGTGACCCCCCTCTAGGTATGCCTCTGGGTCTACCTTTCCCCCTTTGCACTCCATGAGTTGAACAGCCAAATCCTATCGCCCGCCATGTTTTAGCATGAAGCTGCACCAAGAAGGCACATGCTGCTTGCTATGGTGGCTACCCAATTGCCTGTGAGTCTCCTTGGACCTATGCCAGCCATTCAAACCAGGCAGGTTTGAAAGGAGGGGAGAAGATTCTGGCGCACTCGTGTGCCACTACAATCCACCCCTCCTCTCAGCCCCTTGCCCTTCCGTCCCTCTCCTTGCCCCCAAACTCCCCCTGCCCTCCCCCTCCCCACCCACATCCTTGCCGCTGACTTACGGGAGTTGGTACAGCCCGAGTCCCACAGGGGGCAGAGATGCAAAGGTGCTACCATTCTGTGACAGGGGACGCAACTGGTATTGCTGGATAATTGTTCCACTGTCATAAAAGCCATTTAACTTATTATTTGCCTGCAAACCACTTTGTGAACTTGTGTTGAAAAGCGGTATATAAGTACCTATTGACTATTGATTGGATAAAAGGCCCATTGGATTGGGCCCTAAGTCAGGTTGAGCATGTTATGGATGTAGCAGGGACTCCACTTGTGCATAGGATTGTGCCAGAAGTCTCTCTGTAGAACTGCACCAGACGTCTCTGTAGAATTGTGCCAGAAGTCTCTCTGTAGCATTTGGGGTTCTTCAGTCTAGAAAAAAGGCACCTAAGGGGGGACATGATTGAGACATACAAAATTATGCATGGGATGGATAGAGTAGATAGAAGGGCATTCTTTTCCCTCTCACACAACACCAGAATCAGGGGACAGCCACGAAAATTGACTGTTGGGAGAGTTAGAATGGATAAAAGGAAATATTTTTTTACCCAGTGGGTAATTAAGCTGTGAAACTCCTTGCCACAGGAGGTGGTGATGGAGTCTGGTCTAGGTGCCTTTAAAAGGGGATTGGACAGATTTCTGGAGTAAAAGTCCATCCTGGGTTATAGGCCATGATGGGTTGTGCAACCTCCTTACAACAGAATTAGGCTACTTCAAAATGCCAGGTGCAAGGGAATGGCAGTAGGATGCAGGAAGCTAGACTAGATGGGCCTTTAGCCTGATCCAGCAGCTCTCTTCTTATGTTCTTAAGGCCCAGGCTGGATTGCAAGTTATTATAGCTCCCTCCCCACATACAGGATAGCAAATTCTGTTGTATTTACCTCATATTTTCCTCATAACCTTACCTCAGAAATTTACCTTAGAATGCCAGATACAAGGGAGTGGCAACAGGATGCAGGCATCTTGTTGTCTCGTATGCTCCCTGAGGCAACTGGTGGGCTGCTGTGAGATACAGGAAGCTCGGCTAAATGGGCCTTTGGCCTGATCTAGCAGGGCTCTTCTTATGTTAGGGAGATTCTTTTGTGCTTTTTGTGCTTTTTTGTACATACCAATGAAAACTTGAGGTGACAGAGATAAAGAAGGAGAAATGTCTATATGCCTCTCTTGATACGTTGGGAAAATTCATTTTTCCATTATCTCCCAGAAAACTACTGATAGAAGCAAATGGGAAAGGAAAGGAAATAAAGATGGCTTGCAAATAGATTCCTAGACACGTAAGAGGTGCTCGACTCAAAATATCCTCAGGGGTTGTTATGTCTAGTCAACATTTCCATTTCTCGAGCTTGAGCCAGCAAGGAAGAAAACCCTGTCATTGCAATTTGTCACACATTTTGTGAGGCTGCGTGCTGTACAGCTAAAGTACCATCTCCTGGCCCAGAGCAATTCTGGATGCTTGTGATATAGAAGAAAAAAGCCCTCCACATAATGAAAGACAAACACCGTAAGAAAGAAAACAAGTTACACCTACAAATTGAGACCCCACAGGTTGCGCCGGGCCTGTTGAACGTTCCAAAAGGGACATCAGCACAATTAGTTTTTTTCTTTAAGATGTCAGGACTCAGTTTAGAACCATTGCAGAAGGCCACAGGATCAATTCCTGGCACAGTTTGGGAAAGACCCACTGAAATCCTGATTCGTTGTCGGAAGTACAATGCAGACCCTAATTAGTTAGCAGTAAGATGTTACGCAGTTCTGGAAGCTTCCCCTGTGTAGCAGTATGAAAAGAGCCACTAGAGGCAGATTGATGGAGTAATCCCCTATGTGACGTTGCACCAACACTACGTGCTACCGTTGGCACAACATCACTAGCGCTGAACTCGGCTGGCGCAAGGGCGGTTCTGGGAGGAGGGAGGAACTTGGTGGGGCTGGCAGGCTGGTGGGCGTGTCAGCCTGGGGAGGGGGGTTGGGATGTGGCCGCATCCAAGGCTCTGTCCCCAGGCCACATGGCCCCAATTTGGGCCACTTGGCTTCCTCCAAGGAAGAACGTGCCTTGCCCCAATATGTTCCACAGTGCACCTAAGCTACGCTAGATATGGCACAGGTACATTCCAGATCAACTTGGTTATTGCGCTCTGATTATGCTCAAATTCCTGGGGGGAACTAGGAAATACTTAATAAGCAGCACTCATGAAAGGCCACAGACCAAGGAAGCTCTGTAAACCTTTGTTTCAAGAACAAGCAATGGCATAGCTAAGGTGGGGCTGGGAGGTCCATTCCTCCCACCACCACCTGCATGGCAAGGTGGCTGTTTTCCACTTTCTCTTGGGGGGGGGGGGTGACAGTGCTTCCCTGAGTGCCAAATGCCACAAAATCGGCCCTCCCACCCGCCCGCAGCACCATATGGCTCCAAATGGAGCTGTTTTTGGTGGTGAGGGCTAGGCATAAACTGGGAAGGGGTGACAGCAAAGGCAGGAGAGGTGCCACACTGCTCTTTTATGTCATCCACCTGGGAGCCACCAGGCCTGGCAACCCAGCTGAGAACAAGGGCACAGGGAGTCTACAATCCAGTTGGACGACACATTGAGCATACAATCTTGGAACACCCTACGTGTGTTTTTTAGACCTGTCCTTGTTCTAGTGCAGAGTTCCTCCAACTGTGGGTTGGGATTCACTTGGTAGATCACGACCTGATGTCAAGTGTGTGACAGAAAACTGGGAGCAGCTTCCCATCTTCGAAGCTGCAGGTCTTCCTCTTGTTATACTCCCTTTGTGAGTGTTAACAGTTTGAATTTGCATGTGAGGTTTTTGTTGTTGTTTTTTAATTTTGTTCTTAGTTCAGTGCTTTTACATAATGTTTTGTCCTAATCTTGCTTTCTGTCAGGGATCTTTCATGGTTGTACAATTGCTGCCAGTTTGCATTCCAGGAGTATCAATCAATCAATCAATCAATCAATCACTTGTATTTATAGACCGCTTTTCAACACAAAGTTCACAAAGCGGTTTACAGGCAAATAATAACATTAAAGTTAAGTGGCTCCCTGTCCCAAAAGGGCTCATAATCTAAAAGAATGGAGAACACCACCAGCAACAGCCAGGAGAAAGACACTGTGCTGGGGTGAAGAGGGACAATTGCTCTCCCCCTGCTAAATATAAGAGGACACCACTTGAAAAAGTGCCTCTTGCCCAGTTAGCAGGGGTTAGCAGGAGTATCATTTTATTATGTCATGATGGGCACTTCCTGCTTGACTTCCAGTCAGTCATGGACCTACCATTGGGCAGGGAAGGCAAGGGCCCCTGGGTGCAGAGCACCTGGAGCAGGCAGAAAGCTGAGAAGAGGCGCTGCACTGCTCGAAGAGGCACATGGTTTTGGCCCTCCTGCCCGCCCTTGGCCCTGTGTGGCTCCAAAATGGAGCCTGGCATGTCGGGAGGGCATGTCAATGGGCGGGAAGAGGTGGAGAGCTGCCACTAGAGATGCAGAGTGTCGACCTGGCCCCTGGGTAGAGCGTGGGCCGGATGTGCCACTGTTTATCTACGCATCCCTCAAAGAAGACACAGACAAGGACTGTATGGTATAAAGGGCCACTTTATTAACTATTTACAGTCATCAGGCAACAGGGTCAACTAGAACGCGTGCGGGTCCCCAGGGGGAAACGATGCTGCCTGTCTACCTCCCCCATTTCCTCAGGGCAAAACCTGAGGAATGACCCGAGTCAATGACCCGAGGCGCCCTTCTTGGTCACCCCGAAGGGTTTAAGCGGCTGGGTTGCCAGTCACCAGGCGTACCCAGGTGGACCTGGAACATCCCAAGCATGGGTTCGCCAGCCCGCATCACCCAGCCGGGCAAGCCAGCATGAGCAGGCCAGCCCCCCCGCACTTTGCCACTCCACGATGGACACTGACATCTAAATTTCCTATACCCGCACGTTCTCTGCCTCAAGTACTACACTATTTGAAACAACTCTCCTCCTCCTAACTCCAGTCTGGGGTAGGCGAAAAAACAAGGCCAATCAGGGTGATGGTAAAAAATTCCTACCCGGTCCCAACCGGCAACCAGAAAACCTCAGACTGAATGGGAGGGAGGGTGGGTGACCACTTCCCGAGCCTGAATGCCACGTGGAGCCAGCAGCTAATTAGCTGGCCCCCAGCCAGCCAATGGCTGGCCAGTCCTTGCTCTGTGCCTCATGGGGGGGGGGGCGTGATAAACCTTGGCAGTGTGCAATTGGGCACACTACCCCCTTCCAGTTATGACACCACTTCCAGGTTAATGACATCACTTCCAGTGGGGTTATCACAAGTGCCTTCCGAAGAAGTGGGTCCTGGTCTAACTCCACTGTTGAGATCCACTCTTCCAGTGTTTCATTCAGTTTTGCTTCATTATCACATCATTAACGTACCAGTAGTTCATCAGTGGGACCCTATGCACAATGCAAACACGATGTATCCAGGAATCATATTTAATTGAGGAATTGCATCAATACTCACAAGTGAGCCTCAATAGGTAAATCCATGCAAATATGAAAGGGGACGGGCCCAATTTCCCTGGATGTTTCAAGGCACATTAACTTCAAATATGAAAGACATGTGGGCCTTCTGTAAAACTGAAAGGCAACTAGCAAGCTGAAAAAGAATCCTGCTGATATCTGGTCACCAAGCACTTAATAGAAACGCATTATCCAAGCTGTTGGAGCAGGAGCTTTGAAATGGAAAAGTAAAACCCAATGCTTCAGTCTAATGCTCCTTTCAACTGATGTCAATGACCAAGATCCAGACTCCCATGTGATAACACCAATTCCCCTCTGCAATCTACTGATAGGGAATGCAACTGGGCTCTGTGGATCACAGCCACCAAACAGGAGCTCTCTGTGCAAGATCCAGGCTCCTATGTGCTAACGCCAATTCTCCTCTGCTGTCTATAGAGAGGGAATGCAGTTGAGCTCTGTGGATCACAGCCGTCAAACAGGAGCTCTCCATGCAATTATGAAATCATAGGATAAGATGGGAGGTACCACCAATGGATGCATCAGATGGGACTTGCCTGAATTAAGCCTCATGTGTAAGGCACCTGAGATATATAGAGAATGCTATCAGCACAGGCTACATTCTAATGCTAATAATCTGTGATTATTAGCAAGTCCATGCAATGCTCATCATTTTAAACGTAGTCCTTTATGCATATAGATATACTTGAACATGTATATCTTAAATGACAAACACTACATTGGACCAAATGTATATCTTAAATGACAACATGTATATCTTAAATGACAAACACTACACTGGACCAAAAATTATTCCAAATTTAGTTGTAAAACCAGGGTGTTGTGTTTTTTTAACCCATGACTTTTACATATTTCAGATACACCTGCTGAAAAATTGGGTGGCGTTTCCCCTCCCCCTGGAGTATGTGGAATGCTAAACTAGGGATAAGTCATTTACATAAATCCATAATGCATCCTCTAACTTCTACTCTCTCAAGGATATTATAATGCTAATAAAGAAATGACAAAGCAGGAGCTTTATCTTTTTAGACCCAGTACTACTCCACTTGACATCTGTAGCCCCTGCATGATAAATACAGCTTCAGGCTTCCTATTGTAGCAGCTTCATAATCCTTGCTTCTGGGCACTGACTGTCTAAAACTGCCTGTTAAAGACTGCAAAGGATATTTCGTTAATGCAAGTTTTTTTTTCCCTCAAGGAAAAAAATACCACAAGTTATTTTTGTGAATATATACTCCTTGAACGTCCCTGATTTGTAGCCAAGTATTTATGTGATCGATACTTAGGTAGTTTCAGATCTGACCCTTTAGAAATCTCTCCAGGCATATCTATATGATAGACTTAAGTTGGTCTAAGACCATGGAACAGGGAGGGTGGCCCTGTTGGGAGAGAGAGAGGCATGGTGGGAGTACCCTTGGTCACAAGCTGGCCAGTGGAGAATGATGTTGCCCCAGCAAAGTTCCAAGCTGACATGGAAGCTTTATAGTCAGGAAGAGTCACTGGTAGAATCAGTCTAAGGGCGCAATCCTAACCTGGACTTAGGCCGGCACCGTTAGGCCAGCAAAGTTTGGCTGGCACGAGGGCCATCGTAAAACCCATTTGGACCACTCTTGGAGTCAGGTGCACATCTGTGTGCTGGCCTCTCTGACTCCGAGAGTGGTCCAAACATACTTTACGGTGTCCCTTGGGCTGACCAAACTTTACTGGCATAACTGTGCACAAGCAGCTGCGCCAGCTCACGGGCACTACTGCACCCGTCAGCTGGACTTGTTGAGTACTGGCTTGGCTCTTCTGGCACAGGGTCGTGCTGAGGGTGTGCCAGAGGTGGGCAGGAGGCATAACCGGGCAGCACCATGGACAGAGGGGGCAGAGATGGGACATGGCTATTGGGCTGTATCCAAACCCCCATCCCCAGGGTGGGTGGGCCCCGATTCGGGCCACTCCTGGCCAATTGGCCTGATATTTTGCTGGCCAGATCAGAGCAGCCCCATAGGGCTGGCTGGGGCTTACCCTGGGACAAGGGGAAAACTGAGTCCAAGTGTGGCCCCATTTTTGGTGGTTCATGAAACTGACAGGGCAGATTAGGCTACGTGTACCAAGGTTAAACAAGCGACTATTTGGATGGGGGGTGGAGAGCGCTGCTGTCCAATCACCATTGTAGCTACACCCCTTGGCATTTATAAATCAAGCAGCAGCCTCTAGGGCAACAGTCGCCAAATTTGTGACCACTGTGCGCCAAGAAACCCTTCCCCGTCCTGAATGGCACTTACTGTTCCTTTGAAATGCCGCTCCATTTCTAAGCTGATTGGCTGACAGGGATGCTCTGGGCAGTCATGTCTATGCCCAGCATCCTGCTGCACAGCCTTCTGGGATGCCGGACGTAGACATGACTGCCCAGAATGTCCCTGCCAGCCAATCAGCTTAGGAATGGAGCCGCACTTCACTGGAACAGTAAGCACTGCTCACTTGGAGGAAGGGTAGTTCCAAACCCTGGACCCAGCCTGCGGGAGGGGGGTTTGAAGACCCCTGCTCTAGGACCTCTGAAATGGTTGAGAACTGCTGGCTTAAGGTAAGTAGAGCAACAGCTTTTTTTTGCTATTCTGAGCCAGTACCTGGGACTTGAGGTGGGGTGTGGGAAATAGATTCTTATCTTTCCCAAAAGCTGACCAGGCTAAAATGTGTACATATATACACTGCTAATAAAAATGCAGGCCAAATGTGGTCAATAGCCCACTAAAGCAGCATTTTGCTGGTGTCCTTTGACTATTTCAGCAAAATTCATGATCCATAAAATTCAGGACCATAAAATCCATTTCTTGCTGTTTTGTTGACTTAAAGTGTTACTAATCATGCTTGGGGGGGGGAAGCCCACTACTTTTGCTTTGGAAGGCCTTGCTCTATACTTGTGTCAGGAGATGATGAATGGAAGATATTATTTCCTCCTGTCAAATTCGGTCCATGTCTTTTTCTGGCTTGAACACAAACACCTTTGTGATCTCGACATTCATAAATGCAAACTCCCAAGTGGGATAAGAGAGGGCCTTCTACAAAAGATTTGGAATGGGTCACTTAAGTGAACATTGAGTTTTGTTCAGCGATGGGATCCGCAAATTGAAAAGGGGAACGCTGGGCGGGACTTACGCGGGACTTCCACATGATTGGCTGCCCGTCCGCAGCGTTCCGCGGCTGCCCTGGCCTCGGGGGGGCTTCCCCCGGTTGGCGCGCCCCACCGCTGCTTGCCCAGGCACCCAGCGCCCCCCCATCTGTCCTCCGTGGCGAGCAGGAGCCCCCCCCCCCCGAGGCCAGGGCAACCACGGAACACTGAGGACGGGCTGCCAATCATGTGTAAGTCCCGCCTAAGTCCCGCCCAGTGTTCCCCTTCTCAATTTGCAGATCCCATCGCTGGTTTTGTTCCTGTCTTACCCCAACCAGCTTTAGTCACCCTGGATCTTGGCTCTCTGGCTCAGAGTTGCTTCCAGAGAGGAACTCTTCACTTGCAGGTGATGTTAAGGAATAATGTGGGCCTCCAGGCTGTCCTTGGTTTATAGGACACTAGCGGGACTCTGTTGTGAACTCCTGCGCATGCCAGCCCAATTGGGCCATATATGCATGCCAGATAGGATTGGGCTATATATGGCTCAGATCGGTTTCAAAACTCTGGATTCCCAGACTAAAACCAATTTGTGCTCCAGGTGCTCATCTCCTTTCCTATGCTGGGAAAAGCTTAATCTGTTCTTTGTTGAAAAGGATTATAAACACTCTCCTTGGCGTATGTGGCATTGCAATCCTCTTATGGCCCAAGAAAGGCTAACAAAGAAAGCATCACCAATATCAGGCTCAAAAATTGATGTCCACCCTACCTTGATACTGTCTCTGGGGCAGGAGAAAGAACTGAGAGTGCAATCCTAACCTGGAGTTGGCCAGCACAGTTTGGCCAGCACAAGGGACACCATCAATTATGTTTGGACCACTCTTGGAGTCAGAGAGGCCGGAACACAGACATGCGCCATCCTCCCTGACTCCAAGAGTGGTTCAAACATGCATTACGGTGACCCTTTTGCCAGCCAAATTTTGCTGGCCTAACTGTGCCAGCCTAACTCCAGGTTAGGATTGTGCTCTGAGACATAGTGCTAGGTGAACCTTCAAAAGTAAACCTCAGGTGAGCAAAAGAAGGGAAAGCGTTTTTAGCACCTGTTGACATGCATTTGGGGATTTTTGCTACTTCCAATGGTTGTAGGGCAAATTTGGAAAGAACAAAGATGAAGATGGCTCAAGAAAAACTGTCATGGCTAGTGGTTGGCCATTTCCCAGTTAAAATTCAGGATGTCTGAGTGATGTTTCTTCAATGATTAGATTAGATATTTCGTTTGTCATTATACATAAATGTACGATGGCATTTTTTAAGCACTCCAGAATGCGGACCACACAACCTCCTCACTCAACAACAACACACAACACACAACATCAAAACCATCATCCACTCATACACTCAACCCATACACATATCCATCCGTATAAACATAAATAAATATCTAAAATGTCTAAAACACAATACCTAAAACACAATGCAAACTAATGGTTAGGAGATATCTGGAGATCATTCTTAAGTGCCAGCCATTAGCACTTGGAGAAGATCTCTCTCTCTCTCTCTCTCTCTCTCTCTCTCTCTCTCTCTCTCTCT
>JAJKFI010000002.1:52223118-52256337 GCA_029204185.1 Lerista edwardsae | reverse complement strand
TCTCTCTCTCTCTCTCTCTCTCTCTCTCTCTCTCTCTCTCTCTCTCTCTCTCTCTCTCACACACACACACACACACACACACACACACTTCTACAGATGTATGATCTTTGAGTGTATGATCTTTGAACAATCCTAGAAGGAGCGCAGCATTGATGCAACATTATTGCGTCGGTGCTGCACTGTTAGCGCTGAAGCAGGGGCACCAAGTGGCATCCCTGTGTCAGCACTGGCATCTCCGCATCGGTGCTAAAGCAATGGGACCGGTTCTGACTGCAGCGTCGGTCCTGTTGCACCCACACTGTGCCTCCCTTGCGCCAGCAGAAGGTAGGAATGGGGCTTGGGATTCGGCCATAAGACCGAATCCTAAGCCTGTTCAGGAGGCCATGCAACCCCGATTCAAGCCATGCGGTCTCCTCGGATCTGCACCTGCTGTTTAGCAGGCGCAGATCCAAGGACAAGCATAGAGGAGGCTCTAGCCTCCCCCAGCAGCTCTAAGATACGGCACAGGCTCTTCAGCCACTGCAGCACTGCTTAGGATTGCTCTCGGAGTGAGTGAGAGGGTGAGTTTGGCAAGTGAGAGTTTGAGAAGAAAAACAGAACGTAGATGAAAGAGAGGTGGGAACTGAAGGCATTTTGAAGCCCAAGTCTTTCTGGGGATCTGGTAGCAAATCAGCCACTCTGTGTGAGTGTGCTTGTGGCTGCACCGAGTCACAGGAAGCCCTGGGGCAAAGCTTTCCTATGGGCTGAATTGGTCCCTGTATGCTCCCAAGCTCTTGATGGGGGTGAAAGGTGGAAAAAGAAGGTGCCACCACTGCCATCTCTCATCATTACAGGGACCTTTGGGAAGAAGACCTCTGAAGGTGGGAGGAAGAGCTGCCACGTGACTCTCATGACCAAAAGCTCCTCCTCCTCCCATTCCCCCCCCCCACTGGCCAATGGGAACATCCTCCAGTCTAGACCATCCTCTGAGATGCAGGGGCCTCTATGAGACGCTCCCATTTCTAGATGGGGGTGTAAGGCAGAGCAAGCTTCTCAGTCAACTTGCCTCCTCCACCAGTAGAACAGAGTATTCCATCATCAGACCTCTTATGAACATGAGCCTCTTGCTGGTGCCTGACCTGGCCAAGCCTTCATGCCACTGTCCACGCTGCTTGCCTCCATCAATGTTCTACTCATTCATAAATAGATATTCCTAAAACCCCATAAGTCTCCAGTGCTCAGAGGCCGAAACCTCAACCAAATAATGCTACCCCCAGAGCTTCTCCACCGTGGAGAAATGGGGAGTGCCCAACAATGCTTTCAACATCCATCCCTCTCTGTGCAGGACCCAATCCTCCAACAACCACACCGGTTTCCAAGCAAGCGGCACCATACAGGAGAGCATCGTATTTAGGCAGGGAGAACTGCATTTCTCATTGGTTCCTATTATTCCTTAATAAAGCTACAATTGCTCCCAAGAAACTCTCTTTATCCCCAATCCAGTAGTTTTAGCAGTACACTTTAAAGCATTAAGCAGTGGATGCCCTGTTGTTGCTTTAATACGTTGCCCTCATTTCTGCATTAACTCAAGAGATGCTTTAAGCTGACTTCAACTCTTTTCGGTGATAATGCCCCTGTGGTGTCTAAATGGATGGCAACCGCTTATACACCCGTTACAGGGGGAGGGGAATGATGAATTGCAGATGAGAAGGAATGGAGAGTCCGTACTTATAAGAAGCTCTGAACTACAGGTGCCGGGGAAAAAATGTTTTTATGTATTTTCCCCCTATAGCTTCAAAGTCAAAATTCATCAATTTTTGTCCTCTAGTGAAATTTAAATGGATGCACCATACCTAGCAATTTGATAAGCAAGGCAGGCCTAAATTTCAAACTCAAAAGCCTTCCGTCCTGATTTAAACATCTAAGGGAGGTGAGGGGGGGGAAGCAACTCGTACACCGAAGCCCCAAACGTGGCGATGATTGCAACTTGCTGAGGCTCGCGAACAGTTTGCTGTCAATGAAGTGCCCTCGTCTTGTCATCCCCTGTTGGAGCCATTTGCTTCTCAAGTGTTTTGTTATTAACAATGTTACTGTTGTTCTGCCTCGTTATCCTACGGATCTTGCTTATGATCCAGATTGCTCTTTGCCATCCAGAGCAGTTCATTCTTGACCTAGTATGCTATCTATACAAAGAGCTCTGCTTTAGTCCCAAATTTAGAGTCCCAATCCCGAGTCTTCGCTGGGCTGACCCAAGTCCCTTGCATTAGCCCAGGGGGCTCCAAACTTCAGCCTGTGAGCCAGATCCGGTCCCCTCTGGCAGAGGCAGATCTAAGGGAGGGCAAAGCTCTAAGTTTTGCAAGAAGCCTTACCTTGCAGTGGAAATCACTCCTCTCCTGCACCGTTTTAGCCAATCCTCACAGGGAAAAGCAACATCTTGGCGTTGCTTACTGGCTACAGCAGCAAGGGAGAGGAGGGATTTACATGACAGGGTAAGGCTTCTTGCAACACTTAGAGCTTTGCCCTCCCTGTAGATCCACCTCTGATGTGAAGACTCCAACTACAGCCCCCAGGGGTCTTCGCAGCAAGCCGCGCCTGTGCAGAGTGCCATGCCCAAGACATGCTGGGGTGGCTGATTCCCAAAGCGGCTCACCCCAAAGACCCTCGGAGGCTGTAGTCAGAGCCTTTGCAATTGTCCCGGGTGGAACGGCAGACACTGTTTGCGTCGGGAACCATTTTCAGCAGTGCAGCAGTCTCCAGTTGGGAGACCGCTCTACTAGCCCAAGAGTGTCGCGAACGTGCCATAAAGCACCTTCGTGACTACTCTGGAATTGGCTGAGCCAATCCAGGCCCTGACTGTGTGAGTTTGTGCCAGCAGAGGCAGGATGGTGCAGGGGATTGGAGAGGGTGGTGGCAGCATTCTGGGAGCAGAACCACTCTCCACTCCGAGAGGCAAAACATCTCATTGCCACCTTCCTCCTGCCCTGGGGTGCCACACCGGGGGGCCTCCAGCCCCTCACCCAATGGTAGGACTGCAACTGATCTATTGTCAGGTGTTTATGCTGTTGCCATCCATTCGGTGCATTTTGTCATGCTGATCCATCCCTTTCCTAGGTACCTTTCCATTTCTCTTCCCTGAGCCATCCCCATAGCTGCCTTCAAGTCGGGAACATCACAAAGGGAAGGGGTGAAGAAGACTGCTTAGCCTCGGCCTTCCAGCCTCAGGGACAGTATTGTGTTTCCAAAAAAATAAAGTCTCAAAAAGACACCACCAAACTGCAGGCAACGTGCAGTTCTCTCTTGATACTTCAGTACAATGGGAGAGAGCTTTGATAATTCAAAAAAGCCAGATATTTACTTATGCCTTTTGAAGAGCAAAGGCACATGCCTTATGCTTTTGGAATATTATCACCGAAAGAGCCTCATTTTTTGCTAAACGAACAGTTTGAAAGGATCGCTTTCACGTCTTGCCACCATGATTCATTCCTCTGAGCTCTGGCATATGTTAAGGTATTTCCTCTTACATCTTTTACAGCTGCAAACAGTAAACTCATCTAAGCTCAAAGGGTGCATACGTATGTGTGGAGCTTCATCATAAAAGTCACAGAATTTAAATTAGTGAAATCATCTACATCATTTGCCTGCCTAATTAGGGGCTCCAAAAGGAACTGACAATATGATAGGTTCCCCTTCTTCAATGTACAGTGTATCTCCAACTAACGTTAAATATTGTAATAGGTCATCATCCTAAATTGTCTCACAACTGTTTCATATTCTGTAAAACAGCAGTTCTCAAATATTTTTGCACTGGGACCCTCTTTTTAGAATGGCACTCATGTCAGGACCCACCAGAAATGATGTCATTAACCTGGAAGTGATGTCATGGCTGAAAGTGGCATCATCAAGCATCATCATTGCAATGTAATCAAATTACTCTCTTAGAGTGCATTCTTGCACTAAAGCAATTGTACAACCATGAAACATCCCTGACAGAAAGCAAAATTAGGATAAAATATTATATAAAAACAGTGAACTAAAAACAACTCAATTGAAAATTCAAACAAATTGAAACTCAATTGAAAATTCAAACAAATTCAAAGTGTTAACACTTACCAAAGGAATATAGCACGAGTAAGGTCTGCAGCTTCTAAGAGGGCAGGTCCCAGCTTTCCACAACCCACCTGACATCAGGGTGTGATCCATCAAGTGGGTCCTGACCCACAGTCTGAGAAACACTGCTGTAATATTATTTTATATAAAATCCAGGACCCAGTAGCTGGAGGAAGAGATGTCACCTAACTCTAGCATGTACACCATGCCCATTTGCCTTGACTTTTGTACACCATGCCACAAACTGCCTACAGATACTTATGTAGTGCAAGTATGCTGATTCAGAACTCATCCAGGATGTGCTGAAGTTAGTAAACTCGAGTCATGAGTTGAGTCACGAGTCAGCAATCCCACAATATGAATCTAGTTCCGAATTCTATTCCTTGGTTGTTGCGACTCAACTTGAGAAAAATGTTGAGTCAAGTCCCGAGACAGAATCATTTAGTGAAACTAATTGAGTACGAGCCAAGGACTTCCTTGAGTAAATTTTCCTCCCCTCCCTCAACCCCCCACCAGCCTCCACCTCTTGGAACCAACCTACCCTCCCACCATGTCTGCTGCTGCGATTCTTTTGAATGCCGGCTTCTGGAACACCCACGAAGTCTTTCAGCATGATGCAGAAATGGCAAGAAAAAAAGTAAGCAAGAAGGCAGACAACAAAACACAACTTTTTAACCCAGAGAACAGCGGAACTCCTTGCCACAGGATGTGGTGATGGCATCTGGCCTGTGTGCATTTAAAAGGGGATTGGCTAGATTTCTGGAGGAAAAGTCCATCGTGGACTATAGGCCATAATGGGTGGTGCAAACCTCCTTACATTAGTAGTAGGCCTCTTCAGAATGCCAGATGCAAGGGAGTGGCAACAGGATGCAGGCATCTTTCTGTCTTGTGTGCTCCCTAAGGCATCTGGTGGGCCTTTGTTAGATACAGGGAGCTGGACTAGATGGGCCTTTGGTCTGATCCAGCAGGGCTCTTCTTATGTTCTTATGTCATCATACTGTGTACTGAAAATCCATTCCGAGCAGCACTTACTGTTCCATGTAAGTGCTGTCCCATTTCTACACAGATCACATCTATGCCCAGCTTCCTACTGCACAGCCTTCTGGGATGCTGGGCATAAACATGACTGCCCAGAGCATCCCTGCCAGTCGACCGCGCATGCGCCTGCCTCTCCTGATCAGTTGGACCCGACGGGTGAATACAGGGATCTGCATTGGCCCAATGCTCTGCAGCAGTGCAAAGCCTGTAAATCTCTAGGGCAGTTGAAACCATAGGGCTGGCTCACCCCTGCTTGTTGTTTCTCACTTCAGGGCCCCAAAATCAGGTGAACAAATTAGGGACTTGCATTTTAAAGGGATCAATGTTTGTCGCAGGTGCCATTTTGAAGGTCCCTGCAGCCTTTGGAAGGTCTCTGCATAGTGGATAATGAGGCCAGAGGTACAGATAACGAGGTAAGTAGCAATTCTGCCCCTCGCAGCTAAGCAAATTTTTCTGATAGAGAGTTCTCATATAAAGAGGACTGACTACACCTCCTTCTTTAAAACCGAAAACTCCCCTCCGTTTCCAGTTTGGCTCCACAATTACGGAAGTAAAATGAAGTTGGAGAAATAGTAAAGTGAAGATTAGGCGCCGAGAACTTCGCAAGAAAGGAAGAAATTCAAGTGAAAAGTCATACAAGGAATCTGCCAGATCTCAAATGGAAGCCTAGCAGATGGAAATAAAACACCCCCTAGAGAAGAACCGGAGAGTACTTCTTATTTAGGGAAAATGCTGTAGCAGCTGCATAATTTAAGCTGCAAATGGAGCCACAGGAGACTTGCCATTCCCTAAGGCTCTATCAGGTGACTTTGCAGGCATGACAATGGAGATGTGCATTGTACACACACAGTCTAACTCAGGGGGAAATTTCCTGGACAATCACCAGGCACTCTCTCTCTCTCTCTCTCTCTCTCTCTCTCTCTCTCTCTCTCTCTCGTTTTGTGGCTGTGCTCCTGTTTCAGGCTGTTCTCAGGCCTAGAGCAATCCAAGGTTCAGCTCTGAAATAAAATGCGCAGAGAAGAATCTACACATTGTGTGTCAATTGGTTTTATATTTGGACAAATTGTATGCATCTTGGTTTAGGAAATCGCAATGGGACAAGTGGAAAATTTGCTTTACCGCCTAATCCTACTCAACTCCCCACAAACTGATGCAACCTTGCCAATGGGGGGCGAGCTGCCTATCACAGGAGAGTTTCGAGCCATAAAGGACCTTGAGGTATGGGAACGTTTGTTCCCTTGCCCTTGGGTAAGCCCTCACCTCCCTTACCGGAGACTCCAAGCCATGCACCATGGCCATTTGTGGCAGTGGCCAGGCCACGTTATATAGCATGTTATGTTTTGCAACAGCCACAAAGAAGCTTATGCTACTGGAACGCTGTTCGGAGTGGGCTCTATTCAGAGCTGGAGCAGGCTTGGACCACACCTGGGGCAGGGTGGTGATGAAACACATCATTGCACCCCTGTGCAGCCTCGCCATGCTCCCTGCTTCTGGAATCGGTCCATTTCGGAGAGTAACAGAGGCAGGGGTGGGCTGGAGGACCCACCTTTGCACCATTTTTTTCCCCAGAGTGCCCAGCTCCATTGGTGGCACCAGTGGCTCTATTCTATATATTCGTGATTTAGGGTGCAATCCTAACCTGGAGTTAGGCCGGCACAGTTAGGCCAGCAAAGTGTGGCTGGCACAAGGGCCACCATAAAGCGTGTTCGGACCACTCTTGAAGTCAACTCTTGAAGACCATTCTTGGCCCGCATACAGATGTGTGCCATCCTCTGAGAGTGATCCAAATGTGCTTTACGGTGGCCCTTGTGCTAGCCAAACCTGGCTGGCCTAATTGTGCCGGCCTTACTCCAGTTAGGATTGCACCCTAAATCACTCAATGGTTTTAATTTAAATCATTCCACTCTGCTTCACATTCACCCTGGACTCATAGCTCTATCTACCTTATTTCCAATTGACATGTCTGATTCAAACCTAGAAACCATCATTCATGTATTCATTATTTGTAGAATATCATAAAGTGCTCTATATGGGTAGCTTTTGGTTACACTTTTAGAGCTTGTGAAAAAGACAGGCTGCAACACCCCATCTTCTGATAGGCATTGGTCACAAAGAGAACATTCCACCAGTACTTTAGCATCTGCAATGACTGTACCATAAGGGGTGGAAGGATCTTAAGGGAGAGCATCTGTGGAATTCCTATGGAACACCTGTGGAATTCCCTTTCCCTGTGGACTTCAAAAAGTCCAAGTGGTGGCAACCCCCTGACCTCCCCCTCATTCCATGGGGGTAGTTCCACATCATGGGGGTAGGGGTATGACCCTTTTAAAGATGAAGCATAGTAGTAGATTTGATGTCTGTAGTAACAGAAATCCAATCCCAAGAGGGATAATTAACACAAAACAAAGGTGACTTCCCCTTTTACGGTTATTGCAAAGTCCCTGTATAATTTCTCTTCCCTTACTTTTGTGAGGAGTCGCCTGCTCCCCTCTTTTTCAAGTGGAAGATCTATACAGCCAAGTGCCATGAGTGGAATGGGGACAACCAAAGCCCAGCCAGATATCTGGGTAGGTGGCTTCCATGGTCATCTTTGGCAGATGTCCTTGCTTCCTTCAGGTGTTGTCTGATAAAAGAGTCTCACAAGGGCATGACCTGGTCTCATCCCTCTTTCAGGCAGGTGAACCCATCCTGGAGCTAGCCTGGGGATTGGTAGTGGATCCCCTTTCCACCAGTCCTCCTTCTTCCCCAAGGGACATCTCCAGAGGGGAGTATTGCTCCCTTGTCCTTGTACCACCTTCTGGTGCCTGAACTTTGGAATACTTCCCTTCTCCATTTCACTTTCGCTTTCTTTTTCCAGCAACTTCTTGCTCGTTTTCTCTTCCTTCTCATCTTTCCTGTCCTTCGTCCTTTCCCTGTCCTTTCCTTGACTGTGTCAACCTTTCCAAAGCCTTGTACCAGCCCTCAACTGTCATCCATTTCAGTTGACACATAGCTGAGGAGGCATCAATCAGCCCCATCTCAAAGGAGCAGACAAGGGTGTCTGCGGCATTCCACGCCAAGTTTCAAAGCATTCCAGAAAGTTGTATGATGCCTCGACTAGTCCTTACCAGACAGGGTTAAGCAAGAACGGGGAGAATTTTAATTCTGATATTGCACTTTAGTGTAGGTGTCCTTAATTTATGGGTTTATTGATGTTTTCTTCCATTTAATGCTGTTACATACTCCAAGCTCATAAGGCAGAGTTGGCTAGAAATAAAAATAATTCAATAAATAAATTCAAGACTCACAAGCAGAATAACCAGCATCCTGCATCTCTAAAATAGTAGGGCATAGATCTTATCCACTGACATGAAAATGTATTTAATTAAATACTGCTGCATATTTCATACATAAAACCTGAGAGCTGGTGCAAGGGAAGTGTGTTTGTGTGTTATCTTGTTAAAGGAGGAGCCCAGTTAAGAATAACTTTATCGGTAGCTGAACAGTTGAAGAAAAAATAGTTCATTCCAGTTTTGCCATTTGAACCAGTTGTATATGAAGTTTCAATTTGTTTGAAGTTTCCAACTTGTTTCAAGTGGACAGGGGCAAAGTTTAAACTGATGCCATTTGGAGAGCACCACTAGGATCTGTGCCTTTATGGCTGGGTCTTTCCAGGTACAGACTTTTCATGATACTAGGGCAGTGGTTCTCAAACTCCTCCTGATCCATGTTGGGTCAAATCCACGAGTTCCAAAGCCACGAATAAGGAGGGGTGACTTGCAATTAATTGGGACACAAATGTCCAGGGCCCAAAAAGAACAGGTGCAAATGCGCAATACCAGAATGCATTTGACTGAGAACGCAAGCCTAACCTGGAGTTAGGCCAACAAAGTTTGGCCAGCACAAGGGCCTCCATAAAGTGCTTTTGAACCATTCTCAGAATCAGGGAGGACTCCAAGAATGACTCCAACAGTGGTCCGAACATACTTTATGGTGTCACTTATTCTGGACAAACTTTGCTGGCCTAACTGTGCCGGCCTAACTCCAGGTTAGGATTGCATTCTAAGTCACAGTTATCCAGAATGCAATGGCCCTATCATTATTTTTCACTCCTTTTTATCAAGGGTTGACTCTCTTGTGACTATCCCTGAATAGTGATATTACCATACCCCACTTCATATGAACATAAGAAAAGCCCTGCTAGATCAGGCCAAAGGCCCATCTAGTCCAGCTTCCTGTATCTCACAGTGGCCCACCAGATGCCTGAGGGAGCACACAAGACAGCAAGTTGCCTGCATCCTGTTGCCATTCCCTTGCACCTGGCATTCTGAGATAGCCTACTATTAATGTAAGATGGTTGCACCACCCATCATGGCCTATAGCCCACGATGGAGTTTTCTTCCAGTAATCTGTCAAGTCCGCATTTAAAGGCATCGAGACCAGATGCCATCACCATCTCCTGTGGCAAGGAGTTCCATAGCTTAATTACCGACTGGGTAAAAAACTATTTCCTTTTATCTGTTTTAATTCTCCCAACACTCAGTTTCAGTGGATGTTCCCTGGTTCTGGTATGGTGAGAGAGGGAAAAGAACATCCCTTTATTGACTCTATCCCTCCCATGCATAATTTTGTATGTCTCAATCATGTCCCCCCTCAGGCGCCTTTTTCCAGACTGAAGAGTCCCAAACGCTGCAGTCTTTCTTCATAAGGGAGGTGCCCCAGCCCCGTAATCATCTTTGTCGCTCTCTTCTGCACTTTTCCAGCTCCACTATGTTCTTTTTGAGATGTGTATACCGCAAACAAAGAAGGGCTCGACAAGGTCCAGGAGGGTGCCTGTATGGCTGACGAACAAAGTTAGAGAAGCTGTACAGAGCAAGGAAGCTTCTTTCCATAAATGGAAGTCTTGCCCCAGTGAAGAGAATAAAAAAAAACATAAACTCTGGCAGTAAGAAGGTGATACGGGAGGCCAAGAAAGAGTTTGAGGAACGCATAGCTAGCAACATAAAGGGGAATAATAAAAGCTTCTTCAAATATGTTAGAAGGAGGAAACCTGCCAGAGAGGCGGTCGGCCCACTAGACAGTGAGGGAGGGAGAAAGGAGATAAAAGGGGACTTGGACATTGCAGAGAAATTAAATGAATTCTTTGCGTCCGTCCTCACGGCAGAAGAACTTGGGCAGATACCGCAGCCCGAACAGCCCCTTCTAACTAAGGAATTAAAGCAGATAATGGTTAATAAAGAAGACGTTTTAGATCAAATTGATAAACTACATATAAATAAGTCACCAGGCCCAGATGGTATACACCCAAGAGTTATTAAGGAACTAAAGAACGAAGTTGCTGACCTCTTAACTAGAGTATGCAACTTGTCCCTTCAAATGGCCACGGTGCCAGAGGATTGGAGGATAGCCAATGTCACGCCAATCTTTAAGAAAAGAAGAAGCGGGGACCCTGGAAACTACAGGCCGGTCAGCCTAACGTCTATTCCGGGTAAGATGGTGGAAAGCCTCATCAAAGATAAAATCCTAAAACACGTAGAGGAACAAGTACTGCTGAAGGAAAGTCAGCATGGCTTCTGTAAGGGTAAGTCTTGCCTCACAAACCTTTTGGAATTCTTTGAAAAGGTGAACAGGCACGTGGATATGGGTGAACCTGTGGATATCATATACCTGGATTTTCAGAAGGCGTTTGACACAGCCCCCCACCAAAGGCTGCTGAAGAAACTTCACAGTCAAGGAATAAGAGGGCAGGTCCTCTTATGGATTCAGAATTGGTTGAGGGCCAGGAAACAGAGAGTGGGGGTCAATGGGCAATTTTCAGAATGGAGAGAGGTGAAAAGTGGAGTGCCCCAGGGGTCTGTCTTGGGGCCCGTGCTTTTCAACTTATTCATAAATGACCTGGAGACAGGCATAAGCAGCGATGTGGCCAAGTTTGCGGATGACACAAAACCTTTCCGGGTTGTGAAGACCAGAGGGGATTGTGAAGAGCTCCAGAAGGATCTCTCCAAGTTGGGGGAATGGGCAGCCAAATGGCAGATGCATTTCAACGTAGACAAGTGTAAAGTGATGCACATTGGGGCAAAAAATCAAAACTTCACCTATAGGCTAATGGGTTCTGAGCTGTCTGTGACAGCTCAAGAGAGAGATCTTGGGGTGCTGGTGGACAATTCCATGAAGGTATCAACCCAGTGTGCGGCAGCAATTAAGAAGGCCAATTCCATGCTTGAGGTAATTAAAAAGGGGTTGAGAATAAAACAGCCAATATTATCATGCCATTGTACAAATCGATGGTAAGGCCGCACCTGGAATATTGTGTACTTTTCTGGTCGCCGCACCTCAAAAAGGACATAGTAGAGTTGGGAAAGGTGCAGAAGAGAGCAACGAAAATGATTACGGGGCTGGAGCACCTCCCTTATGAAGAAAGACTACAGCGTTTGGGGCTCTTCAGCCTAGAAAAAAGGCGCCTGAGAGGGGACATGATTGAGACAGACAAAATAATGCACGGAAGGGATAGAGTTGATAGAGGGATGTTCTTTTCCCTCTCTCAAAACACTAGAACCAGGGGGCATCCGCTAAAACTGAGGGTTGGAAGAGTTAAAACAGATAAAAGGAAGTACTTTTTTACCCAGTGGGTAGTTAACCTGTGGAACTCTTTGCCACAGGAGGTGGTGATGGCATCTGGTCTAGATGCCTTTAAGAGGGGATTGGACAGATTTCTGGAAGAAAAGTCCATCGTGGGCTATAGGCAATGATGGGTTGTAGCCTCCTTACATTGGTAGTAAGCTACTTCAGAGTACTGGGTGAAAGGGAGTGGCAGTGGAATCCAAGCATCTTGTTGTCTCGTGCCTCCCTGAGGCACCTGGTGGGCCGCTGTGAGATACAGGAAGCTGGACTAAATGGGCCTTGGCCTGACCCAGCAGGGCTCTTCTTATGTTCTTTTGTTCTTAGAACTGTCCTCAATACACTAGATGTGGCCTTACCATTGATTTGTACAATGGCATGATAATATTGGCTGTTTTATTCTCAACCCCTTTTTAATTACCCCAAGCATGGAATTGGCCTTCTTAATTGCTGCCGCACACTGGGTCGACACCTTCATCGAGTTGTCCACCAGCACCCCAAGATCTCTCTCCTGAGCTGTCACAGACAGCTCAGAACCCATTAGCCTATAGGTGAAGTTTTGGGTTTTGGCCCCAATGTGCATCACTTTACACTTACCTTCAGCAATCTCATGGTTTTTTATCTTACCTGGGGACCTTGTTTATGGAGGAATATAGGATACAGAGAAGAGGAGAGACTGTTCAGATATTCAGTTCAAACATTGAATGTAATTGCCTTGTGTGTTGTCAGTTGAACCATGACTACCAATTCAGGGTCCACTGTTTGTTATCTGTTTATCTCCCTAGCAGGACTGAAGCACAAGTCCCCTACGCTGAGGGCAACATATTTAAGGGGACTTGGCTCACTTAGTTCACTGTGCCTGAACACTGCAGACTTCCAACCATTAAAAAATGAGCCTTTAAGATCTGATACATTTTTAACTGCTAAGGAAAGTACGGGAACCATTAAACAACATGATACCAAAAAAAAAAAAAAAGATAGCCATAGAAATGAAAGTCGAGCAATCTCATCTCTGTAGAATATGTCTTCTTTTATGGTCTTTCTATATAATAGCTATATCTGACTTATCCATTGGTGATATAATCATAGATTTACTACATAATTCAGGACTCCTCCATTTCATTTTTTTAATATTGAGCTTGCACATCAAAAGATCATCCCTTTCCTTCCTTCCTTCCTTCCTTCCTTCCTTCCTTCCTTCCTACCTACCTACCTACCTACCTACCTACCTACATACATACATACATACATACATACATACATACATACATACATACAACTGTGAGCATTATGGGACAAGAGGACTGCAATTTCAATCAATAGTTTGCTGTTGCTTATATTGCTTTTATGCAGAAGGTTTCTTGTAAATGTCTCTTTTTGGAAGAGAAATAAAAGAATGAACGAGTGAAAACATCAAACCCATGTTACCCAGCATCTGCTTGAGTAACATTTCTCAGAAATCTCACCATGCCAGATATTGACTGAGATCCAAAACATCAGCCAGTTTAGGGTTACCCCATGCCTTGTTGTTGTTGTCGTTCAGTCGCTAAGTCATGTCCGACTCTTCGCATGGACCACAGCATGCCAGGCCTCCCTGTCCTCCACTAGCTTCCTGAGTTCGCCCAATTTCATGCTCATTGCTTCGGTGACACTGTCTACCCATCTCATCCTCTGCCGCCCCCTTCTCCTTTTGCCTTCAATTTTTCCTAGCATGGGGATCTTTTCTAAAGAGTCCTCTCTTCTCATGAGGTGGCCAAAGTATTTGAGCTTCAGCTTCAGGATTTGTCCTTCCAGGGAGCAATCAGGCTTGACTTCCTGGAGGATTGACCGATGGGATCTCCTTGCAGTCCAGGGGACTCTCAAGAGTCTTCTCCAACACCATAATTCAAAAGCATCTATTCTTCGGTGCTCTGCCTTTTTTATCATTCAGCTCTCACATCCATACATTGCTACTGGGAAAACCATAGCTTTGACTATGCGAACCTCTGTTGGCAGGGTGATGTCTTGGCTTTTTATTAAGTTGTCTAGGTTCGCCATAGCTTTCCTCCCCAGAAGTAAACGTCTTTTAATTTTATGGCTGCAGTCAATAAGAATCCATATTTCACTTACTTGTAGAGCTATTCCCCCCTTGTGCCATATCACAGCCCAGTGATATTATTTTGCATATATCATTCTATCATAAAAAGTATAGGGGTGCCCCAGTATCTGTGGAGGATCCATTCCAGGGACACCCTGCAGATATGGAAACCACAGATACAGAAATGCCTGTACTAATAGCACACATTCCCATGCACCCCTGCATGTCCATTAATGTGTTTTAGAGCGCAATCCTAACCTGGAGTTAGGCTGGCACAGTTGGGCCAGCAAAGTTTGGCTGACACAAGGGCCACCATAAGGTATGTTTGGACCACTCTCGGAGTCAGAGAGGCCAGCACACAGACGTATGCCATCCGCCCTGACTGGCAGCCTAAATGCCTGATGAAAATAGACCTAACGCTAATGTTCCTTGGTCAACAGTACGTTTAGTAAATTTGTTTGTGCTGTTAGTTTTAAATTTCCAAAGGAGCAGAGAGGTAAAAACTGGGAAAGAAAGTGGAACTAACCATGCAGTAGAACTCATTTTGTTCAAAGTGAGAGCTTTCAGCAGATTCAGCTTATCTGAAATGAGAGGGGCCAAATTTTGCCCCTGGGACCAAGGAACCACTCTACCAATCACGTGAATGATACCTTGGACTTGAACAGCAATATAGTAGTAGGGTGTTAAAAAAATGTATTAGTAGTAGGATAGAGAGGTAAGAGATTTTGTATTAGTCAGATGAGTAAAGAAAATCCGAAATGTGATGGTTTTTCGCGCTCGGGGATGTAAAACAAAGAAGTAGTAAGAAAAAGTTTCAAATAAAAAATATATATTCCTAAAAAAAAAAAAATCTATATTCCTAACGCTAAACAGGAAGCAGAGGTTAACCATAAAAATGTAACCAAAAAATATGGAAGGCATTCTTTGCTCACCTCCTTTGTTTCCTCAAGTCACCCCAGCTGATGCTTTGTGATCCCTTTGGGGCAAAATTAAACTACCAATGAAACTGTTGTGGAAGCTGCTCTGAACCCAAGGGGCAGAGCAGGGTTATAGACATGCTTAGTTAGTATATTGATCAAGGTGCAGGAAATGAGCCCATGTGCTGGCTGCTTGAAATTGCCGCTCGTCATGGCTGCTCGAAGCAGCAAGTCGTTCATCTGGACCGAGCAGCAACATGGGACAGTCATCTGTGTACACGCAAAAGCAACAGGGCACTTTATGAGTCAATCCTTTCCCCCTTCTACACCAGCAAAGTTCATGCTCTGCCAGCGCACACTGTCACAAACGTACCATGAAGCTTTTTGTGCCAGTGCACCAGTTAAGAGAAAGATTGAGGGCAAAAGGAGAAGGGGGGCGGCAGAGGAGGAGATGGTTAGATAGTGTCACTGAAGCAAAGCACATGAAATTGGGTGAACTCCGGAAGCTAGTGGAGGACAGAGAGGCCTGGCGTGTAGTGGTCCATGGGGTCGCGAAGAGTCGGACACCACTTGGCAACTGAAGAACAACAACCAGTTAAGAGTGTTGGCAGGAAGATCTGCACCATCCTGGCAGTGCTTGTGCAAGGAACAGTGTGAGTCAGACAAGATAAATTCCCCCTAGGCCGTGCAGGGGTATGGAGGGCAGAGGGGGTGGGCTAGGAGTGGCAAAAGGGGTGGGATGGACAGAACAGGCCCCAGTGAAGGTGCAGGATTGGCAGCAACAGTGCCCGCCATAATATACCACCCTTCCCAGGCCAGATCCACCAACTTGGGTGCATCATCTATATGGCTTGTGCATGCCTCTATAAACCTGTTGCATGGGCTGGAGTCTTCTGGATAAGGGGACCTGTGTCTTCTTATTTCACAAAGACATCAAGCCTGCAAAATCCTGCACCGAATGCAGTACAACCCGTGCTTGGCACCGTTGCATTGGCGTGAGGAATTTCGTTAGGATTGGGTTGACCATGCGTTTGAAGTCAGTTCGTCCACCTCCCACTTTGACCTTGAAGAACACATGCAACATGTTCGTGCCGGCTGATCATATCAACAGCCAGTCAGGGTGCAATCCCAGCAACCACATAGCACCGAGCGGCACACCTGCATCGGCGCTAGAGCTCTTGGGCCAATGCTACCAAGGCGCAAGGGAGGTTCTGCGAGGAGGAAGCACGAACAGGTGGGTGGAGGTTGGTGGGCCAGTGGGCATGCCAGTTGAAGGAGGGGGTTGGGGTTAGAATGCAGCCATTAGGCCACATCCAAGGCAGTGGTGTCATCCAAATGATTTAGGAACAGGGATGTGGTGGCGCAGCGAGTTAATCCGCTGTTGCTGGGCTTTTGACCGCAAGGTTGGGAGTTCAAGACTGCGTGACCGAGTGAGCTCCCGTTGCTTGTCCCAGCTCCTGCCAACCTAGCAGTTCAAAAGCACCTAAAATGCAAGTAGATAAATAGGGACCACTTTGGTGGGAAGGTAACGGCGTTCTTAGAGTCATGCCGGCCACATGACCACGGAAGCTTGTCTTCGGACAAAACGCCGGCTCTACAGGCTTTGAAACGGAGATGAGCACCGCCCCCTACAGTTGGTCAGGACTAGACCATTCGGTCGTGGGGAAACCTTTACCTTTTTACTCACTTTTGATTGGCACTTGTCGGGGTCCACCCACCAGAAGTGACGTCATAAGCCGGAAGTGATGTTGTGGCAGGAAGTGAGGTCATAGCCGGAAGTGATGTCAGGATTGTTGCCATGGATGTGATCATGTTTGTAATAACTTCAGCTTGTGGTTAGTGTTGATTTAACTTCTATTGCTTTGCTTTCTAGAGATGTGTATAGACATATTTTGCTTCAACTGCTCCCCGGTTAAATAGCAGGCTAGACTGTACTAGATTGGGAGCCCTTTTGGGACAGGGAGCCATTTAACTTTAATGTTAAATGCAAGGAGCCGGCAAGGAGCAGGAGGGTGAACGGGTGACCAAAAATAGACTGCGTGGGTGCTGGGACTGGGGGGAGGCTGTAGGAGGAACCGGGACGCTGGATCTGCGCAGCTGGAGGGAGCAGGAGCCCCAGACTTGCTGCCTTATTCCCGGGTCTTCCTCGCTGCTGCTGCTGCTGCTGCTGCCGCTACTGCCTCCTCTGGTCCTCTTGCTCTGCTGCTGCTGCTGCCACCACCACCACACTGCCTGCCTGCCTGCCTCCTCACAGAAAGTGCAGGCAACAGCTGAGGGCGTGCAGTACGCATGCACAGCTGCTGAGCCAACCAGCCGACGGGGCCAGCTTCGAGTGGGCGGGGCCAGCTCAACTTCTAGGAACTGGTACTCGCGTAGTGGTGCGTAGTGGGTGCATGACATCACTGATCCAAGGCCCTGTTGGGAGGCTGCGTGGCCCTGATTCAGGCTGCGCAGCTTCATCCTCAGGTCTGCATCTGCCATACAGCAGGCGCAAAGGAACCCCATGGGGCGACCGGAGCCTCCCCTGGGGCAAGGGGAGAAATGTGCCCTTGCCCAGGGAAGGCTCCCCAGCACATCTAAGGTGCACTGGATTTGGGGCAGGCCTGCCAGCCTTGCCAATCCAGCAAAACTTAGGATATAGTAGAGAGCACAGAGAGTAAAAACGCCAATCTTGTATGAAAATGTGAGAAGCCTCCATGTGGCTTCAAAAGTTTCAAAATATTTGTCAAGAGCTGAACCAGCATCGAACGCAAAGAGCCGTTTCTGACTATCGCGCATCATCTCACACCTTCTATTCCATTCCACCCTTCATAGCTTCCAGTGGGCTCGTACTTATGGATTCTGTTTATTTAACCATTAAGCACGACAGTGAAACTTTATAGGCTGGTGCATAAATTAATTACAGAGAAAGAACAGCTGAGCAAAATCACCACTGTACCTAAATTTTCTTATCTAGAAATTTTTATACCCACCATTTCAATTTAATTATAGCCAAATTGAGTCATCACTAAATTAAAGCTCAAACCAATTAGTTCTTCAATCCCTACCTTGAGAATAAATACTATTTTTCTGCCAGGAGCACTAAAGTACAGAAACAAGTTGGAATTATATCTTTTTTAGAAGTGTTCGTTACCCACCTCTAATTAAACTCATTTGTCAGTGGAATATATTTAGTTTGTTTTCCTACTCCAATAATCATTCTAGAATGGCCCTGCCATACACTTGCTTGACAGCATTTCTCTTTCTTAAGCTTACCAGGGGCATACTCAGAATGCAGTCATTTAGAGAATGGACACCCAGCTTCCCAAAAACTGTGTCCAGTTCTGGTTGCCGCACCTCAAAAAGGACATAGTGGAGCTGGAAAAGGTGCAGAAGAGAGTGACGAAACTGATTACGGGACTGGGGCACCTCCCTTATGAAGAAAGACTGCAGCGTTTGGGTCTCTTCAGCCTAGAAAAAAGGCGCCTGAGAGGGGACATGATTGAGACATACAAAATAATGCACGGAAGGGATAGAGTCGATAGAGGGATGTTCTTTTCCCGCTCTCAAAACACCAGAACCAGGGGGTACCCACTAAAACTGAGGGTTGGGAGCGTTAAAACAGATACAAGGAAGTACTTTTTTACCCAGCAGGTAGTTAATCTGTGGAACTCTTTGCCACAGGAGGTGGTGATGGCATCTGGCCTAGATGCCTTTAAAAGGAGATTGGACAGATTTCTGGAAGAAAAGTCTATCATGGGCTATAGGCCATGATGGATTGTGCAACCTTCTTACATCAGTAGTAGGCTACTTCAGAGTACCAGGTGCAAGCGAGTGGCAACAGGATGCAAGCATCTTGTTGTCTTATGCCTCCCTGGGGCACCTGGTGGGCTGCTGTGAGATACAGGAAGCTGGACTAGAGGGGCCTTTGGCTTGATCCAGCGGGGCTCTTCTTATGTTCTTATGCTAATGGCACATACATTTTCTCTGAATCAGTGGTTCTCAAACATTTTAGCACCAGGACCCATTTTTTTACAGGGACAATCTGTCCAGAACCCAGCAAGAGTGATGTCGTGGCCAGAAGTGCCATCACTGTGACGCCAGAGCCTGCTGCTTTCCTGAGAGTGCAGCAAGAAGTTGGGGTATTTGCAGCCATTTTCCAATAGCAACGAGAATCCGAAAGGGGGGAAGCTTATTTACAACCATGATACAAGCAAAAGAGCATGCAGCCCCCCCCCTTTCCAGTGTCCCAACTTCCCATATTTTCAAAGATGGCTGCCCTAGGTGCCACGCAAGCTACCTGAAATTGGCTTGCCAGTCCCAACCCACAGTGTGAGAGACACAGCTTTAAATTACTAGTTCAGGCTGGGCATTTGATACTCAACCACATATAAATAAAACAGAGTCATGGGCCATGTCGTCCACAAGGCTAATTTCATGGGCTGTGTATAGAAGTGATGCCTGCAGGACATTTCAGGTGCCTGTTCCAGGAAGAAGCCCTTCCTCTTAACTTAATGCAGTCGTTCCCAAACTGTGCACCACGGTGCCTGAGAGTGCTGCCGTGAACTCACAGGGGCGCCACAGGACATCCCTGGTGGCCTCTGTTTCCCAGCTCTCCCAGGCACTGCCATCTTAGATCTCACAAATCTCATATGATTCAAGATGGCGGCAGTCATCTTCCTGCGTCTCCTGGGTGCCACCACCTTGGATCAGCGGTGTTATGCTGCCGGAACGCTGGGCGGGGCATCCGGGTGATCGACAGCCCGCCTGTCGCGTTCCGGAGCGTTATGCCGTTTGCGTAACGTACGCAAGCGGCGTAATTAATTACGCAAATGGCGTAACGCTCCGGAACGCGACGGGCGGGCTGTCAATCACCCGGATCACCCACCCAGCGTTCCAGCAGCATAACACCGCTGCCTTGGATCATGTAAAATACTGCATGATTCAAGATGGCGGCACCCAAGATTGCTAGGAAGACTGCCACAAAAGAAAGGCATGGAGTAAGCTTGGGAAGCACTCTCTTAATAGATTACTATTAGCAGGCTGTCCCACTCCAAAACTGTTTACTGGAAGACTCTTCCTGACACCCGGGAGCCCTGACTTCTACGTATCCTTTAGTATCCCTGCATAACTCTGTTTAATTTTTTTAGGGTGCTATCCTAACCTAGAGTTAGGCCAGCACAGTTAGGCCAGCAAAGTTTGGCCGGCACCAGGGCCACTGCAAAGTGTGTTTGGACCACTCTTGGAGTCAGGGAGGATGGTGCACATCTGTGTGCTGGCCTTTCTGACTCCAAGAGTGGTCCAAGCATACTTTATGGTGTCCCTCATGCCAGCCAAACTTTGCTGGCCTAACTATGCCAGCCTAACGCCAGGTTAGGATTGTGCCCTTAAAAGATTTCTATTCCACTTTTCTCAAAACCCAAAACTTTAGGTCCTCCGTATCCTGTCATTGCTTTGCTGGCCTAACTGTGCTGGCATTGGGTTAGGATTGTGCCCCAAACTAATGTATCACCTTGATAGGCTACCAGTTTGATCAAAGCAAGCTTCCTTCTGCTTTACCCCAAACATAAAACCTCTTGTAAATCCCAGCCACAATTATGGACTTTGCTTTTACTCTAGACGTAAACCTTTTCTCCAAAATGCTGACAATGCCTTTAAACAAGAGATTTTGTCATTATAGCCACAGTTTATAGATATGTTAAAGCACTTCTGCTTATCAAATTATATTGAATAAAGCTCTACCTAGGAAAGTAAATGTTTGCCTAGGAAATCCTGATGTGCCTTAAGGGATTATACTTTATGCTTACTCCAATATTGGAAATATATATGTGGAGGTTTCATTTTGTCTTCTTTGAGCTGTAGGCAAATCCTTCACAACAACATGTGATATTTAACAAAATGGAGAGGGAAAGAATCTGCAGACATTTCAAAGTCATTTGGATAGTCCTGCAAGATTTTAAAAAACTCACTAGAAATTATAGTATGTTTCAGAAGGTGCCACGTTAATTACTTTTGTGACTCTGTGCGTTTTTAACAAACAGATTGAATGTTCTTACAGATCTTGTGGATTAAATAATTCAGAATGTTTGCACTGCATGGCACATTCGAAGGGAAGAGGAACTGTGCTAAATGCTCTGAATTCACAAGCAAGTCACTCATTAACAGGCCACGTGATGAAATATTTATTGCCCCTCTTGCCGTGACCAGGACCATGCGCAATACCACACAGAAGGCATATGAGCGGTCTGCTTCCTGGTGCTGATTTTAATGAAAATAAGCGTGTGATCCTCCCTTGCATTTAGATCAGTGCATGTTCCTTGCACTGGCCTGGGAGTGTCACCAATGGGCAGTAAATGGACATGGCAAGGATGTGCGTCAGCCTGTCTGCACCAGGACCCAGCGCCAGGTAAGGCCGGCCAAGTTGGGGAGGTTGAGGTTGAGCTTGGGTTGGGGAGGAGAGAGGAGGAGGGAATACCCATGGGAGGGAGCCAGGATTAGACCAGATCATAAACCCCAGAGTGGTCAGCCCTGATCCGAGCTGCTCAGATTTACACCATTGATTTCGCTGGAACAGATCCAAGTAGCCCTACTGGGGCTACCACTTGCTGCTGGGTGAGAAGCGGCAGCCAGCCCCAAACCCATGCTGGACACAGTACAGGCTGGCCGGCTGGCCTCTTCCAGCATGGTACAGGGTTGGGCTGCCCATTGTAGCAGGAGGCCGGTTGGATCAGAAGCATGGCAGAAGAAGGGTCTCCATGACTCCTCTCCCCCTGTACGCCTGCTCAAGGTTGCCCCTGATGTGCTCACCCCCACAGTGAAAAGATACTGAAATTCTGTGTATTTTACCTCCGAGGTGGGGAAGAAGTTTCAGGAATCAATACTGACTGGGCCAGTGGCAGAACAGAAATTAGTTATGCAGTCATTGCCCCAGGCACAGTCCGGCTCCCAACTGCAGCTCTCCTTAAAAAAATAAAAATAACAAAAGATCTCCAAACTGTCAGGAGATGGCTAAAGTGTCTCCTGTGTGGGAGTCAAAGTAGTCATTACCAGCTGAGCATGACTGCATACACTTTTATTCAATACTAGCTTTTATGTACCCGGCTTCGCCCGGGTGTTTATATGTGCCATCCCTGACCCCCAGCTACTCACCAGGCATACAGATGGCCCATTTATATGTCCCATCCCTGCCCCCCCTCACATGTGTGCCCAGGTGTTGATATGTCCCATCCCTGACCCCACCCCCACTCACATGTGTGCCCGGGGGTTGATATGTCCCATCCCTGACCCCACCCCCACTCACATGTGTGCCCGGGGGTTGATATGTCCCATCCCTGACCCCGCCCGGGTGTTTATAGGTGCCATCCCTGACCCCCCCCCGACTCACCAGGCATACAGATGGCCCGGGTGTTTATATGTCCCATCCCTGCCCCCCCCTCACATGTGTGCCCGGGTGTTGATATGTCCCATCCCTGACCCTACCCCCATTCACATGTGTGCCCCGGTGTTGATATGTCCCATCCCTGACCCCACCCCCACTCACATGTGTGCCCGGGTCTTTATATGTCCCATCCCTGACCCCACCCCCACTCACATGTGTGCCCGGGTCTTGATATGTCCCATCTCTGACCCCACCCCCACTCACATGTGTGCCCGGGTCTTGATATGTCCCATCCCTGACCCCACCCCCACTCACATGTGTGCCCGGGTGTTTATATGTCCCATCCCCGACCCCCAGCTACTCACCAGGCATACAGATGGCCCATTTATATATCCCTGACCCCCCACTCACATGTGTGCCCGGGTGTTGATATGTCCCATCCCTGACCCCACCCCCACTCACATGGGTGCCCCGGTGTTGATATGTCCCATCCCTGACCCCACCCCCACGCACATGTGTGCCCGGGTGTTGATATGTCCCATCCCTGCTGCTGTACTGTTTCTGTTGCTGTAAGTGTAGTAGCCCTCTGTTTCATATCCTGTAGTTGTTTGTGACGCTGCTGTACTGTTTCTGTTGCTCTAGATGTAGCAGCTCTGTGACGTAGCGTTGCAAGTTGTTGTTGTTTTTTCCTCAGGTGTTTCCTGTGTACACTGTTGTTTCATCTTTGTAGCCTTTGGTTGCACCTGCCCAATTGCCTTATGTTACACAGTGAAAGTAAACTTTCAGAGAGAGCAACAGCCACAGCACCTTGTGCCAACTGTCCACTGCCAAGCAGGGACCGCCCACATGTCCACAGAACACATTGTGTCGGTTTGCCTGCGTGAAACCTGTTTGCTGCTGTTTGTCTTCAACTGTCAAGAGTTCAGTTGCTGCCTGAAGATTCCGCATGTCATTTGCATCTCATCATGACATCACCAGAGCCTCGGAATGTTCGGTTCAGCCCATAGCCGCCCATAGAGAACCACAAATTTGCTTTTACCCGCGCCCGTGGGGGCGCGATCCGTTCCAAAACCGCGCAGCGATGGTTTCGGGGGGCCAAGGCACCCGCGTGCCGAGTTTGGCGCGAATCGGTCCAGGCGTTGCGGAGCCTATGTGGAACAAACATACACACATACATACACACACACATACGCTCTTCTTTATATATATAGATATAGCAACCAGAGTTGGGGGCAAGGATTGGGACCATGGAGTGAAGGGGACGGATTTAACTCAGCCCCTACCACGGTCTCAATCAAAGCTGGTCCATCCACAAGGCCAAGATGGTGGTTTCAGGCAGCAGATTAGTGGGGGTGCCCATTTTAGTCCTCCTACTTACTTCCACTGCTCCTCCTTCCCCTCCACTTCCTGGATTCGAAAAGGAAGAGGAAGACTGAGGAAGAGGAAATGTGAAGGGGAAGGAAGTGCAGAGTCAGAACATTGGAGAGTGGGAGAAGCAGAGGGCGGCAAAGGGGCCATTCTCCACTCATTGCGTGCCCGGGCACAGGCTGGCCTGGTTTTGTTCTGGAAGCCCCTGGCCAGATTCCTGAGGGCGCAATCCTATCCTGGAGTTAGGCCAGCAAAGTTTGGCCAGCACAACAGCCACTGTAAAGTGAGTTTGGACTACTCTCGGAGTCAGGGAGGATGACTCATGTCTGTGTGCTGGCCTCTCTGACTCCAAGAGTGGTCCAAACTTACTTTACAGTGTCCCTTGTGCTAGCCTAACTATGCCAGCCTAAGTTAGGCCAGCACAGTTAGGCTAGCAAAGTTTGGCCAGCTCAAGGGACACTGTAACGTGAGTTTGGACCACTCTTGGAGTCAGGGAGGATGGCGCACGTCTATGTGCTGGCCTCCCTGACTCTGAGAGTGGTCCAAACATACTTTACAGTATCCCTTTTGCTAGCCTAGCTATGCCAGCCTAACTCCAGGTGTTCTTTGTGCCGTGTGCTGGTCTTTCTGACTCTGAAAGTGGTCCGAACATACTTTATGGTGCCGGCCAAACTTTGCTGGCCTAACTGGGATGCCCAATCCAGGTTAGAATTGTGCCCTGAGTCAGGTAGACAGCCCATGATTGACTTAGTACACGAGCCACAGGGAACAAACGGCAACATTTTAGAGTTCGAGGCACCAAGAAGATCAAACAGGATGCAAGAACAACAACGGGGACATGCTCAGGCAGACAGCACAATAACGAGTCAATCGCGGGCTGCCACAAATATAAAATATTTAGACCCTAATATTGTTCTGCTGAGCCGGGCTTTTGAAAAAGTGAGTAGAAAACTGGATTTCTGCCAGCCTGGGCTGTGATATTCTAAGGACGCTCTGAACAAAAAAGAAACCATGCGGAATTCTCTGCCCCATTGCTGTCTCCATCGCTCACCAATCTTTAAGTCTTCATTTTTGCACCACAGCTGCAGAGAGTACACATTCAGCTTCCGAATGTCTTTTTAAACTCCTTGTCAAAAGTAGTATCTTTTTTTTTCTCTCCCCTCTCACGGCTGTATTAACCCATGGCCAGGCCCCTATGCTATTCTTTTAGCCCCATCTGAAATACTTCAGATAAAGGAGGGTGTTCCCCTAGTATAGCCCAGTGATGGTGAACCTATGGCACGCATGTCAAAGCTGACACACTGCAACATCTGGGGTGACACACTGGCATTCACCAATGCCTGATAAAAACTGAGTTCGTTTTACTCATTATTTTTGAGTTTTGTTATTATTTGATGCTTCTGTATATAATACATAACACCATACATGATTAGACTGTACTTTTTTGTTTAAATAAATGAATACAAAGAATTGTTTCTTTTTTGTTTGGGAGAGGGGGTTGCCCAGTGGTGGGATTCAAATAAATTAACAACCGGTTCTATGACATCATAGCCGGAGCCAAAAAAAAACCCGAAGCCAGCTGAGGTAAGTGAGTGGGCGGGGCCCGGCCATTTAACAACCGGTTCTATTGAACCTGGGTGAACCCCCTGAATCTGTAACGCACCCAATAACATGCCGGCTGGGACCCCACGTCTCAAGCCCCTGAAGCACAGTGCCCGGCATGGTCAGCAGAGTAAACAGCTCTTTCAGTTGCGTTTCTGCAGCTGCGGCGAAGGGAGTCACAGACACAGTTCTTTGGCATAGATAAAACTGTATTTGAAGATTGCGCATAGTCGGTTTCCAGTCAAGGTTACATTCCATCAAGGCACAAGTCAGCACAGCAGCTTACAACAGATAGTTCTTACACTATCACAATATCTGGCAGAAATTGGGCAGCAGTTCCCCCTCCTCTGGTTGTGACCCACAATCAGACTGAGGGACTGCGTCTGCTTAAATACAGATTCCTGCACTTCCCACCAATCAGGGCTCTGGGCTGAGCCGCCATGGAGAACGTGTGAAGGATCATGTCTTCTTCCCACACAGGTGGACTCATTAGTCTCAGGGAAGTTGCACGCAGGTGCACTTAACTTACTGGCCTTGTGCCATTACATTGACCAGAGAGGAAAGAGCGATTCCAGGCCTGTGCCATTCTAACCAAAACGTAACAGAATCCCACCACTGAGGTTGACACACCAGCAGTGTCAAGTTAAGAATTGCCCTAAGTTTTGACACACTGAGCCCAAAAGGTTCGCCATCACTGCCCTAGCCCTTGTTACTGTGCCTTGTTACAGCACCTCACCTCACCTCACAAATGTCCCTCTGCTCCTCCCCCATCTTCCCCTGACTGCCTGAACAGCAGGCAGCTTGTGCCACAGGTCCAGCTGGCACTGAGCAGAGCCCTGGCCTACTAGGGAGGACGTTGTACCACCTGCCTCAGGGAGCTGGGTTGGCAGGTGGTCAAGTGCACAGGTGCACAGAATGCACTTGGCCCTGCGCCATCCACTCTGCCCGCCCCCAGAAGTGAAGCCGGGCATTGGGGCTGGGCCCTCAGAGGAGCTCCACGTTGCTGGTGGCTTGGTTCCCTGGGGGCAGGGTGGATTTCTCACGGCTGTCTGCCCAACTCAGGCCTTGTGCTCCAACATCAGGGCAGGTTAGGGCACAGGGAACAGTGCCAAATTGATGGGCCCTAGTCCCTGCAGAGGGACGTGGTGGCACTGTGAGTTAAACCGCTGCTACTGAGCTTGCTGACCGGAAGGTCGGCAGTTCGAGACCACGTGACGGAGTGATGGAACTCACTCGCAGCTCCTGCCAACCTAGCAGTTCGAGAGCACGTAAAAATGTGAGTAGATAAATAGGTTCCACTTCGGTGGGAAGGTAACGGTGTTCCGTGCGCCTTGGCATATAGTCATGCCGGCCACATGACCACGGACGCCTGTCCTCGAACAAACGCCGACTCTTTGGTTAAAAATGGAGATGAGCACCACCCCCGACAGTCAGTCACGACTGAACCATTCAGTCGTGGGGAAACCTTTACCTTTTAGTCCCTGTAAGGCCCCAAGCCTTCAGCCTAGTCAGCCTAATGGATCATACTGCCCTACCCCCTCCCTCATGTTTCCCTTCACTGGTTCTCGTTTTCTGTGGTGCCTTTGTATTTTCCCTCCCGAGTATTGCAAGTTGGGATATGTTTGGCAAATTCTTACACTTGCATCTACCTTGGGTTTTGTTCCTGGTATATGTTTTCATTTCCACAGCATCGACTGAACCAGGGCTGGCCTTAATCCGATGTGACCAATGTTGTCACATTGGGTCCAGCTCTTCAGGGTGCCCCCAAACCAGCACAGCGAGCATCTCACCTGCGAGCATAGAGCCAGGATCTCTATGGGATGTTATGTCAGTGGGGTGAGCAGAGCAGCTTTCCCTTGGGCCCTCCCACATGTCCCTGCCTCTGAATGGCCTAAAATGGGCCTCTTGGAAGCCATTGGCAGTGACGTCATCATGTCACTACCAACTACTTCCAGGTGTCACACTTTGCGCTTGCTGCTACGAGTGCTCTTTTCGGTGAGTGGAGTGCCCCATGGGGAAGGTGGGGGGGGCGTAGAAATGCCCTGCATTGGGCCCCATCACTCCTAGAGCCGGCCCTGGTCTGAACAGTTTTAATCGGACAATTGGGTTGTCTGTGTTTTGGGATATTTGCTCTCTGAATTGGTCATCTCGATGCTTCACAAATGGATGTCAAAGTGCAGCTATCATGGTCCAGTTTGATTTGGTGCTCAAAAGGTAGGATAGACATTTGTAAAAGTAAAGGTAAAGGTTTCCCCACGACCGAATGGTCTAGTCGTGACCGACTGTAGGGGGCGGTGCTCATCTCCATTTCAAAGCCTGTAGAGCCGACGTTTTGTCCGAGGACAAGTTTACATGGTCATGTGGCCGGCATGACTCTATGCCGAAGTGCACGGAATGCCATTACCTTCCCACCGAAGTGGTCCCTATTTATCTACTTGCATTTAGGTGCTTTCGAACTGCTAGGTTGGCAGGACATTTGTAGGATTGCACTATTAAACTCTTCCCTCTGGCCTTCTCCTTTTCTCCTCATTCTCCTGGACCACTGCCTCCTCCAAGTCTCAGTTTACATGTTCTCCAAGTTATCTTGCCCTGTTGCCTTTTGAGGCACTTGGTTCCTGATGTCCTACTCATTGCATCCCTTCTTTCCTAAGTCCTTCTGCTGGCCTCATCTCTCTCTCTCTAAGATACAAACAGCTCAGCCAATGGCTGTCAGAGGTTTTTATGGACACCCCACCTCTCTGTGACATCACAGAAGCTCAGCCAGTAAGAAACAGCTTCTTCATCATCACCACTGCCACCTCCATATCAGCATTTCTCCGAGTTGCAATATAGATTACCACATTAGCTTTTCGTGAAACTATCTTTACTGATCCACACAGCCCTCAAGATGAAGCAAACCAAAAAAACACAATTGTTTGCAGAACTGTAGGAAAATATAAAAATGTATGCATGCTCACTTGAAACACCCAATGTTTCATGCAAATTATTATTTTCTGTTCCACAGAATACCCTAGGAAGGGAAGAGAAATATTTGTCTTTATAATAATAAAAAGTAAGAGGGTAAAATGCATTGAAGAACAAGAACAGTTTTCAAGGAGCTGATACTATATCATGAATAATACATTTGGCATTTAGCGTTGGGAAATTCTGTGCCTGAGGACCAAGGGATTAAGTAGCCTAATCCACATCAAGGAAAAGTCTGGATAAGAAGCTCCAGCTTGCATAATCACAGGTAGAAAGTGATTTCACAATATCTGGTTTGAAAGTTCTTCCTTTCAAAAAGCAAGGTGTCCTACATAAAACTGTGTACACACTACGTTTCCAACATGCGGCAGCCACACGCAATGTGCCGCAAATCATTCCACATGGTCCGTGTCATGACATGGAAAGCCGTTTGCCTCAAGCTACGTGCCGTATTAATTAGCACCAACTTTTTCTGGAGCTAAGCCAGCACAAGTCACTTGTGCCTGCCCAGGAGTGTTGCAAACGCACTGTAAAGCACGTTTGAACCACTCTCAGAGTTCGTGTTCCAGCATCCCTGACTCTGAGACTGGTTCAAACACGCTTTATGGCAGGGGCAATCCTGGGGGCACCAGGGGGCACACATCCAGGGGTGCCACGCCCCAGCAGGAGCCGTCGTCCCCCCACAACTTGCTCCTGGCTCCAAATGGCCCAAAATGGGCCTCCTGGAAGCAATTGGTGGTGGCGTCATCATGTCACAACCAACCGTTTCCAGCTGCCACACTTTGTGAGCAGCACCCTAAGTGCTCTTCTTGGTGAGTGGGGGGCCCTGCAGAGAGAATGGGGGGGGCCCTCAGGAATGTCTCTTTGGGCCCCATCACTCCTAGAACCAGCCCTGCATGTGTGAAGGGGTCCTGTGTACGGAGCAAAGAACCTGCAAAAGACTCTATGGAAATGGAATCCGAATGCCTTACTTTTTGTCTCACTCTGACAGCTTGCCTGATATAGGAGCTGCTGCTGGGCTCTCAGTTGAGCTTCACCGCCACTGCTCAAAAATGGCCAGAGGTAGTATTGCAGTTACTAGCTCAGCAGTGTTCAGATGTCATCAACAGGGCTCCCCCTAGTCCCACAGAGCACCCTGCTGCTCAGTCTGAGCTACTCTCAGTCTGTCCATCTCCCCTGACAGGCATAGTGAAGATAACAGTCCATCTGCTTTCTAGCTTAACTGCTTGCCTGGTTTGCACTTGCTTTCCTCCAAGCCGCCAGTCTCGTCACTTTGGGTACCACGGCACTACAGCATCATCAATTCCTATGATACGCACTCCACCACTGCAAAATTCCATTGCTTAGTGCTGCTGACTCTGTAGAGCATCGTTTTCTTTCTTTCTTTCTTTTATTAATGTATTGATATTTTTCCTATAGGACAATTTTACACTCTAATCCAATCAAGTTGTAGCATTGCTGTATCACACACCAAACAGCTTGATCAACACATTAACATCCGCTGGGAGAAAAAGCCTTCAAAATCTAGGTCATTAATCATTTGCCTTTTTTTATTTTTGGGAATGAGCTAGGGGAATAAAAGAAATAGGCAGCTTGACAGAATAAAAGCCTTCTGCCTTGGAATTAAGTGTGCCTGCTTTCCTTCAATACTTATTTCTGATGAATGTTCTTGCTTTGCTCCAGAGTATATCTGGCTGCAGGGCCATTATCCAGTGACAACATCCTATTCTGAAGACATTATCTTAACAGCGACAATGTGATCAATTTGAAGGAGCTGAGAAACACTCTTGGCTTGGGAGAAAATGCCAAAGAACATTTCAGTGAGACAAGAATCAATTAGCCAATTTAGCAGCTGCTAGTTTATTTAGTTCTTCTCGGAGACAGGAGATTTCTCAGGCTCCTCACAGAAAATGATTTTCATGCACAGACCAATGATGCTGCAGTCTTTTTAGATAGCTGCTTGTCACTCCTGAGCTTGCATTGTTGAAACAGAGGGGGAAGAGAAACTGGCGAAGAACTTGCACCATCTATGGAAACCTCTGGTGGTTCACGATGGGTCCTGGAAGATCCACAAAAGTGCTTGACCTCCTCCATCAGTATGTTGCATGTGTGTTTTGTTCAGTTTCTGATTCGTTTATTTCCTTTTTTAAAATAAATGCCCCACATAACTTTTCTGGAGGGCAAACCAAAGCAGCTAGCAAATTTGAAATAATCAGAAAACACAAAAACATAATCAAGTGAATATAAATGATAGAAGCTATCACAGCAAAAAACACCAAAAAAAATAGCAGGAGACAGCAGATCAGACCACGTGCATGCACACACAAGTATGTGCACACACACACACACACACACACACACACACTCACACACACACCAGAAGCCAGCCTAGCAAACCATATTTTGACTAGCATATGGAAGGCCATTAAAGATTGGGCCAGGTGGGGCTTCTGCTAATAGGAGGTCCAAAGAGTTGGCACAATAACAGAAAAGGTCCTAACCCTCATAATCATTGAACACATTTCGGTTGGCAGGGGAATAAAGGGTAGCACTTTCACAGCGCAATCCTATACCCTCCGTAGCGCTAGCGCTGTGCTCCTGCACCGGCTGGATGCTGTCGCAAATGTGTCGCAAATGTGCCGTAAAGCGCATCCGCATTGCCGCTAAGGCACTCGGCCAGCGCTCGTGGCAGTGCCAACGCTCGGGCGCCATGGCAGCACCAGCTGTGCACCAGATGAGTGTCAGCACGGCTCGGTCAGTGCAGGGCCTCCACATTCCAGAGGCGTTCCGGGGCGTTACTAGGCAGTGCAGTGGGCGGAGACCGTGGTTATGACATGGTTGTGACCAAGGACAGCCGTAGTGCCAAATCCTAAACCCGGTCCCCAGCCATGGCGGCCTCGATTCGGGCCACTCCTGTCCACGTTCCACTGCACCTGCAAAACAGTGGGCGCAGATCTGAGCAGTCCCGTAGAGGTGATTGGGGCTTACGTCGGTGTAAGGGAAAAACCTCCCCTTGGCCTGCACTTCGCTACTGCTGCCTCCTAATGGGCCTTAGGATATTGCCCTGCTATGTCGGCCTTACAAGGCCGGCACAATATAGGATTACGCCCTCAATGTTGAATAGAGAGCATGGAAGCATGGTAATTGATATAGAGAACATAGTTCCTTTAGAACTATCATTTTGGGATAGACAGCTCACTTGCTTGCTGTCTCCTGTCTGAACTTCATGTAGTTTCCTGTGATTTCATCCACTAAAAATCCCTAGATTTTTTTTGCTCATTGATGGAAAAAAATCTGTATTGAAATGCATCAATTTTCAAGTATTTTCATGCATTTCCTACCCCAACAGTGTGCAGTGTGTAAATACACAGCAAATATATACATTTCCACAAATGTACAGAATGCATGGAATCCACAGACCTGCTTGTCTCTTCACAGTTGAGTTCTAGTCATGTCTACTCAGCAGTAAGTCTCATTATAGTCAATGGGGCTTACTCCCAGGTAAGTGTAGGTAGAAGAATAGGACAATTCTGAGCCCTTTGCAACTAGGAAGCACCTCTACTTTGAAAGAAAAGCAGAACAATGTGGTTTCTTTAACTGCTGAACCCTCGACCGAAGTTTTAAGTCTGTATTTTGATCTTCAACATTTTTCATCTCACAGTATACTGAGAATTGTCGGTTTTCAGCAATAGTGGAGCTGGAAAAGGTGCAGAATGGTGAAAAAGATTACTGGGGCACCTCCCTTATGAGGAAAGGCTACAGTGTTTGAGGCTCTTCAGTCTAGAAAAAAGGCACCTGAGGGAAGACATGATTGAGACATATAAAATTATGCACAGGAGGGATAGAATATATAGAGGGATGTTCTTTTCCCTCTCTCACAATACCAGAACCAGGGGACATCCACTATAATTGGAAGTGTGAGAACAGATAAAAGAAAAAAATTTTACCCACCGGGTAATTAATCTGTGGAACACCTTGCCACAGTAGGTGGTGATAGAGTCTGGTCTAGGTCCCTTTAAAAGGGGATTGGACAGATTTCTGAAGGAAATTGTGGGCTACAGGCCATTATGGGTTGTGCAACCTTCTTATGTTAGTAGTAGGCTACTTCAGAATGCCAGGTGCAGGGGAATGGCAGCTGGATGCAGGCATCTTGTTGCCTCATGGGCTCCCTGAGGCATCTGGTGGGCCACTGTGAGATACAGGAAGCTGGACTAGATGGACCTTTGGCCTGATCCAGCAGGGCTCTTCTTATAAAAACTGCCAAGGCACACCAGCAGGGTTTTTTTTACCATTGACAAGGCACACCGCACTGGTGGCTAGAGGTTCACTTCCCCCCCCCCAAACTTCCATGGTATATCTGCAGACTATTCACAGCACACCAATGTGCCATGGCACAGTGGTTGTAAATAGCTATGCTAGAAGATTTCCTGATGCTCACTACAAATCTTGTAATTTACATCTTTTGAACTTTCTCCTGGCTTTAAGGAATTTATTACTTTATGAGAGTGGGAGCACAATCCTAACCTGGAGTTAGGCCGGCACAGTTAGGCCAGCAAACTTTGGCTGGCAGAAAGGACACCGTAAAGTATGTTTGGACCACTCAGAGTCAGCGAGGCCAGCACACAGATGTGCGCTATACTCCCTGACTGAGGGCGCAATCCAAAACTGAGTTAGGCCAGCATAAGCTAAGTCAGCAAAGTTTGGCCAGCACAAGAAACACCATAAAGTATGTTTGAACCACTCTCAGAAGAAAGGCTATCACACAGACATGCACCATCCTCCCTGACTCCGAGAGCAGTCCAAACACGCTTTATGATGACCTTTGTGCTGGCCAAACTTTGTGGCTTAGTTTATGCCAGCCTAACTCCAGTTTAGGATTGCGCTCTGACAGTCATCCACAAACACTTTACAGTGTCCCTTGTGCCGGCCAAACTGTGCCAGCCTAACTCCAGGTTAGGATTGCACTCTGGAAGGACATCCATTGGCTGGTTCCAATATTGAACTATATTTCCAATTGAGCATTTTCTAATGTTGAGACCAAGCCTTGAAAATAAAACAACGGAGGGAGGGAGGGAGGGAGGGAGGGAGAGAGGGAGGGAGGGAGGGACGGACGGACGGACGGACGGACGGACAGAAAGAAAGAAAGAAAGAAAGAAAGAAAGAAAGAAAGAAAGAAAGAAAGAAAGAAAGAAAGAAAGAAAGAAAGAAAGAAA